>JAQSVV010000046.1:1200000-1800000 GCA_036375495.1 Agrotis segetum
GCCTTTGAATCTCTCGCTACACTCAGGATTCAACTTTAGAATCACTCGCTACGCTCGTGATTCAATCCTTGAATCCTTCGCTTGCTCAAGATTCAAAATCAGCACTCGCAGCAAAAAACGACTTTGCTCTCTTGTTGCACAAATAACTATTTAAACCTTCCCTGGACTTTCCAAAATAATTCAAAACCAAAATCAGCCAAATCGGCCCAGCCGTTCTCGAGTTTTAATCAGACTAACTAACAACAATTCATTTTTATTTGTATAGATTATAATTATTGGAACATTTAGAATACACAATATGATTTCAAACATACAACTTACGATCCAGTGATTTTACATTAGCCGCCTATACGAAATGCACGCAATAACCATAAATTTAAAGTTGCGATTTATTTCAAACAAAGTTACCCTCGTTCATGTCGTCTTTGCTTTGTTTATTATGCTACATTGTCTGGTCAATATTCGTTTAGTCTTTGTTTTATACGGCTTGCAGTATCCAGTTTCAATATAAATGAAATATCCGTCTGAACACAGGATATACATTTAACCGAGATTTTGGTTTAGTTCGTATTTTAAACAAAATCAACCTTTGAGTTCATATTTTTGCTCCTGTAATCGAGATTTATTGCCTGCTTTTCGGAAGATAAGAAAAGCTGAGCTGCCTATTCCATTTTCACCTAAACCAGACAGAAAGTAATGTTTTTCCGTAACAGTACCTATGTTGGCGGCTCTCTAATTTACAAATCGGATAAGCTAAGTAAATTCAATTTCGGCTGGAAAATTCACCCTAGCAGTAAACTCAACTTTTTATTTAGTAAAACTGGCTGGAAGTGGATTTGACGGAGTTGCAAACTTCGTGATAGTTTTCGTACGAATGTGAAAGTACTTATGTGAATGAAAAAGCTCGTATTAATAAACAACTAACTAGTTAATAAGCTGCGGTCGTGTTTGCACGACAACTGGGAAAGTTAGTTAACTACTCTACATTGGCAAATGTTGTTTACAAGTTTATTGTGCCCACGAATGCTAGGATATCCAATCTACATGTCCATTCCCATTTAGTTATATCGCATTCAGCAATCATTCAAGTATTTTAAATAAATGTTGTATCATTCAAATTTCAGTTGAATATCGGCGAAATTCTCTATTCCTTTTACTTTTAATAAGGGTCAGAACGAAGTTAATTTCAGGTAAAAGCTTTTGATTAGATGATTTAAAGGACTTAATCTTACTTTAAGATCCAGCTGTTGAGAGTGGCAGACAAAACTACTTGACTGTAGTACCGTTAGCAGTAGAATTTTCGTATAAAATGTTTTCTGATATTCGGTGTCCGGGACTCTATGAGAAATGTGGTGTGAATTAAGATATCCCAACTATAGTAGGTATATCGGCTATGATATCACGTAATCGAATGTAGATCCTATCAACATCATTGTATTGTACACACTCTGACAGGTCGGAGTCGAGATATCGAGCCTCCAGCTGAATTGTTCAGCATTCAATCAGAGATAATGAAACTGGTATTATTGAGACCGCAATCCTGTGGTGAGCCGCTTTCTCTGGTTGTCTTCAGTATCCGGGGGTTAATTGGATACGTATCGATAGATATCGGTGCGGTGGGCCCCCAGGTGGTAAACGCGATATTCAATTATTCCCTAGTCGCAATTACATACACACGGTACATAAATCCCCGGTCGAGTTAACCCAGTCAATCGAAGTTAACTCCGAACAATCAGCTAATGCAAACAGCGATGCTTACATTTATCTTACACGGTCCGCGGCTGGGGTACTACTATGTAAGCACGAAACCCGAAGCTTCGCAAAGTTTCGGGCGATACTTATTCTTTATCACATAAGGGCATAAGGGCAGAGATTATTATGTGATAACATCATTGGACAGTTGTCTCGGCTCCCGATATGTGAATTCAAAACTAATAGGAAGTAAGGGTCAATTCACACGTACCACAACCACAGCACAGCCGCAACCACACCACAACGATGCCATGTGGTCGGGCGTATATTTTGTATTGAAAATTAATATTACAGTTTACACGTACCACATTTTGCCGTTGTTATCGATCACCTGTGTAATACGACCACATGGCAACCACATCGTAACGGCAATGCCTCCACCAGCGGCGGTACCGCGGCCACATCGCAACAACAATCTTTCCTCCATGACTACGTTCAGTCAAGCAGCGATTCTTCTATGAAAGCCGGAGTCTAACTGCACATGACCACGTGGTTACCACATCGCAACGACGACAACGGCGACAACGCAACCACATCGACATTTTGTCGGTACCACAACGTAACTGCAAAAAGCCGCTGCGACACTATTCACACACGTAACCACAGCTTGACCACATTTTGTCGCTTCGACGTGGTGTGGTTGTGGTACGTTTGAATACACGCTAAGGTTCACTCAAAAGTTTCATATTACTTTCGGACGGGCCCGTATCTTAGTTGACGAATTAAGAGAGTAGTACCCCTGATACCTGTGTACATACGTTGTAAGCCGGGATGCTTAGCATAGGGAAGTAGGTGTCTTGTGTAAACGACTCAGTCGTTGATAGGCTTGCGTATTGAATCTGTAATGTCTACACAGTGCGCACCTACATACGTCACCAGCCGTGTTAGCGTACGGGACAATTGATCGATAGGCTGTCGAGATTGAACAAAGACTATTGTAATTAGCGTGTAACTAATGCCTTATCTTAATTGGTACGGTTCTATGGTACATCATTGTGGAATAATTATGTAAATTTGTAGATGGATTTGTGTATTGTAATTTACAGAATTGATCTTGTTTTGAATTGTAAAAGTTCGGCGGCGGTGGTGGGCGTTGCGTGTATAGTTCAGAAAAAACTAAATTGATATGTCAAACCCTCTTTAATTATTTGTTAACCATGCAACAAACACAAACATGCCACCTTTTCACCATGTGTTAGAGGAACTCAATAGTATTATTACAAGAAGAATTTAATATTTGGCCCACCCTTGTCCATATTACACCAAGATATATAATGTACGATCGTCTACAATGATATCGAATAACAAAGGAACCACACGAACCTATGTGTCACTAACTTTGATATCAAATGAAGCCAAACTATCTATTGCTGCCATTCGCACACGCTCTATAGCCCACAAATATACACTTATATAAAATATATAGAGAACACGTATAATAGTAAATACGTGTTCTGGCATTTACGGATATCCGTACATAACCATTACCGGTATTTTCTATTAACTGCGTAATCAAAATATAACTTTGTTAATGATCCCCTTTGTCGATTGTTAGTGACGTAATAACTGCTGTGTTTACTTACCTAACAACTTGGCTACATACACCTTCATATACCTACCTAACTACAAATATGACGCTATAAGCCCTGAGCTCAAGGGTTAACGTTGAGTGCAACTCTTATTAGATTCGCAGAGAGCGCACACATGTAATGTTATGTAGATCACTTCAAAGGAGAACGGATTTAACATTGTGTACGTAGTTAAGGCAAACTGAAAGGAATTAAGGTTAAAAGGGTCAAACGATATGGGTAATGAGATGGTTGATAGCGTATTGTTGTCGACAGCGGCAGCCGGGGCGGGCTGCGGCGTCGCTCCACGTACGCGAGCGGGCGGCTGCGCGCCGGCCCGCACTGGTCCTTCGTGTTCGACCCCGCCGGCCGCTTGTGCTACTACTGGTCCATGGTCGTCTCCCTCGCCTTCCTCTACAATCTCTGGGTTATAGTCTACAGGTTCGCGTTCCAGGAGATAAACGGTAAGCAACTTTCCTTATTGCATATATACTAAGATCAAACCCATTTGTATCGCTCCTACTCATTTTCTGTCGGATGAACTTGAAGGCGCTTAAGTGGATAAAAATCCAATTTTGACTCTAGAGCTTATGCAAAAGACGTCTCCATTTAGATAGCAACCAAGATTAGCGACGACGATCTGGGGCTGCACCGACTTAGTGCACTCCGCGCATAGTTTCCGCCAACTTGCCCCGCGGTGAATTAAATTACTTACCTAAATAGCTTTTCTGAGTTAAATGTTTCGTATTGGAGACAATGTTATATTTGGAAAAGTAACGTCTGGATGTTTCGCCGGCCGAGTTTCCAATTGTTTCATTACCACTTCACAGCTGCGATGAGTTTCAACTTCACATCAATTTGCGAGTCCCTTTTAAGTTCTCGCTCTGTAGTATTGATCTTTTAGTCTTTAGTTTAAAGCAAAAGTTTGGATCAAAGTAGATTATCCATTTAGGATGAAATCTGAAATTATTTGAATGCTTTGATATTTTGTACAAAGTTTGAATGTGTAACTAAGTTTCTGTGTTTTGTTTCAGGCGAGACGTTAATAGTGTGGTTTTGTTTGGACTATTTTTCTGATTTCCTTTACCTGGCGGATATCCTGTTCCACTTCCGGACGGGCTACCTGGAGGACGGCGTGCTGCAGACGGACGCGGCCAAGCTGCGGGCACACTACATGAACTCCACCACCTTCTACATCGACTGCCTGTGCCTGCTGCCGCTGGACTTCCTGTACCTGTCCATCGGGTTCAACTCGATCCTGCGCTCGTTCCGCCTCGTCAAGATATACCGCTTCTGGGCGTTCATGGACCGCACCGAGCGGCATACGAACTATCCTAATTTGTTTAGATCGACCAGTTTAATTCATTATTTGTTAGTGATATTCCATTGGAACGGGTGCTTGTACCATATAATATATAAAAACAATGGGTTCGGTAGTAAAAACTGGGTGTATCATGACACTGAGACTGCGGATGTGGTGAAACAATATTTGCAAAGTTATTACTGGTGCACGTTGGCGCTTACGACGATAGGTGAGTCTTAGCTTTATTTAACTGTTTGTGTGCTTGTGTAGATAACTGCGGCTTGCCGCGTCTTTAGTGTGGCGGTGTTCTGTGACGTTAGTTTTTACGACATTTGGCGGAAATGATCCCGCGTGTAAGTGTAACTATGACATGCCATCTAATCTTACTTACTTTGAATGCGAGAGCAACGTTAACTCCATACATATAATAATATTTAAGACATCATTTCACATCAAGCGAATTTCACATATAAGCGCCTAAATTGTGCAATTTATGCGATTTATGATTTTAAACGCTTTAATAGCAGTTATTAAAGCTCACATATGAACTCATCGTAATAAAATACATTAATTTTACTGTTTAACTTTTGAGGAGAACAAAGCTAAGTTTCGAAGCGTTAAAAAGTATTTATTTTCATCCATAGAATAATATCAAGAACCGTTAAAGAAAAGGAACCTCGAATAAATCTCGTCCGTGTTCCTAATTATACAAAGATAAATTAAAATTAAAACATGAAACTTTTCTCCTATCAGTTTATGTAACAGAAAAAGAAGTCACGTCTGCAGATATAAATGAGAGTAGCCAGAAATAATAATGTAAAATGGTTCACTTGAATGATAAGAATGTTCAGTGAACGGTTAATTAAATTTCATCGGCATATGGAATAGAAAACGGCGGAGAGAATTAGTTTCATGGCGCTAGCAAACGTCAGGAGTGACTGACGACCTGTCCGACACTACGCGCGCCTTCCAATATTTAATAACTCCGCAATAAATAACATAAATATCTTATGAGAAATGTTTTGTAAACGATCACGTTGCGGTACAGAAAAAAAAGTTTGATTAATGAGCCCTTATTTACGCTCCACTTTTCGAGTAGTTATTCTTTTCTTTTTGAAAATAAACCTTTTTGCAGATGAGTGGGCTGAAACGATTAAGACTGAATGTAGATTTAGATACTCTTTTGAGAACATTAGATTTTATGTTGTGGAAAAATCCAGGAATAATAGAAATGTTTAAAATAAATATAATGTTGAAAATGGGGTTCATTGCACAATTACTTACTCTCTCACTCAACTTTTACAATGACTAAGTGAAAATTTACATCCCAACACAATGTTATGATGTAAGTATATGTTGACCGCCGAACGTTGAACTAGTCATATTGTGGTAAGCCTTGGTACATCGTGATTCACCGGCACTTCTAGATATGCCCATTAAAAAGTCAGGCGAATCGACGAAAACAACATATTTTTGACGTAAAAGGACGGCCATACCTGATTAGTGGATAAAGAACAGGGATAAGTGAGCAGACTGTAGAAGAAAAAAAAAGGTTACAATATTGTTCTCGTCGATTTGACTGACTTTAACTGGGCACACCATGTAGTGCCAAATGTATCAAATTGTGCCCAATGAGGCTAATTTAACAATCGGCCTAGGCCTGTTATTACAGATTCTATACAATATACACGGCTCTAACAAGTTCCAACATTATATCGAGTTCATGAAACTTATTAGAGGTAAATTCCATCACTTTGTTGTTTCATAAACGAATTCTCCGAAATCGTTATTATAACAGACATATTGTAACAAGTATTGTTTTCAAGATACTGAATTGTTTAACAATAGTTTGTTTTTGTTATATTGTTGTTATAAGCTCAGTTCATTATGAAACTATACATCTTACTGTAATACATATTTATCATGTATAAGTACTTTTCATAAAGCACTACAGCAAGTGTTGCATGGCAACTAAGAAACAGGTTTTGTCGACCAAAGAATAGATGAAATGATAGAAAGTAGGAAGTTTTTTACCGTTTTAAGCATATATGACGATGTTTAAAATATGGAAAATAAACGTTTCTATTCTTCAATGGTTAACGAATCGTGCCATATATGTGCAGGAAAATAGACGAATGGCATATAAATAACCATGAAATAACTTTGTCTATTCTTGGTAGACGTAGAATAGCGACAAAATTGGTCTTGCTACGCGTGCAGATATTTTGGAAATTTAGTTTTGTAGTTAAAAACGAGAATTATTATTTACTACTTAAATAGGGTAAAAAAATGTATTGGAAACAAACAGTACGGCCATTTTAGCCCTAAGAGCGATCATAATCACGAGCTGGGACATGTCGTTAAACTAGATGAGTGCACAGATTACCTGCCACCATTTTATTATAATGGCACAATTTATATTCATCAAAATCCCTCATAAATTGCGTGCATCACAAAATCCGGAGCGTGACTGTACGATATAAATGATATTTCGGGATTCAATCAAATAACTTGTCAATTTCGTTCGGTTGTGTCGGCGTAATTAGTTAGGGTTCGAAATTGAATGTCTATATCCAATAATATTCAGTTTGCTAGGCATATTTGTATTGTCCGTTTCGTTGGAGTCAGCGATAAACGTTGAGTGACTAGCAAAGTTAATTTACAGTAGAACTAAAATCTATCATTTGTTTTATGTGGGTAAATGTTTATCTTCCAATCGTAATGAATCGGAACAGTTTGCAAAACAAACTTTACCATTACTTTTAAGTATTCACATTTGACTTTCTATATTAGGTACAAAGTTTCAGCGTCTGTCTATCGCCAGTAAGTGGTCAATTCAAATCTTTCAAACTGAATCGAAAAAAGCGGCGAAGATAAAAATATTGTGCTTGAGAAGTTCCCTCGAGTCGAGCACTATCGACTTGAAGTGTCTCCGTAGATACTTGTCCATCGTCCGGGCGCGTCTCGGCGGGACAAGTCGGCCTCTCGGTCGGTCAACTAGTTGGCTGAGTAGTTCATCGACTAGTTGACTAACTTCCCTCACAATATTAGCGCTATATTTTCACAAACAAAAGCATCTATGAACGTATAAACAGAAAACGTGCCCGTTACGTATTGCCTTAGTGACGCACATATGAAAATTGGTACAATATTAGATGCAATGTTGCCTTTATAAACATACATGTGTTGTTATCGTGTCTTTATTATTGCTGGTTGAGTGATATTAATGTTTGTAGTCTTCTCATAAGTCAGGAAAACTTACTGTGACTTGAAGAATCAATTCAAGCAGTCTATTGGGTTCCCGGGTAAAAGATTGAATAGTTATTTATTTTGATTGACACAGGGAAGAAGAGAAAACTTGATATAATTTGCCTAATATTACGTACAGAATCTTATAATTACTCCCGATTCCCACAAAAAATAAATCACAAAACACAATATTAATGAATCGTGTTTACCAAAGACAGATCCAATTAACCGCTCGAGTATATCGCGTTACCAACTGATAATGATTAGCTGGTATAATAACATAGTGGTCTCACCGCGGTACCTACACAATAGAGGGAACTTTCTCGATGGTTGACACTTTCCGCTCATAAATAGGGGGATAATTGCACGGGAGATACGGTTCATTTATACTGTTTATAAACTATAAATTAAGGCTTACCGAAGAGGTGTTTTAAATTAGGTTTCATTATATTATGGTAATGGCCTGTTAATGGGGTGTTTGTTTACTTTATGATGTTTGAAAGTACAGCTGGTATATTTTTATACGTATGTTTATTGGGTGTGATTTATTACTTAAGGATCCTTATGAACAGTATATTTTTGATAACATGTTTAATTGTTGAATCATCTTCTAAATTGATTATGTAAAACTAGTTAAAGGAGTGGAGCAGCAGGGTTGAATCCAGCGTTCCTCGACTAGGTCGTAGCGTGATTTTATGTATCCTAGCCTTCCTCGTTAACTGGACTCTCCAACACAAAAATGTTTTTTCTGAGATTAGCGTGTTCAACCACACAGACTCTTTAGCTTTATATTATTTTATTATTAGTATTGAGTATACATTGAGTAGTACTGTCATTTGTTTGTACCTACTAATAAATATGTCGGATGTTACCCTTAAAGGAAACACAAGCGCCTATTTGTTTAGACGTTGTGCCGAGTCTAGGATGTAGGTGTCTGATAAGCTCCACGGTCCCATTGATCGACAGCTGTGTTCGTTCGGACGTGGTGGTAGTGACACATACTGACTTACCTAGGAACTGTACCGTGTTTAAAGTAGCAAATGGAGTTAGTAACAGACCCTGTAAAAATCTCAATTCCCCGTATCCCACTCTGCGCCCACAATTGTAGACACTATGCATGTCACTTAGTACTGTTACTATTCTGATTCGCCAACAAATACACCTGGATGCGACAAATATATTTTATGTATGGTGTTATGTCATATAGACTACGTATATAGGACAGCTTACAAGTGACGACATAGTGCTGAATCTTATTATTTTATGCTCATATCAACCTATACGTCACCTGGTGGTTCATATGACCCATCTATTTTGGACATAGGCCTGTAGTCTATATGTGTTGCACATTAATATTAAGTCGAAAACTAATTTTAAATCAGCTATTAATCAAAAACACGGTTATCCCTTAAGGTCAAACAAATCAACATTTTTTCCATAGAAACTTCGTTGTGGTTTTACTCCACTATTTGACAATGTACATCCAAAATTAAACATGGTATCGTTTTGTCTCATTTTAATTTTGTCTGTACGGAAGCAGAATTGTAAAATATGAAGCTATTAAAAAGTTACGAGCTTCTAAAGATTCGTTTTTTTTTGCTAATTTTAATACAACTTTAGGTGTAAATTAGAAGCTAAAAAAGCATCAAATTTCCAAAACAAAGTCCGTACCGACACAGCAAATTTATCGAAGAATTTAATAATTTTTATTTGAAATTAATTGGTTCAGTGGTTTTTTCATAAAACCCCAACTTCTAAAGGCTTTTTCGTATTTTTTTACGCGCGCCTTTTACTGTGAATGATCGTGCATCTCACTGAATAAGTTTTCCCCTGTTTTCTCCACGGGGGGATGACGCTCGCGCACACATGAACAATATGGCTCGATTTCCGGTGAAATATCATGGTTTTTGGTCCATGCCTGCCAGTGAGTTCGAGCTCGCGACTAGCGCCGCCTTAACAAGCGTAATTCAAGACGTAACCTAAATTGTTAAAGTTACCCCCGGAGTGTATAAACATTATTCCTTCAGTGAAGCATTAATAAGTTGTTACCTCACATACACCGAATGTAAGCAAGTACAATAACTTAACATAAATTGGGCGGTCGTTCATACGCGAACTTGGTAACTCAGTTTAGCAGTAACCATGGGTTATATAGGTACTCTTTTAGTCCGTCAACGAAACTACGAACCCGTACGAAAGTAACTCCAAAGTTTTGAGCGAATCCTATTCAATTCTTAATTCTTACGTGCTGTCACAAAACGGGAGACAAAACAACTGTCCAAACATGTTGTAACTTAAAGGCGCCCCCTTACCGCGAGCATTCACCTGAATATGTAACATAAAAGTGCGCAATTTGATGCTCTATTTTCTTCGAATGTTCGAATCTGTAACGTTACATTACAGGTGAATGCTCGCGGTGATGGAGCGCCCTTATAGTTTGTGTCCTTACTAAACTTATATTATCACTGAGTGATAAAGAATACGAAAAGCCAGAACCGTGAACCGATGCTACGGGTTTTGTGTTTAAATAGTAGTACCCAAGTTCCTTGCAGACGGAACTTTTCTTCGTAAATATTATATTTCTCGACACTACTTAAATTCATTAATATCCACTACTAAATAAAATAAATACACGTCCGGGATTTGGTGAATGAATTATATTCATTTTCGTTTGAGCGATCGAATGCTGCGCAGCGTATCGTGGGTTCGATCCCCGGACGAAACAAATAAGTCATTGTATGACCTACAGTGGTTGTTTCGAGTCTGGGTGTTTGTGAATGGGTTTCTATGTTTGTAAACGCACCCACGACACAAGATAAATTCTTATTTTGGGGCAAAGTTTAAAAAAAGCACAAATACAGAAATAAATACTAATTAAGTATTTGAATTGAGATTTGTAAGAAACGTCGTTACAGATGAACAAGACTTCCTGTATGTAATAATTTGATGAAATTTTATTGAAAGTCACGTTTGCGAAAAGAAAATTAAGTTTTTAAAAAATCCACCTTTCGTATTGATTTTATATTCTACAAGATTAGAACGCAAAGAAAAAAAATAAAAGTCCAAGTACCAGTGACTAATTTCAACTCATGCAATAAAATAAATAAAAAACCGGCCACGTGGGAGTCAGATTCGTTCACGAAGGGTTCAGTATCTATAAAAACATCACTTTTGTTGTATGGGAGCCTCCATTTAATATTTGTTTTATTTAAATTTAATTGTTTATTCTTAAAGTTAAAATCTAACTAAATAATTATTCTATGATTATTTCAAGCGTCTACCTGTTTTCGTTATCAATATCGAGAAAAACGAGTAAAAAAAAAACACGTTTGTTGTATCGGAGCCGCCATAAATATTTATTTTTTGTGTTTGTTATATCGGCAACAGAAATACATCAATGAAAATTGCAAATTTCAAATATCGAGTGACATCCTGGTGACAGATGAACGAACAGACGGACAGGGGGGGGGTATTATAACGTTTTAAAACCAGGCTTGTTCCAGTGAGTGTAAGAGATGGCGCTAGACGACTTGTATAGCTCTGTCACTTCCACTCGCCGGAATAATCCCGTTTTACCCTTTGGGTACGAAATCCTGAAAAAGTAACCATTTTGCGACAGCTTAGCACGTATTAACAACAAGGTTGGGAAGGAGCGAGAGGTGTTTCAATGTAGAGCACCATTTCATTTAATGACCACCATTTTGAGTTCCACGCTCACGGACACTTAAAACATTAAAGGCAAGCACCATGCATTTATGACTGAGATCACGAAACGACGGGTTGGTTAGAAATCGTAGTTTATGAAACCAAATTGTTACGGTACACCATCAATTTAAGAGACCATGACGAACTTCTAATACATATATTGTATAAATGTGTTTATCTATGGGACCATGGGTACTACTGGCTAAACACATAACCCGTAGTATTGGCCAAAGTTTCGGCCGTTCCCTAATTTTGAACACTGACAGATACAACATTTGTTAGTGGTAGGAACTACATTTTTTTGACAATATGAATGCACAGCAGGCTGTTCTGATTCTCGATGTGTCGTCAGAACTACTGAATTCAAATCTAAAAGAGAGTACGGTTAATCGAATTTCTTTCGTACGGGCCCGTATTTTCGTTGACAGACAAAGTGAGTAGACCCCCATAAAAACAATTTCTTTTCGTGATTACGATTTTATTGTCGACGAGAATTACTCAGTTTGATAAAGAAATATAAGCACAACGCTTAGATAGGTGTAAAATTATTCGTTCTAAAGTGAAATGATGAACTTTAATTTTAAATATGCAAAACGACTTCCATTAAGTCGAAGCAATATGTAAAGTAATAGGAAGGCAGAATCGCACAATCGACTTCAATATTCAATGTTATGAAAAATTTCTGGTCCCATTTTTACCGAGTCATTCTCATGCACCTGCTTGCTTCCTGCTCCGAGTACGCGGTATCAAAATATAGGTGTTTTTTAAATTAACTAATTCAGTTTCATATTTTAGCTATAATCTTTTATATAAATTTCTAACAGGTTATAATTAAAAAAAAACCTATTAGAAATCAGATCTAGTTAGATTTCAGTTACATTTTCTAAAAATAATGGACTCGTATTTAATTTTTGATACGTAAATCAAAATTGATGAAGATGCGACGCTTTTAAAATACACTATACGTCATGCCATTGAGAAAATCATCAAATGAGTCCTCCCACCTAGGGCAGGGCGGGAGGGACTGTCAGACTCGTACTGACTAAAATCCACGGTGTCCTTCAATAGCTACGACCGATAGGAATACCGAGCAGTGGTGGTGGAGCTACAGGGAATAGCTACTATAGCTAGCATACGTATATAAATTAGGTATCGTTTTATATAATATACTGTCATGATGTCAATTTATATATCCTTTGATATCAGCGCTCTGTACATAATGAGAATACAATAAACCCAATGCATATTCATAATATGAACTCGGCTTCATAAATAAAGAACAACACAATTATTATAATATACAAAACCGTACATTGGTCGTCAGGTAATGGGGAAAGTTTTAAAGCAACAAATCCCGCTTTCTGAACGTGTACGTTAGGTGACGCGGGATATAAAATTTGGTTTCATGTGGGTAGGTATTTGTTGTGTCGGTTATTGTTAATTAAATCTCAATCTCCTCTAAATTAGACATACAAAGCATAGTATAGTGTAGTATTTTATTATCAAGTCATTTCATATATAGTTTGACTCAGAGTCGGACTCAGACACTTATTTTCTCATAGAGGTGAACACTCGGGGGCAACACTTTTTTAAGGTCGAGTAACAGGTCCTTTTAATCGTTCGCATCGCTCAGGACTCTACTCCAGAATCTTTCGCTCACTGTGGATTAAAATAAAGTTACTTTCAAAATTGAGAGCGGTTGTGGCCCAGTGGTATCGGCCCCGACTTACGAGTAGGTCGTAAGTTCGAACCCAGCCTGGCGCAATACACGGCCTCGCGTAATTTGTGTAATTTATTTCATCACCATTGCTCTCAAAACGGTGAAGGAAAACATCGTGAGGCAACCGGTATATCCTAGAACAAAAAATTCGAAGACATGTGACATCTATCAACCCGCGCTGGGCCCGCGTGGTGGATTATGGCCCATTCTCTCTCACAGAGAGTAGGCCTGTGTCCCAGCAGTGGGATTATTTTAGACTGATGATGATGATGACTTTCAAAATAGATGTTTGCTCCTTTGGTACACAATTTACTATTTCTGTATCATGAATAAATGTAATTATGGTGCGAGCAGTCCACATATAGTGCTAACGATGGATAATGTATTTTTATGGCCGTAATAAAAAGGTGTTACAATGTCTTGGAGAGCGTACCCTTTATTGGCGATCGTTTTGCAAGCTCGCCAAGTGTAATACTAGCAATAAGCTCTAATGTCGTGTATTCATAGCCACATATTAAAATTCGTAACAAAATGAAACTGTTCTTCTTCTAGGCATTTCATAAATAGAAAGGCAAAAAGTAAATATTATTTTCAAAAAGGAAAGTAACGATACTACAGTCAGTGAAACGAAGAAAAATGGAGCAGCTTTGTTAATTAAGCACTTAATGGCTAAAAATACTTTTACATCTTATTTTTGGCTTGAGTAATTACTATGGAGTGGTTGTTTATGGCCGTTAAAATTGGATAACTTAATTATTTTAAGGAGTTAAGAATTGACGTAAAAAGTACAACTATTCTATCAACTAGTTTAGTTAATCAATTCTTACAAAAGATAATAAAAAACTAAAAAAATATGTAGGTTTTCATGTAGAGCCGCCATCGTTGATGTCTATTATTCCAATACAAACAGTGCTACGAAACTCGTAGCACGGCGTAGCAGAAGCTACGAACATTCTACGAAACTTTTTTGTGGCTTGTAAACAATAAACGACAGTTACGTGTTTTCCGAGGCCTGTACTATTTGGTTTAATAACGCAACCCGTAAAAACGGACCCCCGTTGTAACTGTCAAGTCATGAGGGTCATCCGTCTTCCGATACCCTTTGTACCTGCTTATAATATCGTTGAGTGGAGGACGCTCAAAACACTCGTTAGGACATTTATTACGATAAGTATTTAACGAAAAGTATTTTGTTGTTATAATATATTTCTTGCTATTATGTCTTTGGGCCATATGATTGCTTGATTACTCTTAGAGTTGTTTTGGTTTGGCCATAATGAGTTTACGAGCTTTATAGTACGTTAGTGGCTTACACAACGTGGCACTGGACGCCTTAGTTCAGTTTATTAATAGCTTATTAACATCGTAATGTTCTCGCAACATTAAAATTGTAAGACTGTTTACCTAAATAAATAGGCTACTCAGCAAATAAATGAAGTAAACGTCTTTTCGCGTGGCATGTAGACATTCCAGTCGAATGCCTCGAACGACTGGAAAATTTACCGCTATTTTAAAAATAAATACGCTATTTTCACGTCTCCTCGTCACAGGTGGTAGGATAAAGTACTTACACACGAGGCTTAATCTGACATTGACTCGAACGAGACGCAGGTATAAAAGTAGAGCGACCACAGACTGCGAATATATTTTTTGCTTTAATATTTGCAGTAACGTAGCTGAATCAACACGAAGCAGTACTTTATTGGTGTTGTTAACAAACGTGTATGTTTTTTTATTAGTTTAGACTTTTTTGTGGTTAGCAATTACAAAGGCGTTGTTGTATGATTTGTTGTCAGCAGTGGCACATGGCGTTCCGACGCGACGCGGTGTGCTCTGACCACGCCTGTAACCACATCGTTATACCGTTGACGTTCGAGCAATGAATTATACGCTGTGCCTGTTACGATATTGTTTTGTTTTAATTTCATTCAATTTATCACTGCACTGCTCAGTTAGCTGAACTCTGTTGCATAGACGTTCTTTTTTATATCTTAACTTGTTTTTTTTAATTAACTCTATTTTACTGTAATGTTGGTGCGTTTACAACTATTTATTTAATTTTGATGCTTTTCACAGAATGTTAATACAATAAGAAAACTTAAAGAAATGTGTTAGTTACAACTAAAACACCTCGATTGCTTTCAATTTTGGTGTGAGAATAGGCTACATTCTTAAACATTTTTTAACTCTAGTGTGATTCATTTATATTTTATGTAATATATGTTGTATAATCAAATCAAAGTGTGAATTACAAATCTTTCAACACATATGCACATGTTGTAAGGGTATCTGTTCCAATCAAGAAGTAAGGGCAGTGTTTTATTCACACGTCCCTATCGCTTAACTCGAATAATACTGAGAATTAAGGTTAAACATTGTTTGGTACACGTACCTATGCCTATGTGGCTATCACACGTATATGTCCTTAGCAAACATCTTGCTTTTAGCATCGGCAATCAGTGATTTACTTGTTTTTTAACCTCTGATTTATTATCGTTGTGATATACAGTTTACTTTAGAGATAAATAACTTTGTAAGCGAAGTTGACTTTCACAATCTTGATACCTTAGATCTTAAATCAAAGAAATAGGTAGATAGAACGCTCCGAACACGCGAGTGTGTCCACCAAACCAAATACAAAATCTAATCGAATTACATTCCATATTGCTTTCTTTGTTTTTGAGAACAATTTTTATAATGTTAAAGACACGAGACGGCATATTTTGGCAAACAACAACAACGGCGCGGTGCTTGGTAACGATGCGTAGCTTGGTACTGTCGCGAGTTGATATTCGTTTTTGATTTTATATTTGCTTTGGTGGAGACACTCGCGTGTTCTGAGCGCTCTATCTGCCTATTTCTTTGATCTGAGCCTTAGATTATAAAATGTCCTGTTTCCCAGAAAGCAACTGACAATTGATATAATTGTAATGTTCGATTCCCATGAAAAAAAAAGTATATGGACTATGGAGTAACCTATTTATTTATGTGCACAGGTGACTTGCCTCGGCCGCGCAGTAAAGGCGAGTATGTATTCGTGATCGCGCAGCTACTGTTCGGGCTAATGCTGTTTGCCACCGTGCTCGGACACGTGGCCAACATCGTCACCTCAGTCAGCACCGCCAGGAAAGAGTTTCAAGGTAACAGCGTTAAGAGGATATCTAGTCGAGTCAGGTAGACGATCCTCTTAATATTTTATACTAGTATCCACCAAGGGCTTGCATGGTAGTAAATGTCCTAGTTAGCATTTTTTTCCGATTTATTCAGCAATTGTCATTATATTTCGGCCAAATTACACACAACCTTAATGATTTATACGTAAGAAACGTCTTCATGGTACTCCGGCAATGGTTCCAATTCCGTTTTAAAAATTATTTGGTAGTTTTTGAGTTTATTGCGTTTAGACACACAGACGCGTTGTGGGTACATTTTATAAAAAATGTAGTTATATTTATAGTAACATAACATGCTCAGATCTCTCTGGATTAATTTGGGGAGTTGAAAGTTAGTAATTGTAGTGTCGTGCTCAATTTGATTTGATAATTCACATTAGGGAATGTAATCTCGTTCTCGGGTGAACTAGACCTTTTTAGCGAGATTGATTTTAGACGAAAAAAAAGGTGAGGACTCGCGAGTTTGACGACATTGCAGTCGAGCATAAAAATGTCTTATTCGAAGATGTATCGGCTAATATCGGCTAATATTATTATCAATTTTAAAATAGATAATAATATCTCTGTTTAATAGTTAACTCAACTTTTTTTTTAAAACGCTTATTTATGTAGGTAGGTACGTGTCACTAGTTGCGTTTTACTAGCTTCCTAGTATAGGCTTTCTTCATGTGTCAACTATTGATTCATACTGTGATTAAAGTTTTGGACACCAATGCGCACGACGCAATTCTACCCAATCAAAGCCGAGGTAAAATCTTTCATAGAAATTATTGATAAATATAATGCTGTATACAGTGTGTATTACCCGCTTAATGTTATTTCGTCATCAAATTTTAGTCAATACGCGTGTGATTACTTGATTTAATACGAGTATCTAATCTACATTTGCTTTTGTAGGAATTTATATAGAAATGTAATTTGTCCAATATATTATTATTTACCCGTCACCATGTTATTATGGCTCCACTTGGGAATGTTTGTCATAGGTCGGCACAGTTCAAGGTCCCTCTTACTGAACGTTCTATTCATACATATCTCCTTACTCCCACGCTTATCTCAGCCTTAAGCGTTCCTCAGTCCGGAGCTGACGCGCACAATTTAGGTATGTAATATGAAAAACGTTTGAGGTAAGCCGATTACCATATAAGAAGGATTATGCAAAAATAAAACGTTCCTGTATAAATATGTGTTGTAGACAAGCTTTGCGAAGTTCTCATTTTCTGTGATGCATTAGATGGTTAACACGATATATCATGCGCACGTGTGAAGGTTCAAAGAGCTTGGTCGACATTGTGGAACGAAGACGCGGCGCGGCGGCACGCGGTGCGGCGCGGCGTGGCTGTCACATTAGCATTAGCGTACTAAGCAGGTAGACGTGCCGGCACGCGACCCCGCGCGCCGCTACGTGCTCGCCCGACAACCAGCCTCACTCGACCGACGACCTTATGTCAAAGTCGACTTCACCGACCCACCCGCTTGCTCGATATGTTCAGTAAACTTACAAACGAAAGCTCCCAACAAAGTTTCCTCATAGTTCATTTATCAAAACGGTGCTCTTTGGCGTTCCCAAAAAAAACCTTACATAGTTTGCAACTCGTTAAATTAGCAAAAGACACGTAACGTAGGTAATCAATTCGTAGAATGGATAAGTCTAGCATTTTAAACACAGAGGAGCGGCAAAGTGTCAACAACTTTAATTAGCGCTGCAGCTCGGTTGAAAAGACAATGGCGCCGCGACGGCAGAGAGCAGGCTGAATCCGTGACCTTCCTCGGCGGCGCTGCAGCGAAATAGGTCAGCGGCTTGAATGCTATAAATAGCTCGGCGAAAGTCGGGCGCCGCGCCCCATCCCGCCGGGAGAGCGCGTCGCGCGCGGCCGCCCGACATCGATCCGAGCTGCCACCACGCGCCCCATCGCGCCCTATCGCACCCCATCGCCCAGCGCCCGCCCGAGCCTAACAATTCGACAATAATTGATCTACTCCATGACACTAGCCGCTGGTCAAAGCTGCTTTGTAGTGGGTTGCAAGGCGACCAACTCACATTTTTTTTTTCGACAAGAAAGTACATAGTTTTCTTAGTTAATCAATTGTATCTAAACAAGAAATAGGTTTCACAAACAAAGCGTTTCTTGCTTGAAATGATCTAGGATGCACAACATCTTCAGATAGCAACAATCAAGCAATGTTAGCTACATGAATATGATTAATCTTCATTACTTAAACAAATTAGTAACTAAGGTGGAAAGCCTCACACTCCGTGAAGTATTCAATCTGCTAAGCCAATTTCATTAACCCTAAAACGCTAGGTTGTATTCAGAACTTAAATAAGTTGTGTGCCGGTCGGTTACCCGTCTAATGAAATACTAGCTTCTTCGTGGAGTGCTCACACGTCCAGTGCAGAATGCCTATTTGCAATCTTGACACACACACACAATTTCATGTTTATCAACTTAGTCGGTAGACGGGGATAGCCTTTAGCTCGGATTTTAGTTCAGGAATTGATTGGATTTGCATTGTTAGTTGTTTATAACCATCAAAAAAGAGTAAATCGATTTTAACGACATATGACACTTGTAAAAACTATAGAGGCAACAGACATAAGAATAGATCGTCTTGTATTTTTTTCTTCTATGGAGAATCAAAGAACAGAAGGCATGATTAGTTTACACACTACGTTATTTAGTTAATGAGTTCGTTCGAAAATTCTGTGGAGTGTTATTCGAGTTCAATAGGGAGTTAGAAATTGTCGAACAGGCGGGCACAATGTAAACAATCGGTGCAGTCGCTCCTACACTAAGTATCTAGTTTATATTCAAATTGCTGGACGCGGCCTGTCCTCAAATTGTGTACGCAGTCAGCGCTCCCGATATACCGAATTCCCGACTAGCTTCGTTTGACTTTTAGACTTCATATTGTTGCTGCGTGCAGCGCTAACGTTTTATATAAAATTGCATTAACGGCGTACGGCAAAGCGAAAGCATCGTTTGATGAGTCGGAAAAGTTGCCACGCACCGCCACCAGCAGGCGCTAGTATCGCAAAATTAACGCAATCCAAAGTTTTATGTATTTCATTTCGTCAACTTCGACATTTCATAAAGTGTTCCCTTTACGCAAAATACATGTATTACTCTAGTAGAAATATTTTAATATAAGGATGTCGAAACATTCACCAAAACAAAATGATAGAAATCTTTATTGATGTGGATTAATATTTTGTGAATATTTTTATCATTCACAGTCTTAAATTTATTTTATAACATTTTGATGTCCCGAGATTACGAACAAAACTACTATTTTGGTAGAAAATTAATGATAATTGGCATACCTTACGAAAGTGACAATACCCAATTATCGTTAAGCCCCAAACACACGCGCGCACGGGTATGGGCGTGAGCGTTGTGTTCCACGCGCGCCGGAAAATGTGACAGCACAATAACGGGGCTCCCCCTTAGAGGGCCTACCTGGGTCGCGGACAAACGAATACAATACCGTGACCCCAGAACGTAAAGGGCTATTGAAATAAATCGTAGATTTTAGTAAGTATTCCAAGTCTGACAGTCCCTCCCGCCCTGCTCTGGGTAGGAGGACTCATTCGATTATTTTAACACACTAAATAAAGCCCCAAACACACGCTCCTTTTACTATCGTGCGTTCACAAAGCTGGTTGCGTGATATCTTTTACATCTGGTGTTTGTATTAATTTTTGATGCATTTCGATGTAATGACAGACACAAGCGCCGCGTAAAATGGACATTAGTCGAGCAGCGGCGTGGATTTAGTAGTTTTTTACTCATATGAGGTACAGGTATAGTAGAACAGTTTAATGTCAGAACCTCTTTATAAATAAATCTTCATTCTATAATATCTTATCCACAGTATTTTTTTGGGACAAGGTTTTAATATCACTTTTCTGATAAATGAAACCTTTAGAGATATTATCTATCGACTCCAAAAGCATGAGCCCAGTACTGATCTTTTATACTCCAAAGCAATCAATAGAGCGAGAAGCAACTTGTACCGAACACACGGTGAGACAGCAATGACCTGACCACCGATTTTTCATCATAGTCGCAGCATTATACTACAGGCGATATTTATATCATGTAATGTGGACCATTTGGAATTGGTTCAAAAAACCGGTTTTAAACGCCCAAATGGTCGGTTCAACATTGCGCCTCAGGGTGGTGGGTGCTATGCCTTATTTGTAGTTGACAAGTAATTTTGAAGTATTCAAAATGACAATAGCAGTTTTCATTTAATTTATTTTATTCCTGTTTCTTCGAAATTGTTAAAATCTGTGACGAAACTAAATAAATAATAATAAAAGTGAAGTGCTTCTTATCCTATATCGCAGTTTGATACGATTAGAAGTGGTTTTCAGTTACATACAATCTCAAATTGTTGACTGCAAGATAGTGCATTTATCATTAGTTCATGTGAAATTGTATTTAGATGCATAAATATTAGATGGGAGGAGGATGGACACAGAGGAACCACCCGACAACAATAGTACGATATCACGATAGCATTGATATAATATCACTGTGAGTAATTTATTATATTGATAGGAACAATTCGTAATGTATAGAATCATACGTATTCAAACATTTCCCTTGTTTGCTCTGTAAGGGTCGTCAGGAATTTCCTGCGATGATTTTCAGTAAGTTTGGTTTATTTTATTCTTGATTTATTAATGAAAATAATTTGTTATTGAAAAAAGAAAGTTTACGTGACTTATTTACAGTCATGTCCGTTTACAATCACGTCCCATTGAACACATCGAAACATAGTTTTGAATAATATAAAGCCTACGTATCATTCGTTTGTATTTTCTCGATCTTTTTATCCATTACCAATTTTATTATTACGAAAATCTGACAGCCGCGATCTGAAAAAAAGTGTCACAGGTCTAGCCTGTAAGAGCCACGCTGGCTGACTGATTCGTCAAGGAACGAAAGTGATGACACTACTTGTAAAAGGCAAAAGATGAGAGGACGATAGTGAATGTGTGCTCAGAATAAAACGGCGTATGTGCCCAAACATATTGACGTCTTTTTATGAATTAAAATTGTTATTAATTGAAAAACTGTCTTTACAGAATTTAGATAGTGGTATTCTCTACAATTTAAAGTAACATCTTTTCCATAACTCATAGTAGTTATGCCATAAAGACCAAAAAAGAAAAAATATAGACCTAACTTTGCATTTTTTTTGTATCGAGAAAATTTCAATGAATCGTGTTTTCAACTTTGTGAGAATTTATATCATATAGTCAATTACTATATTCCAAGTTTTAAGATCTGTAGTCCATATACGTACGAAGAAAAGTAAAAAATAAAAAGCGTATTTTTACTGACCTATCCCCTTAAGAAATCATCGTTTGATTTTTCTAGAAATAGTAACTGCTCATTGAAATAATTAGGTGGGGTTTGTTTTCACTTTTAATTACTGTAAGAAATGCAATGCCATAAATAAGAAACTGCCTTCAAATTCCAGTAATAATGTTTCTCATTCAAAACACAGGAACAGAAACATGGACCATTATTTTCTCATTCCAATTGAGGAAGAGGTTTCGCTAATTTATATAGAGCCTTTGGGACGTTCTTTCCAGCTGACTTATTTTGCTCGACGAAAACACGGAAACCTCGACAATAATAATGCTTTACTAAATAAACAAGACTTGTTTCCGTCGTCTTCCAAAAAGCATGTTTTAACGTAACTAATGTAGCGTGTCTGGTCGCGCACGTGGTTCATTTCCGTGGCGCGATGCGGCGCGGCGCTGCGCTACGTTGCGCTGGGCTATGTTGCGCTGCGCTAAACGCGATGTGGCGGTGGCGAGCGGGCGGTTGACTCAAGTCCGCTCACACTAGCAACCGAACTCCGACGTCCCCGGACCGTGTTTGAGCAAGATTAAATTACTCCAAATGTGCACACTAATAACACCGCGTATACTGCACGGCACAGGATGCGCTGTTGACTTGTTTTTGTGACGAAATGTTTATTGTTGACGCTGCTTAGCAAACAAACAGCCCTTTGTAGCTGTGTTTAACATCAGACCATGCAGTGCCGGTTTTAGCACTACCAGCGCCCTTGGGCGAGATTTTCTACGGCGCCCCCTAACTGCAAGGTCGGATCCAGCTTTTACATCAGGGGGATAGTGACCATGTCGCAGGCAGCTTGTCTCCGTAGTCTAGTTCGGATAGATATTAGCTGTACTTTGTTTATCGTGGTAAAATCATCGAATGAAGGACTCATTTGATTATTTTACCCGCTTAAGGCAGGGCGGGAGAGACTATCCTTCAATAGCCCTTTACGTTCCGGGATCACGGTAATTCGTGAGTCCTGCGACCCCGACAGGCTGTGGCCCCGTCATTGTGCTGACACACTGGCATGATCCATGGTCGGACAGCGAGTCAACAACGCCCACATGCCCGCGCCTCGCCTAGAGTGGCCAGAGACCGTCTGCCGACGTCCATCGTCGTGGGCGTCTACCACTGTGTCTGGGGTGGAGAGAGGAAAGAAAGAAAGAAAGATTCCCATTCCTTCTCGCCCTGCAGCATGCTGTATGGCCATGGCCTCGACCAATGCTGGGCACGAGAGGTCTCCGCCTATCGCCGTCGTGAAAACACAGCGCACCGTGGCGAGTAGAGCAGAGCACCACCGCGGCCGGCAGATTCTTGCTGAAGGAAGATTAGTAAAAAAAATATCCTTCCTTTTCCATAGCTTATTAATCTATTTACACTCATAAATCACGTAAATTCGATAAAAAAAAGAAAACTGAAGACTTTTACTTCCGTTCGATCAAACAAAATGAAATACATAGTTCAGAAAAAGTTTAACTAACGTGCATGACTCTGTCAATTTTGCACAAACGTTCCTTGAATTGTGTAAGTTTTGTGTTTTCTTTAGACGGGTTTTGAGTTTATCTCCTAAAAAAACCGGCCAAGTGCATGTCGGGCCACGCACAGTGTAGGGTTCCGTAGTTGCCCATTAAAATACTTATGCGTACTAACTAAACTGATTCGCTGAATGTAATTTTAAAAAGAAGAATTTTCAAAATCGGTCCAGGAGTCTTTGAGAAATCAGGGAAAATACATAAGAAAAAAGATTACGACGAATTTAGAACCTCCTCCTTTTTTTGAAGTAAGTTAAATAGTGGACGATAAAATCCTACCTATCCCCAAAAAAAAACATACCGTAAAAACATACCTGTATAAAGCTGTAAAAATAAAGTTGACAAACTTACATTTGCAGTTGATTTATTGTTTCTCCGATACATTTTGTTTAAGAAAAAATTTAATCAAGTACATTTTATAAGTTGGTCGACTATTTCTCGTAAAGTTGTAAAGCCTACTTAGTCATGATAATTTTCTTTTAAACTTAGTTATATATACTACTATTGTGAATTTTTTCACGTCCCCAAACGTAACCGTTTAGCTGGTAGAGGGGGGGGACACTCGAATCGAGCAAAATTTAGCACTTTAAAGCTTAATATTTCACAAACGAATTTTTTCATCAAAAAATTGTTAATGGACACTAAAATTATATTTTAAAGGCCTATTTAATGATACCCCACACTAAGGGGTACGCGAGAAAAAAAAAATCCTCACTTCACGTGTAAGTACAGGAGGTACCCTAAAAAAAATATTTTACGAGATTTTATTTTACCACTTTTTCGGCACAACAAACCCGTATATTCACACCAAATTACAGCTCTCTAGTACTGTGCGTCTCTGAGCTAAACTGCGGACAGACGGACGGACGGACGGACGGACGGACGGACGGACATGGCGAAACTATAAGGGTTCCTTGTTGACTACGGAACCCTAAAAATGGGATGAAAGAAATTGGGAAATTAACGACAAAGTAGGCCTGCGGCGCCCCTTCGTATTCGGCGCCCCTGGGCGGTCGCCTAACCGCGCCTGGCCCTAACGCCGCCGCCGGTACTGAGACCATGCGATCTTAGTTTAAAATTCTTGCATCGGAAAGAGATAATTTAGTTACCGAGGTTGCTGACCGTTGCTATAAGTTACTTGTTTTGAAACGTATTTTATTCTGCTGCTGAGCCAAGCCCCATAAACTTCCTCTCTTCCTTATTTTGCGTGGTTGTCCCACTTTATGTATTTACTTTAGGACTGTTTTAATTGTAATCCTCAACATAGGTAACTGCATACAATGTTATCCATTCGTACCAGTTGGAAAACATTCATTCGAGAATAAATAATTATGTACATTATTTTGTGGGCACTCAGGAGCGCTTACCGCGTTTGAACGATATTCACGCTATTAATTAATGTACGTTCATGTTATGTAAACGAGAATTGTTAGTGTAGTACTTGGGAATAATGGTAAGCAAATAGAAATTAAAAATCCTCCTGACATGTTTCATTGTTCATGCAGTTACGGAAAAGGGTGCTTTGATTTTATCAACTTACGAGTATATACGTGAGATTACAAAAAATCTCACATAATATCCCCAATGTGCGATACCCTCTATTCGTAAATGACCAAAAATAATTCAGAGTCACTGAAATTGGCGTAACATCCGTTACACAAAAGGAAAAGCCGAATAACTGGCTGTTGCAATATTTGCGGAATGACCCGCTATAAATTAGGATATGAGGGTTCATGCCAAAAGTTATAAGATGTGCTTTGTTTATTTTTGCTGGAACGAGCGATAAAATAATCCCGAGATAAAAGAATGTGTAGGAAACTTTCAGTACTGGTTTTATGAGTAACTAGCGACCTGCAGAGCACTGCACTTTATCGTCTGCTCGGCGAGTTCCAGTCATTGAATGAAGTTGAGCACTTTGCACCTCGCTCCGATATGCTTTCCTAACGTGACAAAACCTATACTAAAGTTACGTGTAAAACCTATCATAAAGTTCACGAACACGTTGAATACTAAAATTTAATATCGTAATAGTTGAAGCGTTCGATTTTCCAATAAGTGGCGATTAGTGCTAACTTATTCCGAACACTTAGAGCCACTTGTTTCTGAAGCCAGTGATTAGGTGCAGCTCTTTGTTCCCGCTCACCTTTATGCCTGGCTTTACTTCGTTGTAATGAGTTCTGGACTATATAAATTTCGTTGCATTACTTCATGTGTACGGTGCAATTTAACTGTGTTTCTGGTTTCAGTATAACCACAGCCTTTGTGCATATTGAGTACAATTGGACGCTTTGAGAACTAATATTTTACATTTGCAGACGGAACACAAAACCGCACCCTCTGTATCAGTGTAAATAGTTTTCATTTGGGCTCGGCGTAGCATACATGATTTAATTTGCGGTGTCTTACCAACTGAGTTTATTATGAAAGCAAATGTTGCGAGAGTTGCGCTGTTTTATACTCTTTATTTTGGAAATACCTATTCCTAAACACAATACATGTCATAGAAACGTTTGTATAGAATGTACAGAGGAAACTTGTGTCACGGAAAACAGATCCCTTTTAAAATAAATAAATTTTTACCCAGGTTGTGGTGCTCCTCCGGGACACGCAATGAATTAAATCGCTTTACCGCACAATCACGTCTCATCGAATCGATATCCATTAAAATTGTAATGTCACGTACATATATTGGGAATGTAAACTAGGTTAACATATCGCACCGGTGTTATATAACATGCATACTAGTATAGTTAATGCCCACATTACACGTCGTTATTGTGTGTTTGTTGTGAACTAAGCCTGTTATCTCGAGGCAGACATGGCAGCCGGGTTAAACGGTTTTGGTAAACTTGAGATTGCAATTATTTCTTGCTAACATTAAGTTAGCACTTGACATACTAGGCGCTCCACTTAGCTTAACTAACCCTAGTTCCCGGACGGCGACAGGTGAGATTAAGTGCGATCTACGAAACAGTATAAATTCATTTTGTAGCCTCGAAACTTTGTGACAAGTTGATGAATAACATTATCTTTTTGAAATTGAAAAATTTTGTTTGAAAGACTCTAGCCTCAACTTAAGTAATCTCTTCTTAATATCGAGGAAGCGAGTTTGCTACTTAAGTGTTCGGTCTTTTGATGCACTTTGGATGTTTATTTTTGACTAAAATGTCCATTAATAATAATTCCATCGTAATGGGGTACAATATTTTTGTACCTTTTGAAGTTCTGGAATATTAGGTTTTAAACATTTTGTTTATAATATTACCTAACTGTCGACTCATTGTATTTCACGGAATCGACATTTCCTCAACTCCTAGATGATCCCTATTTGAAGTGACACGATGCATCCTTTAATCTGTATCGGCTAAATTACATACTGCAACAGCATGATAAGGGTTGAACCACATCTGGCAGCACGCCTTTCTCCGCCTTTCTTCTTTCGCCTTTTTCCGTCGCCCTTTCTCTTTCTGTCGCTCAGAACTGCCATTTGGTAGACCGAGACAGAAAGCATAATGCGATATCACGCGGAGGAATCCTCGAGGCGCGGCCGCGTGCTATCGCATTGTCTCGGTCTAGCAATAGGCAGTTCTAAGCGACAGAAAGAGAAAGGGCGACGGAAAAAGGCGATTCCGTGCTGCCAGATGTGGTTTAACCTTAAATGGTTTCTTTCAAGAGTTTCTTTTGAGTTTCTTTCAAATAACTATAAACTCGAACTGAAGGGATGCTAGTTCCATAAAGTTCTTACAAATATGATTAGGTACTTTATTCTTTTGTTATAGCGAAACTGGACGGCGTGAAGACATACATGCGCATGCGGCGGGTGCCGACGCACTTGCAGGTGAAGGTGATCAAGTGGTTTGACTACCTCTGGCTCACACAGAAGTGTTCCGACGAGGAGAAGGCTGTCTCCTGCTTGCCTGATAAGCTGAAAGCAGAAATAGCTATTAATGTACATCTAGATACATTGAAGAGGTAAGTTATAATTTTGTCGTGGGTACTCATTTTTTTTTTACTTGTCTAAAGCAGCTTTGACCTGGTTGTGATGTTTTCGGAAATGTCGTCACTTGTTAATATGTCCACGGTAATTTTAAGGGTTATAATTATTTTACGAAACCATTAGTAGTATAACACATAAATATATAAATGAAATAAAATTGTGGGCCTATCTTGGAATTATGAAAACATTTTAAAACGTTTATAAAATAGCTACATTCTAAAATTAGCCAGAAATAGGTAGGCATAAGTTCTAAAAAAAAATTTGAATATTCATACACAAATGTCTGGCAAACTTTCATTTTAGCTGAAATTATATTAGCGTTCAGCGGCATACTGTTAGATTCCATGTCGTTTACAGAGAAAAAGGCGATTAGTATTCCTTAGCCGTACTTGAAGGATAAGTGAACAAATAAATGCTGAGCCTTGATCAACTGAATGTCTGTGGATCAGGTATTTTACAAATCTCATAATGGGGTCAGAAATAAACATACTTTGATCCCTGAAATAAGACACTCTCATAGAGATCATTTTAAGAACCTCTCTGATAGACATTACAAAAGTTGATGTTGACCCAGACAAAGGATTGTCGGAACTCAACTTGAAGGATAATGAACTTGTCACTATCGAGGAAATTAGTTAAAAGCGCCCAAATGTCTTAGCCTTTAATTTAATTTGCGTTTAGTTTGAGTTGGGATTCAAGCAATTTAATTTTATTAAGTTCTATTACTGGTTCTATTCCATCTGCTAATGGTGATTCTTAATTCAATTAGCAAGATGTCGGATCATTACAAAGTTGATCTGTTTCGTGGACAGTTATGATAGTCTATGTACTCATCTCACCAACATTAATGCATTGTAGCAGTTTAAGCTTAATACCCCGTGTATAATTAAAAAGAGAAACATTCGCTTTTTACGTCCATGAATTATGCATAAGTGTTCGTTTATACGACCCGTAAATTTTTGTCGCCAAATGGCTCTTCTGTGCTTTTCAGTATTTCAGCTGGATTCTATTTGACGTACTTTATAGAGCACCATCTCACAATATGTTTAAATGTAATAAATTTCATTATAATATGTAGTTAGATATTTATCATACTTATCAATCAGAAACCATCAAAGTTCGCTATTGTTACGCGAAAAGTTAAAATTAGCACATTTTCGTAATCGCAGGGTGGAAATCTTTCAAAACACCGAGGCGGGCTTTTTGTGTGAGTTGGTTCTACGGCTTCGACCGGTTCTGTTCTCACCAGGCGACTACATTTGTAGAAAAGGTACGCTTTGATTTTCTTGAGCTTCGCATATTAAAAATTTTACCTCCCGAAGGAAACAAAATAAAACGAAAACATTTCCGGGTATGCTATTAAAAAATTATATATTTTCCCTAGGCGAAGTTGGAAAGGAAATGTACATAGTGAACCGAGGGAAACTCCAGGTGGTCGGAGACAACGGGAAGACCGTGCTCGCAACACTCAAGGCTGGTTCTTATTTTGGCGAAATTTCCATTCTGAACATGGGCACGGCAGGTAAACAACTTGGTAAATATCGCCAGGGCCCGAGACGCCACGCCATTATTACACTACTCTGTATTCTTGAAAAGTTTTGAAAAGCAAACGTTTCGAGGAGACGCTGCACTCAGGCCGAGGGAGCGGCCGCGACGCTACCAACAGGTTCTGGGACATCATTGTGACGACTGTTACCGCTGTCGGCTGCGCCTGCGCACTCACTCACGTCACTTGACACCTACCACGCAATGACGCACCCGACTAGCGCTAACTAGTTCGTGCCAATTGTATTAGGGAATGCTTTAAAATTTCTAAATTAATTTACAATTACGCATTTTAGATATGATTTCAGTTTTTTTATATGCTCTTTAAATATTCCTTTTCATATTGATACATACTTCAAAAGAAGAGATATTGTTGTGCGGTAAGCTTAACTACTTTTATTTGTTTCGAATCGGACTTCAATGGCTTCATCTTAGATCCTCATCAAGGATTTGTAGCGTCTTGTGTCATGTGATTTATTTGCATCTTAGTAACATCTCCTTTGGTTGTATTGAAGGCAGTGTCCCCGATCGCTTTGCATCCTCCCTGAAGACCTCATATACTTGGCGTGACTTCTTGGTGCATGATCCCCCAATATTTTTAAGTGTCACCCGCGTAAGATCTTCATATATATTATCGGTTTTCAAACTTTTTTTCCAACTTCGATATCCTATGCAATCTGACTTGTAGAACTGCTTAGTTCTTTTACGGATTTCATATATCTACTGATTTTATTAATATTTAGCATTCGTATGTAAGATTTTTTGTATTTTAAAGCTTTTTCTTGGTAATGAAGCACTATAAGAACCCTAGAGAGATGGCTTCTTATAATTTTTTTACGGTCAGCTATTATTTTTCAAATTGTGAACGCGATGTGACTCCGGATCCATTTACCCTTCGTGTTGTCTAAATTTCAAGGTAGTTTTGGATCTTTTTTGAACAAGCTTTATTTTTATTTCTTGAACCTGTGACTGAACTTCTCTTGTCATGTTTCCCTGCCACCAATATCGGTTGTCCTGGTCTGGTGTTTCTTATGACCTGTTCTGTCTATGTGTGTGTCGTGTGGAATGAGGGATCAGAACAGCTCATAAGGGGGGGACCGGACGCCGGTTGGCATGGAGTGTGTGGATGACACGTCGACAGGCAACCGCCGGACAGCATCGGTGCGATCTGTGGGTTACTCGGACCTGTTCGTGCTCAGCAAGAAGGACATGTGGGACGTGCTCAAGGAGTATCCTGCCGCCAGGGTGCGTCTAGAGGCGATCGCCGTCAAGAGACTCGAAAAATATAAGAAAGCGCCGCTAGAAAAAGGTATTGTTTCTCTAGTACATTATTCTCCGTGATAATAAATGTGTGTTTGATGAAGCTGAACATTTTCCGAATCAATAGATTGTTTCCTAAAACAAGCCTTTATTCCTGTTACGGACAAAGTGAATTATTGCTTCCTGTAACATCCCTTTTCTGTTAATAATGAACATGACTGAGTTAACCTTTGTGTAGTATTCTGTATTGTTTGTGCGAGTAGATTGAATATGTGTTAATATGTGACTGCCTTACAGTGGCCATGGGCCGTTGCCAGTCAACGCCCGGGCTGGTGGAGACGAGCGGGCGCGTGCCCATCGAGGACATGAACCTGCCGCCTGCACCAGTGCTGCCGCCCCCACACCTCACACACCCGCCTTCCTACCGGGACCAGCTTTATAGGTTTGCTGAATTCTTTTAAGTCACAAATGGAACAGCGAACTAATTTCAGCGAACAGAACTAATTTTTTCCTTGAAAATTGACAATTTGAAATTGTCAAAGTTCCAGTTTACGTCTCAAATAAAAATTTGTGCTTAGGGCACTGTTTTACATATGTAATTTCCCAACTGCGTTGGTAAAAGTAACAAATCTAAGATATGTTTTGTTAAAAAAAAAGGGTTCAATGTCAGACCCTTGCGGTACTCCCTAGAATACAGCGCGACTACACGATGATTAATAAGGAACTTCAAGTTTTCTTCAAACTTCATCCTTCAGATTTATGACTTGTACCATAGTAAGAAAGAATCATAACGTTATGAGTAGTATATGAGTTCCCATTATTGGGTAAGGGAGGTTTGATCAACAATGTCGAACGCTTGCAAAAAAACTGACTCCTGAACAATCAAACGGAATACTGGTGATGTCTTTTTCGATTTTATTATTAAGTGTTTATGTGCTTCTAATTTGTATGATTTTGTCGCAGTTCGTCAGTAAGCCCCCTACGAGTAGCATCGCCCGTCGCGTCATGTGCGTCGAGCGCGCGCAGTAGCGGCGCGGGTGGCGGCAGCGTAGCCACTGCGCCGCGCGTCATGCTCGACTCGCACGATGTGCTCGAATGCGAGATTAAACGCCTGCGTGAGCGGCTGTATACCGTCGAAACGGAAAATGCCGCCATGTCTGCTAAATTAAGTCAACAACAGTGGGAGGTGGATCAGAGGTCTGTGTTGTGCATTATAATGTTGCTGAATTTTAGACAGCAGGAGTATTAACTAACTTCATTGGTTTGTGTGTCTAGGCTGCAAGAGATTGAGATGCAGATCTGCGGCGGCAGCTCGGTGAGCTCCTTGGAGGAGAACGAGCGGAACCGTGAGAGCATCATTTAACAGCGCGCCTCACCCGAGCGAGCGCGCCTGCTGCCCATGCAGACGTTGCATCTCGCCACCGTCTACTGAACAACTGACCAATGTATATCCCCAGCCCTACCCCGACCCAACCCCACCCCACCCGCCTCCTCTTGTGACCTTGTGAACTTCGAAAGTACGATGTACGATGAATTAGTGTTTTTATGAATAAATATTATTATGGAATATTTAAATACGAATTAACTTTATCAAATTTATATATACGTAGTATATACGACTCGCTGATATTTGACGAGTGTCGTGGAGTGAGATTTTGCCGAGACAATATTATCTTAAATATCGTTTAGGTATCGAGGTGTAAGAGTGCGTGAAGTGCGTGCGCGCGGTTTGTACCGTTGTGTTGTGTTGCTGTCCGCGCCTGCGGGCGAGTCTTCTGTTCCTTCTCTAGTGACCGTTGTAAGCTCTGTGTATCGACTGTGTCTGTATGAACTGACCACTGAGTTTCTCTATTGATTCATGTTCAATATCGTGATTCTGTCTGTTTCCACAAATGCTATCTAGTAATGGCGAAATGTTTTCCTTGTAGAGTTCGGAAGTTTGTGTACAATGTTATTGTGTATCGTATAATCAATAACTGATACTGTGTGCCAAATTAAGGCCAAAGTGAATGTGCTATGGATAAGGTTTTTGTGTTAACTCATAAATAGAAAATGTAATGGATGGTTTCTCATCCATTAAATTTGAGCTTTAATTATTATAAAAAATCCCGGAAGACTTAATCATTGACCCATTTTAAGTGTTATGTTTCAATTAACCTGATCTTTGATAAATCGTAACAGTCTAGGGAATAGTTCATTCGTCACTAAATTTGGTATAATCTATGTATATTCGCGGAATAATATTATTACATTCTGAAGCAGTTTTGTCAGTTTAAAGAACATTAAACGACCATAGTATGTTGTAATTTGTTATATAAAATGGATTTAATACCTATGAATAAGAAAAGTAGCTTATAACTGGTAATAACATCAGTTTTGGTAATGTAAGATCAATACTGCCAAATAAGATTTAAGTAGATACAAAGTTTTAATGTAATGATATTGACAATCGACTAACAATGTTTTGTACTCGTATTCTTTCTATTACTGTTTTGGGTTATGACGTCGTTATGTAACATCGATGTGTCTACATAAATGAATTTTATTGTTGAAGCTTTTACATACAATTATATATATCAGTCATTACTTTGGATATGTGTTTTGAAATAGACCAGTACACAATATAAAGTGGTACCAAAATATAAGGACAAACTAACTTAACTCAGCTCTAAGTAAATTGTAAATACTTATTCTAATATCTATGATACGTGTTTGTAAGCTGTTTTCATTGATTAACGTTTGTTTTGGAAGCAAGAGTTACCCGATGTGTATTCTTGAAGGTAAGGAGCGTGGCGTTGTTGTAGGCTCTCTGTTTGTGTTAACAGTACACACACGTGCTCGCGCTCGTGCTCGTCTCGTGCTCGCGCTCGTGCTCGTCTCGTGCTCGCGCTCGTGCTCGTCTCGTGCTCGCACGATCATGTAACACGCTGTAGGGTGAACTGCCGCTCGTCTTGTCAGGTTCAGTTCATGCGTCGATCACTTATTAGTTAGTTCGAATCGTACTGTTTATTTCCTAAACGCCCGAAGAATAAAATAGATAGGCGATAAAAAAATTAAACTGTAAATAAAATATTTATTTATTATTGTTATTATATTCCATAAATTTTTCTTCTTACATATTTCTCGATTATAAAATGGTAAGAGAGATGCATTATGCAATTGAATACTTATATTTAACGAAAAACGAAAGTGCTTTTTATCATAATAACTAGTAGGTTTGTGAGTGTCCCGTGAGATCAAGTGGCGGGCGGCACCGCTCGCTCGCGACACCAGCTCGAACCGATTCCTTTTGTAATATTATTATAAGTGCTGATTCTTTACCTTCACACGAAGCAGACATGTTCTAATGCGAAGACCGTATTATTTGGATGGAAATCGAAAAGCGGTTCAGTAGTTTTGCAGTGACCAGGCTTGTGCATCTTAAATTGGAAATTCAATTATGTATCGCACATGATTCATTTTATTGTTAATAAAAAGATTATGATAATACGATCCCTGTTTTTTATTTCTCACAAACCTGAATATATTGGAGGATCCCCGCATCATAAACAGACGGCAAAAGGAGAGAAGTCATTCGCACGAGTGTTTATAGGTAAGGTAAAGATTTGTATTAAATTAAATGAGGAAGGGTACGCTGCGAAAGCTGAAACATAAGTCTTGTATATGTAGCAAAATATACAGGAGAGAAAAAATGAGAGGTATACAAAAACAAACGTTGGTAGGAAACGTAAAAAAGGACGGAGGGAAAAAAAAGATTAACATATCAAGATTAAATAGGGTTATAGGAACTGACAGTCGCAGAAAGAAAAGTGGGAGATATTTCAAAACTTTGAATGAAGATCTATGGCACTTGAATAGGTAAGAATATTTTACTGTAAGCCTCAGAGCGGCTGGTGATCTACCCGCTTTGTCTGCCTAACAAAGGGTATGCATAGAATGTTATGTAGATATGAAAGTATAGGTATACGTTTGAATAAAAATCTGGTATATCCGTGACCTTCGAGCCAACGAAGAGATAGCGGTGCTGATCTGAATATTGAAAAATGGAAGCCTTTGGTAAGCTTTAGCATTTAAAACAAATATTACATTAACAATAATGATTGACTGGCCTGTTGGCCTAGTGGTTAGTGACCCTGACTGCTATGCCGGAGGTCGTGGGTTCGATTCCCACCCAGGACAAATGTTTGTGTGATGAGCACGATCATTTGTTCTGTGTCTGGGTGTAATTTATCTATAATATGTATGTATTTATAAATATATAAGTATGTTTATCAGTTGTCTAGTACCCATAACACAAGCTCTGCTTAGCTTGGGACTAGATGGCGTTGTGTATTATTATTATTATTAATAATATTTCCGATCAATATTTAAATACGATAATAAGCTGCTCATTTAGTTAATGTGTTTATAAAATAATGGACGAAACGGGATTTTGCTTCTGCCAAACGAAATGGATCATTCTCGGTCACGAATTAGAACTTGTCTCAACTTTGAAACTGATATATAGGGTAAAACACCCAACTATTGACCCTTTAAGCAGTTTTCCTTGCTTCTTTCGCAAAATAAACCAATGTACGAGTTGCAAGTGGAAATGAATGTTTTTGGAAGTTAAAATAAACATTGGAGAATGTAACTAAAACATTAATACAAAGGTAAAAGTTGTTATTTTTCTCGAGTTTAGCAAAAACAGGCCATTTGACCAGTTATTAACATGCTCGTACCAAATTTTTGTCATGTAAATGACCAATTTTTGACCTCCTATAGTATAAGAATAAACTCAAATATTATTTATTATAAATGTGATACGAGGCTTTATTTGATAAAAAAACAAACAAAACTAGTCTTATTGCCGTTCTCATTTTCTTTTTTCACACTATTTCGGTCTTCAGTCTTCAAACGCAGCCATAATATTCTTGCACTTATTTTTGAAGTTTTCTAGTAGTTTTTATCACTTTTTGTCCAATTTTTCCTCTTTATTAGTAGTTATTTCACTGTTCTGTATTATGCATCAGATATAAAAATGATCGCCGGCAAAACAAAATTTGAAGAATACAGCTTTAGTTCTACAAAGTGAGTTTAAAAAACTTTGAATTAATATTTTCCCAATTATATAAGACGGTTTTAACTTTTTCAACTTATTTATATGACATCACAAATGAAGAGAACATAGACAAATCAAAAACTACAGCCGTTCACTTTTCTTATATTATTAGTAAGATTAAATTATTCAGGAGGGTCCAGAATGTGACAGTAGACCAAAAATTTAAGTACCTCACTCAAATTATGCTAGGTTCTCAGGTTACTACGTAAGTTATTTTTTATGTTTGATATTATACAGATACACATCTTTAGGGGTGCCAACGCCCATGGGCATAATGCAGATGCATTAAAGTTAAGCTACCTCACTATTAAAAATGAACTATACGTACAAACCGTGGTGTCAGTAACTGGTAAATTCGTACATTTGGTTAATTACCAGCTATTGACATGTCATGTCAAAAAAATGGTTATTCATACATTTGAGTGTACCAGATATTGACCCCATCATTTTAACAAGTTAAAGCTCATTAAAACTTGCAAATCATGTGGAAAAGCCTTATGTCTGTCTTAAATAACGAAAAAATACCAAACTCTAAGGAATTTATCGTGTAAAACTGAAATAACGTGACATTGAAAACAACCGTCAGCTTAGCAAATTGTTAAATTTCTTGATGATTTTAGCAGGGTATTTTGTTATCATAGGTTTACGGACGCAATATTGCTTTATTTAAATTTTCTGTGACGCCCAATATATTACAAGATAAATTATTTTTCATTTTCTGTATTCTTTGTACAGCACTGCAAGAAGATTTATTATTATTTTTGATAAAAACCGTTGAGCGGTCAATAGTTGGTGGGAGGTCAGCAGTTGGGTACTTTACCCTACATTTATTAGAATATTATATTGCTTCTGAGTTTTGATTCTTAAATATTTGGATCGTGACCAACAACTTCAGATTCACAAACTATCAACGTATAAAGTTATAAGTACATTCAATTTCTCAAAAAAAAAAAAATGATGCAGACGCATTTTTAGCTAATAATCATTTTCATCGTCGACCTAAAGACAACGCAAGAGTTATTGTATCATCAGAATTAAATATTGATACAGCTTTCGCAAGCATTCCCTCTGTTGATGAGGGATCTAAATATGAATGTAGGTACATATATTTACGGGAGGGAAGCTATTCAATAGGAAGAAACACTCTTGAGAGGGTGTCTACTTTGTGAGGTTACCGGGATTCCCACTCTCCCTTAATATTTTATTTGGTTCTAACGCAGTATCTTGGTTGCCAGTGTTGGTGCCTTAGTCAGGCGTTTGTCCGTAAATTTTTATTTACCAACCCGTATTTAAGACGAGACTGAATAACTTTCTGTTATAAACTCGGAAAGTTTACGTGTTTTTGTTTTATTAGCTGTCAACAGTTTTAACGCGGCAATAAGTATTTTTGAAAGGAAATAAGAAAGGGTCTTTAACTGCTGTGTTGAGGAGAATTCTTTCTAACTTTGCAGTGCTTGAGTAACAAGTATTTTATAATATCGAGTAACTATACCTACATACTCCTTAGAAATCATACAGTTATTTTAATTCTAACCTAATTCCTGCTAACTATACCTATACATACGATTCTTTGAGAACATATTATACAGTGTACGATTGTTTGAGAAACATGCTAATTTTGAAACCAGATAGTTTATATAAATGATCATAAGTTGTAAAACATCGAAACTTGAACGAATCCTTCCGTAAATATTGGTAATAAAATCCACATGTAAATGCATAAAATATAAAAGTCGTACCCCATAGATCAACATAAAGTGTAGTGTTTTCTCCTTGAATGTGATAAAACAGCGTGGTATAATAATAATATGTTGATCGTCAATATTTACGTTTGATCGAATTTTTAGCATATCCAATATTTTTTAAGCGGTAAGTTAAACAAAGGACAGTGCGATCGAACCCCTCTGGATGAAGACCCCGACACTATTTATGATGTTCGTAACTTCGTATACTGTATAGAAATGACAGTATACATGCTTGCCCCTATAACAAGGCTTTCTCAACCTATTTTGAAGATGGCGACACGAAAAATCTCTTTATATAAAGATAAAAAAAAAAATTGAACTGATATTTGACGTATAAGTAATTTTTTTTAACAATCATGATTATTCTTTGTACTTTATGTTTTGACTCAATAACTCTATGCAAGGTGTTAAAACTCAACGATTAACATGTAATAAATAATTATTCTAATCAATTCACCTAGGTATAGGTAGCTACTGTAGTTCCTCGCCACTTGAAAGAACCTACTTATAAGTTAATCTTTGCATTAACCATGAACAACTAATTAGGTACAATTCCACAAGTCTTAAATGACAACCAGTCGCTACCGACCACTGACGAGCGATTAAAAGAAGGAAGAAGATTTAAAGCCACCATGCCTTTTAGAAAATGCCACGATTCAACTACTACATACACATACCCAGTATACTCGTATAACGCAAGAACCGTAAATACAACAGTCAAAATATTGTTGAAAACATTGCCGAGCCACATTAATTACTAAATTCCAGCCGAGTCTCACACTTAATTGGTGATTCTGTACCTCGTACAGGAATATATGTCACTTGGAGCTTTCTTAATCCCCTGCTCGGCTGTTAAGGAATATCATTCGTCTGCATTCCTTCCGCTCGGTTGCGCTTAAATCTGAACCGCAGAGCCTGCAGTGTGCTGACACCCAAGCCATATATTTAAGGATATTTGCAGCACTCGGCTCTTTGTGCAATTATAGCGCTCATTTAAAATGCGAAAAAAATTAAAAGGTTAAATGTTTAGCTGACAAAATATAGGCTACTCCCAGAGATTTCATTCCCAGTTTTCTTTCGGTAAAAATAAAATCTCAAGAGGTATTAACATGGCCTGTATTAAAAACATTTGAAGCAGAGTAAGACGATAAAGTGCTGAAAACATTGCAAGAGAAATAGTAAGCCGCTTTTAGAAAATCTTACTAAAATTTCCTAAACAATATTACGTAACCCGCGTAAATCACGCTCGCAAACGTGTTAATTTTAGATTAAAACATGAGCTGCTACTTTATTCATAACAAAAAAAAACAAATTGCTTTAGGGAAATGTTCAGACACCGAGTCACCGCGCGGCGACCGCCCGGCAAGATATTCTTTTGAACAACTCATCCTTCTTCCCTTTGTGTGGGCTTAGTTTTCTGGGTGTTATAACAGCTAAATCTGATTCAAAACTCGTTTCGAAATCCATCAATATTATACGATGGACAATAAAAAGTCAGTAACAGCTAGCGGGCGACGTGGGTCGAGCCTCTAAGGAGAAACATCCACAAGTTCGCATGATGCTATTACTCACCCATTGAACGTGATTACTACCCAATCTTGTTTGTTTCTTAACTCTTAGTAAAGCAACCAACACAGGTCGTTAGCCTCCGCAGTAAAACCTGTGAAATAAGACCTCCCGGTTCGAGTGTCCTGAATTTTCTTTACGATAATATGTATTTTTTAATTCAGACGAATTATAATTGACAGCATTCATTTTTAACAGCGAATTGCAAAAATTATTCCGAAGCAGATTAATTTTGCATAAATATGGGGTATAATAAACGTAGTGTAATAAATAAACGTGAATGATTGAATACCGTACCGTCGAAAATATATAAATAATCCTTTCAATTAATTCAGCGATGAACGACTTCTGAACGAAAACGAGTTTTACATAAATATCATGTGATATGTAAATCCCTGAAGTGCGTACCTACTAGTGCGCCGATGTAAATAAGAATAAAATTGCTGCCGGTACGGCAAGGTATCGGTTTTGATAGAATTGTATCCACGTTTCATTTGAACGAATCTCTGTGAGCTTTGCCGAGATCAATCGTTTTCAAATAATATCACAAGCGCGGCAATAGTAAACAGCTAACGTGAAATAAATAAATCAATTTGCGTCGTACTGAAGGAGCGGAGGTTTTCGAAAACAATTTGCATTTGTTTTGAATTAATTTCCTTAATACCGCAATTAAATTGGCAGTGTTCAGGCAGTACGTACTGTTTCCGTAGCGAGGAAGCGGTGTAATCACCGTGCTGGTGGTTTTATTTCACTTGCCGCCATTGAAAATCCATTAAAATTTTAATTCTCCCAGCGGTAGGGAGAAAGAGCGAAAATGTCGTAATAAAGCAGTAAAAAGTCTTTGCTCAAACAAAATTACTTAAAGCTACATTCGGTCGGCTAGAACTAATGCTTCTGTAAATATTGATTGTTTGCTCCACGAATTATATGTAGTCGAGTATGTTACCAGCTCCACATTTTTGGGGATACTGAGGGGCGTGTAATAGGGAAAAACATGTACAACTTTCATGTTTAATTTGTGAGTCGGTTTTTCTCCGGTAAGTAATTTAGGACCCGTATTAATGAAACACTCTCGTGTAAGGGATCCCTTTTAGATTGAATGCCTCTTGATCTGTTGATTTGATTAAAACACAACACGTGTGGACAACATCATGAAGATATTCTAATTATAACACTTGAGTGGCCTCTAATAAGTTTGTAAGCGGTTTATGGGTACATTATGATCGTTAGTCACTCGACACTACTTGCGCGGTGTTAAACTTCACAAATAAAACGCTTTAAGTTACTCGTAAAATTAGTTCCACTAATTATAATTATATTGTGACTAGCTTATTGAATGATTTAAGGGTGGTGTTGTTTTCGATAGGGATCGAGTAAGCCTTTACACTGAAAATCGATCCGTTTTCAATAGCACTCGACAGGAGCGGAATCGAGTCGAGTAGGTTGTATTCGCATTTGATGATTTTATGAACCATGAGTTAGTATTAATCGTTTTTACGCCACAAAGTTGTCAGGAGTATGAATTGCTTTAAATTTGAATTTCTTTTATATAGAGTATATTCTTTATGAATAACAGTTTTTCAGAATTTCTTTTGTATAGAGTTTATTCTTTATGAATAACAGTTTTTCAGTCTTTAGAAGAAATCTCTGGCTTTAAGTTACCAACCTGTTACTTTTACTGAGTACAAAAGCCAAAAATTATGAAAATAATATTCTGACAATATTTTATATTTTCAGAATATTTGAATTTGAATATTTGTAATTCTCTTTCTCTTATAGAATTTTTTAGTCAACACGCAAATCGTTATGTAAAACTACAAAAAAACTTTCATTTTTGAGGAGTTGCGGATACCACCCCGTTATACAATATGTACTTACAACTTTCATTTTTTCAGTTTTACTTTAAACAAAAGGCACTTTGTACCTATATTTTAGTGACTGTTATTACTTACGAACTATATCAAAGGGGCATGGATTTTTTTTGACAAAACGTCCAGCCTTTGTGAGCGCTCTTTTGTTTCAAATATTTTGTTAGTTAAATAACAACTGTGAAATATGTTGCATTGTTAAGCTTGGAATACACACGCGACAAAGTTACATCATGTCTATTCCCAGTGGGTGCGGACTGCGAAGACATACACTACTCCACGTGCACCCCACAAAAGGGAAGTATGTACTCCTCTTGACACTTTTACATTCATGAATCTTTTCATACATGCGTACCCGATACGAGTACTCGAACCTGACCTTTCCGAAGGACTTCACTAGTAAGGTCAGCGAATAGCCGTCTATTCTGAGTCACTATGCCGCCTTGAAGAATATATTTAGTACCGAGAAGCTATCAAAGTGAACAAGCTTGTAAAAGAACAATGTGTATCAAGAATTTTGAAAGGCTTTTTATTAAATACTTGGAATTTTACAGGAATAATGAGGCAATGAGCGTGTAGTTCCGATGTTCTAGACAATACCTTTTGAAGAGATAATTTTGAAATACGATTATGGTAAGCAAAAAAAATTGCGAAATCATTGATATACCTTTAAAAAGTGGATTTCTACATAATTATCAATGGTTCAAATGAGGGAAAAAATCTTTTTGATTTTTTTTAAAGTTGATTGAAAGATTTTACACAAAAAAATTTGACCTAAAAAATTAGAAGATTTTAAAAGTCAATGCTATAAGTAAATCGAGCATGCATTCCCCATCTTGTGTCACTGGCTTAAAGGGTTGGGGTTGCGCTCTGACGTCACGCGGGGGTGCGGGGCGGGGTGTGTCGGTATATTTAGTACACACTAAGCCCTCGTGGCACTGGAGCCTGAAATAGTCTCAGCATTATATAACACGGACAAGACACACATTTTCTAGCTTTCCACAAAGGTCAAACGTTTTGACAGCTTTAATATAAGACACCAATCAACTCAACTGCGAATGAAGTCATTGCGTCTACGTCTCCACAAAAGTTCTTCATTTGTTTTGGTTTTGATGAATAAGAAAAGGCTGATAAGAAATCATAGTTTTGACGAAGTTGACTGCAGCGATGATGGGTAAAGGTGTGCGTCCACAGGTCGGCATCCCACGTATTGGACGTATCGTACGTAACGGATTTTAGTTTGCCTTGTATGAAAACTCATACAATTGCGTCCACTGATCCGCATCGTACGGACGGCTCATCGGCAATGCCTTAATGCGATGCGTACCGATGACGTCATACGGAATGCCGATCAGTAGAAACGATGAAGGTGGCATCGGCACTACGATCGTTGCCGACACAGAAATCCGTTTGATGCGATGCGTCCGATACGTACGATGCGGACCTGTGGACGCTTACTATAAAGCGTTGATCAGAGATAGTATAATCTTATATACTTTATACACGTGTGATTATGACATGAACCTAGCACTTAGCAGTAAAAGGGAGCGTATAAACCATATAGGGAAATTATGCATTATAACAAAGCTTTTTCTTCTTTCTTCGAATACTGATAATAAACAAATAATCATGGACAGTAGGCGTTGGTTAAGAGTAGAGTAATGTTTCTCTTAACAGCTTAAAGTCGTATCAGTATTAGTCGTAGATTTGACCCGCTTCTGTTGCCCAGACGTTTTCCTTCTGATAAAATAAAATAGTCCTTTGACATGTCCCATAACGCTAAATCAAATGCCATGAAATTTTTTCGTTCATACAATTTGTATGAAAAAATTTTTCCTTGACCGATTTTTTGCCCCATACAATGAAATGATCCTTACACGAAACAGACAGGAATGGCATTAAAAAATATTGGAAAACAAAGAAGAAAGAAAATTTTCCCGTACCTATCTCTTATGGATGCAGATTTTTTCTTATTGTATTTATTCTTTTGGCCAATTTAAAAGAAATACCATGTATTATATTACATCTTATAGTTCCATCAATAGGGCTATGTTACCCGAAAAATTCTCACGGCATGTCATGAGAATCTACTATAAAAATAAGTCGGGTTTTCCTTACTGACGATATAACTTCAGAACGCACGAACCGATTTCCACGGTTTTGCATTCGTTGGAAAGGTCTCGGGCTCCATGAGGTTTATAGCAAAGAAAACGAAGCCGTTTGGTGGCGAAACGGAGTTCGCCGGGTTTGCTAGTTTGTTATAAAGATTACAGATGCGCCAGCAAAGCAAGCGACCTCAATCTGTCAAACTCAGATTTTCAACCCTAATGTTTGATTGGTAAAGTAAAACAGTGTAAGTACGTATAATAACCTAAAAAAAATGTTTATGACTAGGAAAAAGTCTCAGATTGAAAATTTCTATAAATGTATAATGTATAGTTAGAATAGGTAAGTATTAGTGTTTTCATAATTTAAAATGTCACTTACGGGATATCTTCCGTGATTGTTAATGATTTTGAGTTCCCGATATTTTGACGCTGTTGCAAGCGCCATGATCGCGGGATGACTGGAGAGTGCGGGTGGATGGAAATAAATTGTCAAGAGCAGACAAATCTGTCTACCCTCGAAAATAACCGTGATAGCCTAAAACAGTATTAGTGTTTTTGTAGTAAAACCTGCATACCAGTCAAAACATTTGTAATTTCACAACAAAAACAATTAGTACCAATAGTTGCTGCAGTACAGTCCTGTTCAGAAGTTTTATAGCTCTGCACCACAATCCACGAGGCTACAACTGAGTCCAGTTGGGCAGCTCTTACATCGGAGAGACACTATGTAAGCAATGTTACAAACTGACCTTTCAGTTGGAATACAGTGTATTCGATATAATTAAAATTGATGTCATTAAAATTCACATCATTCCTTGGTCTGATCACTGTTATTTCTCCATTATTATAGCTCGTTAAACGAAGGTGTAGGTAATGTGGTAACTTCCAAATTTTAAATAAAAAAAACCGGCCAAGTGCGTGTCGGGCCACGCACAGTGTAGGGTTCCGTAGTTGCAGATCAAAATACTTATGCGAACTAACTAAACTGATTCGCTGAATTTAATTTAAAAAAGAAGAATTTTCAAAATCGGTCCAGGAGTCTTTGAGAAATCGGGGAAAATACATAAGAAAAAAGATTACAACGAATTTAGAACCTCCTCCTTTTTTTGAATTTAGTTAAAAATAGTTGACGATAAAAACCTACCTATCCCCAAAAAACATACCTATAAAAGCTGTAAAAATAAAGTTGACAAACTTACATTTGCAGTTGTCTCCGATACATTTTGTTTAAGAAAATATGATATCAACTACATTTTATAAGTTGGTCGACTATTACTCGTAAAGTTGTAAAGCCTACTTAGTCATGATAATTTTCTTTTAAACTTCGTTATATGTACTACTATTGTGAATTTTTTCACACCCCCAAACATAACCGTTTAGCTGGTAGAGGGGGGGGACACTCGAATCGAGCAAAATTTAGCACTTTAAAGCTTAATATTTCACAAACGAATTTTTTTATCAAAAAATTGTTACTGGAAACTATCATTATTTTTTAAAGGCCTATTTAATGATACCCCACACTAAGGGGTACGCGAGAAAAAAAAAATCCTCACTTTACGTGTAAGTACTGGAGGTACCCTAAAAAAAAATATTTTAGGAGATTTTATTTTACCACTTTTTCGGCACAACAAATCCGTATATTTACACCAAATTACAGCTCTCTAGTACTGTGCGTCTCTGAGCTAAACTGCGGACAGACGGACGGACGGACGGACGGACGGACGGACGGACGGACGGACGGACGGACGGACATGGCGAAACTATAAGGGTTCCTTGTTGACTACGGAACCCTAAAAAGGCAGAATTAGATGTACGAAAAAAAAAAAGAAAAAAAAAGACCGTGATCATTCACCGTGCATATCATAAATAAAAATAGGTTAGTTATATTATAAGAAACACCCATGGTCTGTCTTTGTGTGTATCAGATTGAGCGTTTTTTATCGCATCCACGACATAGAAGAAACTCTTCCGCAGTGGTAGACGCCTACTGCGACGGACGTCGCAAGACGATCTCCGGCCACCGTAGGCGTAGGCATTCGGGAGGCGAGTAATGGGCAACTCGCAGTGCCCGTGTCGAAGGAGCGTTGTGTACCACGCGCGCATCTAAGAGCGTCAGCAAGATGGCGGGGGCCCTAGAAGGCCAAAGCCTGCAGGGGTCGCGGGTCTTATTTCATTACCGTGACCCCGGAACATAAAGGACTATGGAAGTCTGACAGTTCTTCCCTCCGTGCCCTGTGGACGCATTTGATGATTTTACCAAGCTAAGTAAAAAAGAACAGTAACAGCCCTTTCACACGGCTGTCCAGTTTTTTGCAGGATCCCGTTTTCTGCAGGATCCCGTTAGATCGCACAAGAGATTATATGCTAGTGTTCACACGAGCAAACCGCATGCAGGATCCTGCAAAATGCTGATACCGTCGATTTGTGCAGTTCGGTTTTGTTACCGGAAACTGGATTCGTCGTCCAGTAAAAAGCGGGATCCCGTTTAATGACACTTACATTTCTATAGCAATGTTCACACGGCTTCCTGCGTGCGGTTTTTGCCGGAAACTGTTTTTTACGGGATAGTGAAGTGGTGGCAGCCCCCGCGTCGCGCTTCTCTCTCTTCTCTTATCGTTCATTACATTTACAAAAATACCTAAATTCGAGCGTTGTATCACGATAGGATGAACCCAGAATCTTCTATTTCGCTGCCGACGACGCCGATAATACCAATAGAATTCACGTCCATTTCACCTGATCATAGCCGCGTAGGAATGGTCAAAAAACAGGATGCAACCGTATTCACACGGCAGTCCAGTTTTGCGGGACCGGCTTTTTACTGGATCCTGTAAAACTGAACTACCGTGTGAACACAGTGTCTGTTTTTGCAAGATCCAGTAAAAAGACGGTCCTGCAAAACTGGACTGCCGTGTGAAAGGGCTGTAATTGGAAAAAAAAATCTGTAAACAAAAGACTAATCGGAAACTTTTACCACATGATTGATTCCTTTTAGCCCAGGAGGCACCAATCCTGAAAGCTCCGTGATCACGGATTCTAATATTTTTAATAAAAAATATAAGTTAACGTTTAGACGAACAAGATTTGCTTGGTCGGCGTGGATTTGATTGGCCGGAAATATTTTAATTAATTTTTTTTATTATTAAATTTCCATAATTTTTTTCCGTCATCACGGATTTTGATTAGTCTTATATAGAATTGTGTGAAATATTCTGTTCAACAAGAAAAAATCCGGCCGACCAATGATTTTTAGCCGGAAAGGTCACGCATACCTATTTGAATGGTGTGATAAGGGGTAAAATTTATCCATTATCACGGAATCCTTTTTTTTTTTTTTAATTCACGCGTTTTAATGTCACATTTATGATTATCTTGGTATGCGTGCTTACAAACTGCCGAAAGTATCGCGCACACCAAATTTTAACTCTCCGCTTTTATTATTATGTCGAGGAATAAAATAAAACTATAACGCTACAGGTAGGTAGTAAAAATGTGTTTTATTTGATAAAGTCCCTTTTATATTTTCTTCTGTTCGTATATTAAAACCGTAAATGGAATATGTTTTTTTTTGTCTTTTTTTTTAGGTAAAATCATCTAGTAAGTCCTCCAGCCCCTGGGCAGAGCGAAAAGGACTGCCATACTCATTCTGACTAAAAATGTACCCTGTTTCTTGAAATGCCCTTTGCGTTTCTGGGCCGTTGTGACCTACTTATACAGTCCTATAAACTCAATAGACGCTTAGACCTACGGGACCTACGGAACTCCGTTAGTTTGCTCCTTGAGGCGTTTGCGAAAGACGACGCGACTTTGAATTATTTTTAAAATTTTTTGCAAGTACAACCGACAAAGAAAATTTTTACAAAGGTATGATAAATTTCAATTCAAATAATATTCCACCATGCTGGAAAACTTTAACGCAAAAAATATTACGCACCATTTTTGTAAACGCAATGTGGCAAAATGCTACTGAACCCATTTGTACATTATATGATCCAACAGAATGTGGATGGCAAGTAAATGAATCCAGTAAACTCGAACCATTGTGGTACATTGGCCCATCAGCACCGTTAAAGGTTGAGGAAATATTAAGTTGCCAACAGAATGAGGAAGAAAACGAAGAATCAGAAGAAGAGAGAAATGATAATTTTGATGATAATGATGTAGATGATTATTAATTAATAAACTTGAATTGAACATATTTTTTGTATCAACCTTCATTTCTTATATAATCAACCCAAATAAAAATTTTCCTGTATTTCCTCTTTTCCATAATAATTAGTATTAATAAATAGTTAAAAACTTGAAGAAGAGACTAGAGGTAGAAGAAAGACTAAAAGAAATGTCATCAAGTAAGTGAAATCTATAATAGTATGATCCTCACTCACACAATAAAATTTGGTATGCGCGATACTTTCGGCAGTTTGTAAGCACGCATACCAAGATAATCATAAATGTGACATTAAAACGCGTGAATTAAAAAAAAAAAAAGGTTTCCGTGATAATGGATAAATTTTACCCCTTATCACACCATTCAAATAGGTATGCGTGACCTTTCCGGCTAAAAATCATTGGTCGGCCGGATTTTTTCTTGTTGAACAGAATATTTCACACAATTCTATATAAGATTAATCAAAATCCGTGATGACGGAAAAAAATTATGGAAATTTAATAATAAAAAAAATTAATTAAAATATTTCCGGCCAATCAAATCCACGCCGACCAAGCAAATCTTGTTCGTCTAAACGTTAACTTATATTTTTTATTAAAAATATTAGAATCCGTGATCATGGAGCTTTCAGGATTGGTGGCTCCTCGCCTATTTTTTAAACTTGTAGAGTAACTACGTCTAGTATTCCAAAAAAGCAATAAATAACTAAAGGCAACTGACTTTAAATTCTATCAAACATAGATGTCGGTAACGGATCAAAAATTCAAGAACAATGTTGCACAAACCGATACAATTTTCCGTTCAACAAAATATTCAATATCTGAGTGGTCCGAGTTACGAGTCAAAGTCCATTCCATTCCTTGTTTCCACTAAATTATATTTTACATTTGAATTTCGACTTTACAATTAATGAAATGACCTAGCAGTTATATAAAATGGGTACAAAAACTACGTAAATTAATACACGGAAACATGAAGTCGTGATAAAAACTATTCCATCCAGATTATAAACTTTTTGTGTACCTTGCATCTAAATCGAAGTTTTTGCGTGAAAAAGTAACAAACATACCAACAGGAAAATCATCCCTCGAGAACATAAAATCGTGATGAAAACTAGTATATGTACTAATCTAGGTTAAAAACTATCTGTTTACCAAATTTCATCCAAATCCATTCAGTCGTTTTTGCGTTAAAGAGTAACAAACATCCATCCAAACAAACTTTCACATTTATAATATTAGTAGGAATATAATGCGAAGAAGATTTGATTTCAGAACCATTGAACAAGTTACACAAATGTTAGAAGTTAGTTTAAATAAAACGTTTTGTGAAAACACTTGTTTACATGTTCAGAAACTGAATCGTAGAAGCAGTAAATATAACGGCAGTGCCTCCACATATTTCTCAACCATCTGCGATCTGTTGCAACTGCAAGTACTTATTACTACCGTTACTGGAAAATCGGTTTACCGTTTTCTATAGAAACTGAACTCGGTAACACTGTTTGTTATAAGCTATCAATCTTTATGTTTGATAGAAAACTGTCGTCGTTATCTTAGGCCCGATTTCACAAGAAATGGCTAAATGTGTTTAGCGTTAAACTTATTCAAATAAACAAAAATATCGTCGATGTCAATCGATTCATGATGATTAAAATTATGTAGAATGCAATTTTCAATGTTTACTAGCCCTCTTTTTAAGTTTAAATGTTTTTAAACACGTAGTCATCCACGATACGGCAGAACGTCTCATAAAAAATAACATACGCAAGGTTTGTATACACATATAAAAAAAAAACATTAAAAAAGAAATGCACACAATGCCGTGGCGGGCTACTAGTATTTAATAAAAATATAAGTCCTACAATAACATGCAAGAATATTTGCATTAGACACCGTCACTGACAAACTCATATTTGTGCGGTGAAGCGTGTCAGGAAATCACGCTCGGACTGTCCCACACAATGCAACACCTTTTGAATTGTATATTATTCAATGTGGTGCATATTGTATTGTGTATATTATCGTACACATAAAGGCGGCACAAACTTGCTCTTCGTAATTACTGTGTCACGACCTCGGGTCAATTGTTTCGGTTTTTTAAAGGAACTTTTGCTGATCACGAAATAATGTGAAATTTTCCTTAAGTTTATTTATTTCGGGCACGCCGCAATCACGGCGGTAAGACTCCTCTTTGAGGAGTGGCTGGATATGCGTTACGGCGTCTTGACCTACCGTATGACACAGGTCCCCCACCGGAGACGGAAGTTTCGGGAGGTTCCTGTGTCTGATGGAGAAGGAAGAAACGCCCGGGTGTCACCACCACTGTGTTCCACGCGCGCCTCAAAGAGTCAGCAAAAATGACGAGGCCTCAGAAGTTTAAAGCCTGCCGTAGTCTCGGGATTTATCGCCTATCGCCTCCGTGAGGACACTGCGGTGCTCTACCCAAGCTGGGCAGTCCTGCAGCGATGCTAATAAAATTCACGGGGTTCCTTCAATAGCCCTTTACGTTCCAGGGTTACGGTTACCTCTAAGCGGGACACTGAAATAGAAATAAAAACATCATGTACTAACTGTGCTACATTAAGTACTGCCTGTTCAAAGCACCTACACGTATCCTACTAACAAACAATGTTTACAACATGTCTCATCATCATCTGCCTAGCCTTTTCCCAACTATATTGGGGTCGGCTTCCAGTCAAACCAGATTCAGCTAGATATCAGTATTTTACATGGAGCGACTGCCTGTCGGACCTCCACAACCCAGTAACTGGGTAATACGATACCCCTTGGTAAGACTGGTTGTCAGACTTTAGAGCTTCTGACTAACTGTAACGACTGTCAAAGATCTACAAATGACAGCCGGGACCAACGGCTTTACGTGCTTTCCGAGGCACGGAGGAAACTCGCTATGATAGACGGTCACCCATCCACAGACCAACCTCGTCAAGCGCGGCTTAACCGGGAAGATTGGCCTGTGCGGCTGTGATAATTTAGCCACGAGCTCCTCCATCATCATGTTTACAACATGTCTAAAAACATAAAAATTAGGTAATAATTGTTACGAATGACCCCTGTTGCCTTAATGTAATGTATGAGCTGACCCTTTCGTAAATCCTCGAACATTTTCCCGTAAAAAGTATTTCTTTTTAAAACCGATCCCGGGTCTGTGCGAGTTTATAAAATTAAATACGAGAAGAATATTCCCGTTACACCTGGAATATAATGAGGTAAATAATAAGCCCTTTGTGGTTTTAATTATTGTTTACAGTATTATGAGAGATTTGTATTAAATAAGGTGGATTAATTGGTTTGTGGTTTTAAACTCCAATAAAGAATTCATTATATGACAGACGCAACCAGGGAATAAAGTTAACTGATTATATTTTTAACCAGTTAGAAAAGGAGAGGTTGTTCACCCCCCATTTATGTACAGCATAATGTTTAAGATGAAAATGATAGTCCTACTAATATAACAAACGTGAAGGTTTGTTTTTATGGATGGATGTTTAGTATTCTTTTCGGCATAAACTTTTTGGTACACAGTTTATAACCCTGATTAACACATCATAAGATAGGTATTATCCCGTTTTTATTACCACGAATACGTTACCGTTTATATGCTACCACGAAGATACAATATGTTGAAGATTATATCTACTTGGGCCAAGTAATCTCTTTCCAGGCAAGACTAGATCGAGATCGCAAGACGAACAGAAAATGCCTGGAAGAGTTACTGGTCCATGAAGGAGCTATTCAAGGGCACTCTGCCCCTGTCTCTGAAGCAGAAGTTGATGGACATTTGTCTATGCTCCCTACCCTGGGCACCAAAACTACTAAAGACCAAGTCTGTGCACCGTAAGGGTGCAGAGACTTGGTCTTTGACAATTATCCCAAGGTCCAAACTCAAGGTTTGCCAACGTGGAATGGAGCGCAGCATCTTATGTGTTAAATTAACAGATCACGTTCGAAACAATACACTGTGCTCCTTAAACAAATCATTGACGTGGCTCAAAAGGCTGCCCAACTTAAATGGGACTGGGCGGGACATGTCTGCCGCATGCCGAACGAGATGTGGGCACGCAAAGCTTGATTGGTGCCCTGAAACAGCGACGCGAGGCCGCGGTAGACCTCGAAGGAGATGGCAGGACGAACTGGATGTCTTCCTTGAGGATTAGAAAGAGGAGGTGCAAAGTCGCGAACGTTGAAAGGAATGGAGGGAGGCCTTTGCCCAGCAGTGGGACAAGTAGGCTAATATAATAATGTTACCACGGGATAATTTTCGATTTGTAGCAGGTGAAGCTGTTGCGTTGGTAACAGTAGTTTTTTTTTTCAATTTCTATCAAGAAAACTAGAAGTCTTAAACATTTTTAATTCAACTCTGCGGCAAGTATTTTCATTCAGTGCCGGCAAAGGTAGCCCAATTTTATTATCACTACCAATTTTATGATCACGTCTCATGCCCAGAATTTCGTCAGATAACATCACTGGAGGTTTTAAAACCACATGAGGATTCGCTTTATTTTCTCTTGGACATCCCCTCACTATCTTAAACCCTCGAAAATTTATGAAGGTATTACATTCCTTATCTCTATCCTGAATTGCGAAATTATGTGTATGTTACACACCTATTATTCCAGGAATGTAGGGAAGTGAATTAGAGAAAGTGTGACATTAAATTATAAGGCCTTCCGTAATTAAACTCTCGTGTGGATATATCAATTAACAAAACTATATTTTTATGGATTTATTGTTTCAATAGATCATAGGTTTCACGCAGGGCCGGTTCCGCCCTCCAGTGGCCGCTTGAGCTTTTCAAAGGCTAATGGCGTTATGAAAACTTCAATTTTCAGGAAAAAAATATTTTCCCGCCTTCTAAAATTGTTATTTGATGAGAGAGAGAGAGTTACTGTCGTTGCACAAAGACTAAAACACCTACTGCTAAACGACCGACCCTTAGATCAGTGTCAAAAGCCGTTTTGCAGTTGATACATTTAAAAAAAAGTGTTGCCATGGAAACATTAATTTTGTAAAAGGAGGAGCTGTTTTTTTTCTTGTTAAAATTTGCGGTAAGTAGTCAATAAAAGGTTTGAAAGTGGTAATCTAGTTTTGTTGTTGAATTTCTTCCTCGCCAACCGCATTGTTGCCCTACACAGCTCTAATGGACAGTTAACCTTTAGGTGTCAACATGACTAGCAAAAACTTTGTTAGATATGAACCGATTGTAGGTGTAAGAGAAATGATCCCACTACCTCTGTAAGGGGCTCATTAGCTTAGTGGATGGTGGGCGGGGAGCGGCGAGCGGCGTGCGGCGTGCTGAACAAATCGACAACATTTACATCGCGGTCGGCCCCGGCTTACCGGCTCGCGGCTAATGGACCGGACTTCATATCAAATTGCCGGACTGTACGCCACTTGACTGCCACACATTTCGCACTACTACTGCTTGTCTTAAGGGCGCCTAACCAGAAAGTTGGCAACGTCGCTAATAGCTGTCAAATATTTACAAGTTTTATAATACTTTATCGAAATAAGAAATGTGGCTCTGTAGTGCACTAGAAATGTGATAGAGGAATGCAATTAAAACACTGAATTTGATGTTGTAACCGTTTCAGGTGTATAAAAAGCATTTGGAGTGTTTCCAAATGCCTTTTTTACGTCTAAAACTATATATTCGGTGTTACGATATTAATTATTGCATTCCCTATTCAGTCTTTTACTACACTATGAGAGCTATATTTCTTATTTTCATACAGTACCTACATTTGTAAAATTAATTAAATCATGTAAATATTTGACAGCCATATGCGACGTTGCCAAATTTCAGAATATGCGCTCTTAAGGTTGATAATCGTAATTAGTTTCACGCAAGGTTATTTAGCAGGAGATGCTGAAAAGGAGACGTGAGACAACCAATCGTATAATTTGGTCTGTTCAGTGTCTAAATGACTAAAGGGATGTTAAAGAAATGATGCAGGATAGACTGTGTAAAGAGAAGTCGGGGGACTCTATTGAAAGGTTACCACGTCCCTAGAATTCAAAACTCCACTGAAGGAACAGGTTGGTTTTTTATCAATCAAGTCGGACAGCCTGTTTCACTCCACCCAGGACGGAAGGTGACTACTGAAATAACAAGTGATAGAAAAGTATGGCAGCGCTAACTACAACAGACTTAGTGAGAAGACCGAAGAATGATAATGCGTTTTTACATATTTAACGTCTAACGTTAAATGCGCAAAGCAAAACCTCTCGTGGGGTAACTCAGCCCATATGTTACTGAACAATGTTTTGTTCTAAGACTTTTGGAAATTAACAAACGAATAAAAAAAAATCATACTGATGGGCCCGATCAACTTCTCGTTTTGTATGAAAAACTATTTTTTTTTTGTGAATTTCCAAATGTCTGTCGCATTTACCGTTACACGTTGTATAATAAGTATAATAACACAACATACATAATTATGATACTCAATAAAAAGAACAAATAAAAACAACATTAAATTCATAATCATTAATACGTAACAGGTATAGACCGTGGAAGCTATGACGTCACATTTTGACATTTGGGTAAAAACAAACACAGGAACGTATTGCATTTTGAGATAATTTACATTTTGAATACATTATCTAGTGTTTACAAGGTATAAAATACCTTATTGTTTTGCTCCCGGTTGCAACCATGTCTCTAGAAGAGAAACCTGCAGGGTTTTTTAGATTTCCTGCTAGTGAAAAAATCTTTAAAAAATGGAAAACACTCTGCCGGTAGGTTACTGCTGATTAATTATTATTCTAGTCTGAGGACTCGTTGTATTGACTTGTATTGCTGACTTACTCATTATTTTCAATTTCAGTCGTAAGGATAGAGACCCTACTCGTGAAGACGGTCTTTGTACACTGGACAGCAAATAAACCGAGCCACCCGCTACCTAGGCACTCTAATTCGATTTTCTCAAAAACTAAAGAACCTACAAGTATCAAAATTGTACCTACAGAAAGTGCGTTTCATGGTGATTGAAATGAAAGGAAACTTATTGGGTTTAATCATTATTTCAGTGTTTATTAAGGATTTTACAAAGAAGAGTCGTCTTTAAGAGCCATGCATTATCATACATGAATTGCATATCCTGTCCGATATATCCTGCGTAAGGTACCACATGGTCTGCGAGGATTTCAGTAATGTAGCGATGAGAAGTCAGTCCACGTGTACGGCCCGTCGGTTCGATGAAACTAACGCTGTATGTGCTGTTAACGACATGCCGGACCATTACAGATCCTCCTCCATAAGTAACAGTTTCCTCGATGCAACACTGAGAATAACGTTCTCCAGGGCGACGATAAATACTCTCTGACGTCGATCACTTCCATGTAGACTCACCCTGGTCTCATCAGTGAAGAGTAAATTACTCCACTGCTCTAATGTCCAATCCCTATGCTCTCGAGCAAACTCATGTCGTGCTTGACGGTGTGCTACCGTTAATGCTGGGCCTGTTTCAGCTCTTTTTGGTATCAGGTTCCATTCAGCAAGTCTCCTTCTGACTTTATCTGAACTTATGACCACTTGGCGTTCGTCACGCAGACTTTGTTGGACTTAAACTGCGTTGAGATGGCGATTTCGCAGAACAGTAAGGTGGATATAACGATCATCTGCTGCTGATGTAGCCCTAGGTCTGCCCGTACCTGGACGGCGATCGAATGCTCCAGTCTCTAGGTATCGTCTGTAAACTCGTTGCACCGAAGATCTGCTGATTCGAAGCCTTCGAGCGACTTTACGATGCACAATGCCTGCTTGGATTGATGCTACAGCTTGAGCTGCTTCCTGAGGTGTTGTATCCATTATTAATCGAAAAAAGTAGCAAAAACACACGCGTCTGAGCAAACGATGGACAAAAAACTAAAGAAATGATAAGAAATATCCGACTGGGTTATTGTAGAGAAAAAGAACGCTAATTTCAAACTCTGGTGAAAACAGAGCAAATCGTTAGCATTGTGTTTGTTGCTCGATTACAATGTGAGTTGACGGTACTTTCGAATTAATTTGTAGTCATTTTAATCACCATGAAACGCACTTTTTTTAGGTATAATTTTGATAGTTGTAAGTTTTATACTTTTTGAGAAAATCAAATCAGAGTTCCTAGGTAGCGGGTGGCTCGGTTTATTTGCTGACCAGTGTAGTTGTCATTTTGCTGATGAAAAGGATGTTGTTCCATCAATTTTTGCACACAATAGTAACAAGAAGTTCGACGCAGACATTATTATTAATTACAAAAAAGATAAAATAACAAAAATCCCACGTCGAAACCTGTTTGTTTTTACCCAAATGTCATCTTTTTACGTCACACTTCCACGGTCTATACCAAATAATTATATCAAAACTGAATGCACACAATACTTATTCCAAACTAAAATAATTTTGTAACGGAATGAACTCCTACATAGTTAAAATGGGAAAAACTCGAAGAGAATAAAATCTATTCAATGACCTGATAAAAGTGAAGATGGAAAAATATTGAGTATCTGTAGGATAAATGAGAAGTTGCACAAACGGTCTTCACATTGGCTGGCTGTAACACTATTCTCGGAAACTCTTCACTCGGAGCTAATGAGTTCGAGTTCCAGCGAACGATATCAATATTAACTATGGGATCAAACGAAAATGCAATACAGTATTCAGTTTTAATGCTCTTTGATGGAGGACTTTTATGGTTGGAATATAAATAATTTATTTGCTAAAAATGTAGAAATTTGGAATGTGAAGTACGAAATTCATGTACGTTGGATTGGTATTTTGATTGAAAGAAAGAAAGATGAAACGTTTATTGGCACACACCACAAGTGCACCCAGGAAACAAAGAAAGTAATTATTATTTTTAAATAATATTACATCAAAGAAAGAATGTAGGTTTGTAGGCATATACTGTGTACCTATCTCACGGCTGGCTGCTTCAAATTTGTCGGACAACTGTCGTGGGGTCCACCCTGCCCGGGATGGGAGGACTCATTTGATGATTTGACCACGCTAAAAAAAAGTCTATTTGATCAAGAGTACCTAATTACTCGACCATCAAACTAGACGTCACATACCTGGACCTCGTTAGTTGGTCCAGTTTTTGTATCAATAACTCAGTCACAGGGTCTGTGGAGGCGTGGTCAGTCTGACGAAATTATAAATGTGCCGAACTGAGAAATCCTTCGCAGTAGTTTCATTTATCAAAGCGTCGTGGAGGATCTAAATTATATCGCTAGGTTTGTGACTCTGCCTAAAATATTAATTGGTCCCCTACCAGGAGACCAATGGGCATCTATATAGGGGCCGAATCCACAACTTTTATGCTGGGGGACACGAATTTTAGGGGAATCTGGGGGGCTCTGATCCAAATTATCTACTCGCGGTTACTCATATAATTTGAAAATAGTTCTTGATTTTTGTAGTCGGTCAGTTTGACATTTGGTATGATCGTTGTTTAATGATCATGATCATAATAATCATCCCTCTCACGGAGAGGAGGCCTGTATCCCAGCAGTGGGAACACGTTAGGCTCATGATTATGATGTGGGATGTTTTAATACTTGTATTTCCCGTATACTAAAAGACGCCAATCGTCATGTTAATTATTTTTAAATTAAGTGTACTCGTATATGGACAGCCATGTCCAACACTTCATTTACCTTTTGATAAATCAATCGTAGCATAAGAATTTAATTTGTGACATTTTCATACGTTGAAAGCCAGTCGGCTCGAAAAAAAAAAACATTATTAATTAAAATGTGTCATCGTTTAAAATTTGTATATTAATGGAACAGGTTGTGGGGTAAAGCGCGCGACACGAACGTTCGAACCCTCTCAACCGTTTATTTTTAATTGCGTTCTTAAAAAGTTTTGTCACAACGCTATGTTTCCGGCCCGCCACACAGAACCAACTCGATACTTTATTTTTAATTATGTCAGTACTGAGAGGGTAAAATTTATTGGCTATGGCTTCATAAAATTGAGTTTGAAGAGTTTATTGAAATTTAAAATTTCACAATTCGTCCTTTCTTTTAGTAAATTAAATCGTAGAAGTTGGAAGATTCGTTCTTTAAATAGGGATTTTGGATTTTTTAAGTTTGGATTCAAGATAATTATTAGATAATAATAATTTATTTTTGTTGTAATTAAAATGGCCCCTTCGAATAAAATGTAAACGATTTTGTGTTAATAATTGTCCGGGCAAGGATTGTACTTATTTTGTAGAAAAGTTCAGTATGAGTGAAAAAAAAAACACATTAGTAAATTGATCCTGAGCGAAGCGAGAGTGGAGTGGAGATCTTGAATTTGTGGCCGAGTGGTTAACAGCATCACTCTACTCTTTTTTTTTGCTAAATGGTGAAAGAATTATTATCGATGTACTCAAAGAATTTTCGTGTTTCTACCACTATAAGAAAACGTCACTCACAGAAGTATATTACGTATAAAAATTTCACTCGATCTCGGAGTGCTATTGCCTACACAGACCTTGGATGAAAAATGGATGTCATCACAGTCATCTAGAATAATATATCTTTCATATTTTGCGCAATGGTCTCACGTGCATTCCTTTTTCTTATATTTTTCAACTGTGCTTAAGAGCTCGAAATTGAAACAAGCTATTTACCGATCGCTTCCCAAGGGCCAGACTTGCGGATGATGAATTGAAAATGGTTGGACCTAAGAAGGCCATCCCGAAAATTTGTTTTGAAAATTTCTGAAGAGGTGCGTCTACACAGAGCGAGCAGCTTACTCCCTCGCGACGCTGCTTGCTCTGTGTGGACGCCTATTGTTTCTCGACCGAGGCGTTAAACAATATACGCGAGCAAAACAAAAAGCCGACACCTGGGGCCTTACCACAAGCTCTGTCTCTTTCCCACAGCCTTAACTGTATTGTGTTAAGCACAATACAGTTTAGGCTGTGGGAAAGAGACAGAGCTTTACAAGTCGTCTAGCGCCATCTCTTTCCCACCGCCTAAACTGAATCGCGTTAAGAGTTCATGGTAGGCCACCTGGATTGCTCGGGCCTGTGGCTCGAGCGCTCGGTCGCTAGCCCGCGACAGCTCGCCGCGCACTTGCCTCGGCCGAGACACGTCCACACCAACCGAGCTGCTTTGCGCGGCAAATGCCCCGCGAGGCTGCTTGTTCTGTGTGGACACACCTAATGGCGATAACCCGGGCCATCCAGCCCAATCCATCCATCCACGGGCCGACCTTGGCAAATGGCTTACTTATGGGGCTGTTAATAATTATTCAAGAAATCTTTTGTTTAACAACAGCTTATACACAATAATATAATAATTGGTTGAAGATCAAAACGAGCTCACTTTACAAACAAGGAGGACGGTGCGGTGGTGAAGGAGTAACAAATGTCCTCCATTTATTGTCTCTTTCCCTCCTTTTACCACTAATGAGCCTTGGAATCACATTTTCAACCAAATCGTGGTAATTTCGATAAATGTACACAAATGTAAGGCCGTTTGAATATATTTTGGGGTAATTTGTCATGATGAATTGTTTTATGTGTTTAATTTCGTTATTGCAAACTCATTGGGTGACGGGAATATGTTTAATGTAGATTTGGGAGATACTTAGCCAAGTTATTTGCTTATTTTTGCATTATTACGATCCCATGTTTCAAAAAATGTTTGTTTGACAGAATAATTATGACATCACGCATAGCCTAGTGTACCGAATAGTACAGCCGTCATGGTTAAGCCCCATTTATTTATTATGGGGGCAAGCCTATGGCAATCGGACTGACCCGATAGCAGCCAGAAATGTCTGATGGAAAAACTCAATAACACAGCTGCTGACCTTTTTTTATAGTGTGGCAATTTTCATGAACATACTCCGTTTTGGGAAGGTGGAGGAGCATACCAGACTCGACTAACAAAAACAAACGGTGTCCTCTTATGTTGGAGGAACGGGTTCGCTCATGAAATCGCCGCTCTCCAGCAGAATACTGAACCCAGGTCCATGCCTGCTAAATGAAGGGGACCCCTTTAGAGGGCCAAAGCCTGCCGGGGTCGGGGACTTATCCAATAAAAGTGACTCCGGAACATAAAGGCTATTTAAGGACACCGTGGATTTTAGTCAGTACGAGTCTGACAGTCCCTCCCGCCCTGCCTGGGATGGGAGGACTTATTTGATGATTTTACCAAGTTAAAGAAAAAAAGGTCCATGCCTGCTTGTATCGTCTAAAAATTATGTAAGTCGTTTGAGGAAAAGTGGGCTTTCAGAAGCTTCGGATATCATCACCTTGATACAACGGCTCAATATCGACTCCCAAACAAAAATAAATTGCAGAGAAGAGACCGAAACCACAACCAAACCAGCAATCACGAAAAATAATTGATCAAAATTAAAACGTTTCCACTGCCTACATATTTAAGTGAACCATACAAGATATTGAATGCGCCAATTAAAACAAATTGCCGCATTCAATATAAAATACATTTTCCCGCTATTTATAACGAAGTGAGAATTGAAAACTAGTACGTATTTGTAGAGAGACTGTACGTAAACCACACCTTTATACCAATTTAGCAGCTGCACTTTTGTAACTAGAGCATACAAATTGAACGCGACATGTAACGGCATTTCCTGTGTTGATAAATAAAGAGCTCTACTTAGTTAAACTCCCGGAGGCACTGCCGAAGGTTTTTTTAAAATAAACTACATGAGTCTAGTCACGACGACGTTTAATTTCAGACTGCCTGGCTGACTGCCATTTTAAGCTAAATCTAATACAATGCATTCTTATTCTAGTTCTTAATACAATACGCTCTTATTCTAGTTCTTAATACTCGTACAATAGGTTCTTATTCTAGTTCTTATCTACGGATGCGTGTCGGGTGTTAGCCATAACATCCCGGCAGCGCTATCGTGAATACGAAGTTATAATATTCGGGGTCAATACAGCATTCATAACTCCTCCCCCTATAAGTTCGAAATTATCGGAGGGATGATTATCATTGGGATGATTATTGTCACTCCGATCATTTCGGAACAAAAACATTTTTATGGATATTTCGTACTTACGAGCTATAAATACAGATATGCTTAAAACTATAATTAATTATAATATTATAATAACACTAGAGTGCCGACGCTAACACTTCACGTTAATTGACTTTTCACTGTCGATTTTCACTTCACTTTTACTAACTTCCAGTAAGTTATTGAGGTGTTGCAGATTTATTTAATCATTAGTGTCCAAATTGATAGGCTTGCGTTGCAGATGCGGCTCGATGGGTGTTAAATCAGGAAGGTTGAGACTTGGTAATTTCGAAGAGCCGATATTACTTGTAGTAGTATGATTAGATTTTTGGGTAACTTGATCAATCGTGACATCGCAGTATCCATCCAGGCTAAGAGAGTTAAGTTTTTTATTTATCTCGTTACTGAAGATCTCTGATGGTATGCTTTCGGCTCTGGAGAATCTCATTAATGTGGATGTGCAGATTCTTCCATTGGCAGCTGGGACTCGTCCTCGTAGCGCAGGCTTGCAAGGCTGGGAGAGCGAGACTGTTTCGGACCCTTTTACTAAGAGGTAGGGGTATTTGGTCTGGTTAAAATGATTGGGAATAGGTATGGGGATTGCTCTGTAGTAAGTATATATTTCATCTTTAATTACAGGTATTTCTAAAATTAATGTTATTTGACTTCCCTTCGAATACAATACAATAGTTGGAAATTTTTTCAAAGTTATGTATGACAATGTTGATGCAAGTCTGATTAACTAATTTTGTCATTTCCTAAACCTCTTCAATTTGAGTGAAATTATTTTTAGTAGACTTCGTTATTTTAACTAAAGGTTTAGAGTTTTCAGTTATTAGCGTTACTGCTGTTACGAGTGTTAGCCTGACGTGTTTTTATATTATCAATCATATGATCATAATGATATCTGGTAGCGTCGTCATTGTCTAGGTTACTGGTAATAATCTTAATAATAGATCCTAGAGGATTAATCAAACTTAAATCTAAGACCATAATAATAGTTCATTTATTGTATTTGTGCTAGCTTGACCTTGTTTCAGAGTCAATATGCCAGGTTTCTCATTTATTCTTTGAGGTTGAAGGGTGTGTATCCTGGAGGTCAGGACCAAGAGCCCGAGGAGGAACCTGTGGAGGTCGTTTTATGTCCTGCTGGCGTATGCAATGGGTTTTTCATTTCCAATAACTCCTTGTGAAAGGACAGCACCTACGGCGTAATTTGACGCGTCTGTAGTTAGGATGAAAGGCTTTGAAAAATCAGGGAATTGTAGTATAGGAGCGTTGACTAGTAGTTCTTTGCATCTTTTGAAAGCATCGATATATGGTTGAGTAATTTCTATTTTATTTTTCTTTTTCAGGCATGAAGTAAGAGGTTGTGTGATTTTAGAAAAATCCTTTATAAATTTTCGATAATAGCCAACCAGACCGAGAAAACTTTTAATTTCGGTGGGTGTGCGGGGAAGTGGGAAGTTAAGTACTGCTCTGATTTTGTCATCGTTAGGTTCTAGGCCATGTTTAGTAATCTTGTGTCCCAAGTAAAGTACCTCCTTTCTCAGGAACTCACATTTGTCTAGTGTCACTTTAAGGTTGTTTTGTCTAAGGCGGTGTGTTCGTAACTATCAGTAAGGTGTACATTATTTTCACAGTTTACGTAATCAGGTTGAAAACCCTGATCTTGGACTACGTGTGTTTCATTATTATCATTATACGAGTAAAACGTATTCTCATCATTAGAGTTATTCGTGATCATACTATTTTTAAGGGAACGGACAGTGCGCATAGACACATCAGTGTCTTGTGGCTGCGATAAATTACGTTGTTGTTGGTATTGCGGCGGTATACCGAATCTGAATTGCTGGTTTGGTGGATATAAATTGGGTCTATTCTGTGCGTTGTTAAGTTGAGGTCTAAATCCTTGCTGAGGTCCAATACCAAATTTAAAATTGTTCTGGTTCTGCGGTCTGCCTGCAATGTACACTGATGTATAGCCTTGAGGTTGTTGCATACCCGGTTTGAAATACGTTTGGTTCGGTACACCAAATCTATAGTTGTTATTGAAACCAGATCCAAAATTATTTTGGGGCGGATGCGGAACTTCAAACTTAAAGTTTTGTTTAACTGGATAGCCAAAATTATTTGCGGCTGGTACATTAGTTTTTATTGGAGGCTGGGCTGTTTTTGTATTACTTTTATTTTTTGCGTTATACTGAAATTGAAAATTGACCTCTTCCATGACGACACTGAGCGCATTTTCTAAACTTGTACAATTTTTGAGTCTTACCATTCTAATTAAATCCTCTGGCAGATTATATAAAAACACGTTCAGTGACAAGTTATTGTAAATCACCATTTTAGCTGCTTTTATTTCCTCACTCGCAAGTAAATTGACTTTGGAGATTAGAGTGCTGCGTATTTGCTGGATTCTGTTACAAAATTCCAGATAAGTTTCGTTTGATTTAATTTTTAAATTTTCAAGCTCAATGGCCACGCAGTCCTCTGATCTGGGGTCACCAAAATGTTGAATTAATACGGATTTTAGTTGGTCCCATGTACTTATATCCTCTCTTTCACTTAATAGAGCCGCTGCTTTACCACATAATCTACTAATAATAGCATGAAAATTATAGATTGTCTGAGCAGCATTATTAGGGCCGTTAAAATTTCTTAAAATATATTCACCCTTTTTTATGAATAAATTTAATATATTTTGATCACCATCAAACTTAGGAATTAAACTTAAAGCATCTTTAGGGATCATTTGGACAGCTACTCCGGCTTGTTCTGTCATTTTATACTTGACAATTTATTCAAATTATTTTATCCTACTTAAACACTTTATAAAATTATAATTAAAATTAGGCCTGCCAATTTTGTGCAGAAAGAAGTCAAATAACTTTTAATGATTTTGGATCAAAAGTTACGCGATAAGTCCTACAGGAGCATCACAGGAAATAACAGGGATGAGACAGGATAGTAAAAAGGTCTACTTACAGTCTGCTCGATCCCATGCCTTCCCGTAGAGCTGCTCGTGCCGTGGACAGGAACCTTCGGCGCCAAATGTGGTCAACTTATTTATTTGGTTCGAGGATATCCGAAGCCGCGCGCGAAACCGATTTTTGTGTGTCGAACACGCGAAACACGCGAATAGCGTTTATACAGCGGATATCCTACCGGCTGCGCCAGTTAAACTCCCGGAGGCACTGCCGAAGGTTTTTTTAAAATAAACTACATGAGTCTAGTCACGACGACGTTTAATTTCAGACTGCCTGGCTGACTGCCATTTTAAGCTAAATCTAATACAATGCATTCTTATTCTAGTTCTTAATACAATACGCTCTTATTCTAGTTCTTAATACTCGTACAATAGGTTCTTATTCTAGTTCTTATCTACGGATGCGTGTCGGGTGTTAGCCATAACATCCCGGCAGCGCTATCGTGAATACGAAGTTATAATATTCGGGGTCAATACAGCATTCATAACTACTTTTATAAATTCTCTGATTATAAATATTTTGCTGGGTTTCGAGTGACGGAGGATTATAAATAAATAAATAAGCCGTTGCTGTATGACGGTTCTGTGAATGTTTTATCCTATATGTTGGTTTTATAATTTAAAGTTTTTTTATACGGTGATCATGAATCCTACTTCTCTCTGTGAGAGGGAGTGGGCTGTAATCCATCACGGAGGCCAGGGGGTAGATGTAGTGCATAAGATTTCAAATTTTTGGTTTTTGGTTTTATGTCTCCTTTTACAATTTTGAAACTAGTGGTGATAAAATAATTGATTAAGAATTAATTATTCTATCCTACGTCGTAATTTAGGTAAGCTACAGGTAAAGAGGTCGCCGGTAAGAATAATATTGCAGCAGGTGTTATCACTCAAACAAAGCACGAAAACTTTATGTCCACACGTTTACTCGACCTCTGTCGTAGATAATAAAGATATTTCTCCCGCAACATACATAGTAACGAATTTACTTTTAGAACAAATTCACTTACATCACACTATCAATAAAATTTTCACGATTTCCGCCAGTAAAATCGTAAAACCTCTCCGCTGGGGTGCTAAGACAGGAAACCTCCACGTGCGCCCGTGGACTGGAGTTTCCTCTCGGATACGTCCGGGGTGGAAGACCAGTTTTTCGGGCCGGTGCACCCTGTGATGCGGGCAAAAACTCTGCTGGGGTTGCGGGTTTTTTCTTAACCCAGGATACCGTGGCCCCGGAACGTAAAGGTCATCCGAAGGAACACGGGTGGATTTTAGTCAATAAGAGTCTGACAGTCCCTTTCGCCCCACCCAGGGCGGGAGGACTCATATGATGATTTTACCACCTTAAAAAAAAAAACTTGAGAGGTGTCAAGGGACAACCGGATGGAACGAAGTTAACAAAAATAATCGTCGCAACACCACACTGTTCAATGCGAAATAGAAAGACGCAAGGAAAATATCTGGCTTGCTTTCTATTAGAGAGAGAGAGACAGAGAAACATGTACACGCCGCAATACGACAAGAGTCACGAGGAACGGGGGTTGAGTGAGGGGTACGGGGCGCGGGGTGAAGGCGCGAGGTGCGGGGCGAGGCAAAAAAGTGTCGTGCCAACTTTTCGTAAGAATTTTTTCCGTCTAGCCCCCTTTCACAACGCGCGATAAGGAACTTCGTTCCAAAAAAAAAAATCTCTCCGCTGATGAGTCGCTCCACACTTCCTCACTGCCGCAGCCCTCTCAGCACATTATCTTAAGTTCGTTATCTACGAAAACCTTTCTGTTGTCTCATCGTTTTCCCCTAAAACCATTAAAGTAAGTGCTCGAAGCCCATAAGCGTTCGAAAAACTAAAACCGCGTTTATCATTCATCTTGCAAAGTGTTGAGTTGTGAGTGGCCGCCTCGCGACTGCTCGCTGTTTAACTAAACCACGGGTAACTGAAACGGGGCATGTATGGGCTTAATAATTTATACGCGTTGTAGCAACGTGTTCGTAGTTCTTATTTATGGTTTCAGATGAGAAACATAAAAAGAAAACGTTTACTGTCTACTGGTTTCTGAAAACCGTCACACCCAATTAAAAACTCATTAATTCTCACCGAAAAAATTCCAAAGTTGAGATTAAAATTTTAGAAAGTTTTGATGTAATCTGTTTGACGGTGGCTCAAACGTTATGGCTCATGAAGCAAGTATTCGTGTTAATTGAATTAGTCGGAGTTAGGGTTTCAGATAAAAAGTCTGAAGTTACAATTAGTTCCCGCAACTGTGCCGCTATGCAGCACTCAAGTGCTCACAAATAAGACAACATTATTATGCGTTAAACGCGACTAATTTCCCATGAAAAATCTAAATTTTTATCAGCGGTAATTCTCATTACCAGAAAAACCTGCGTGTCCTCAGAACATTTTGGCGGAAATCCTGTAAAAACAAGTCATATTTTTGAATAAAATAATAAAAGGAGCCTACATCGTTACTGTTAGTCAGAAGCTCTAAAGTCTGACAACCAGTCTTACCATGGAGTATCGTATTACCCAGTTACTGGGTTGTGGAGGTGCGATAGGCAGTCGCTCCACGTAAATTACTAATATTCAGCTGCATCTGGTTCGACTGGAAGCCAACCCCAATATAGTTGGGAAAAGGCTAGGCAGATGATGAATAAAAGGAGCTTCCAAATTCTGAATTGAATACCGTGCAGTAGCCAAAAAATCTAAAAACTTGAAGTAACATAAAATTATGAATTAACAACTCAAACTATACTCGAGCTCCTGCTTGTCTAATTATAAAAGGAAATGTACACAAATTTCACAAAGTGTGCGTCGTGCATAAAGAATTCAGGGATGATGGTGGATCGTGTATGGCGCAACGTTCGCGGTCAGCCGCAGTGCGGCGCTCCCGGGCTCCGGCACCCCGGCGCACCCGACTCATCGAAAACCCTACCTTACCTGCACCACATCTAATATGCCTCTGTGAAAAAGGAATGTGCTCCAAATTATATACAGCCAGAATTCTTCAGTTGACACGGCTGAAATAGTAACGATGAATTATTAAATATCCACTGAAAGTTGGAAGAATTTAAAGTGTTGGGCAATTTTTGACTGAAAAAGGAAAAGTTAGTGCTGCAAACAATTTGGTGTAAGTTCGTACCGACTTTGATCACAAATGTTTGATAAGGACATTGTTAATCAACGAGTGTAACGTTATTTATATGTATTTATAACAATATTTCGGTAGGTATTCACAGTTTTTAGGGTTCCGTAGTCAACAAGGAACCCTTATAGTTTCGCCATGTCCGTCCGTCCGTCCGTCCGTCCGTCCGTCCGTCCGTCCGTCCGTCCGTCCGTCTGTCCGCAGTTTAGCTCAGAGACGCACAGTACTAGAGAGCTGTAATTTGGTGTAAATATACGGATTTGTTGTGCCGAAAAAGTGGTAAAATAAAATCTCGTAAAATATTTTTTTTTAGGGTACCTCTAGTACTTACACGTAAAGTGAGGATTTTTTTTTTCTTGCGTACCCGTTAGTGTGGGGTATCATTAAATAGGCCTTTAAAAAATAATGATAGTTTCCATTAACAATTTTTTGATAAAAAAATTCGTTTGTGAAATATTAAGCTTTAAAGTGCTAAATTTTGCTCGATTCGAGTGTCCCCCCCCTCTACCAGCTAAACGGTTATGTTTGGGGGTGTGAAAAAATTCACAATAGTAATACATATAACAAAGTTTAAAAGAAAATTATCATGACTAAGTAGGCTTTACAACTTTACGAGTAATAGTCGACCAACTTATAAAATGTACTTGATATCATATTTTCTTAAACAAAATGTATCGGAGACAACTTCAAATGTAAGTTTGTCAACTTTATTTTTACAGCTTTTATAGGTATGTTTTTTGGGGATAGGTAGGTTTTTATCGTCAACTATTTTTAACTAAATTCAAAAAAAGGAGGAGGTTCTAAATTCGTTGTAGTCTTTTTTCTTATGTATTTTCCCCGATTTCTCAAAGACTCCTGGACCGATTTTGAAAATTCTTCTTTTTAAAATTAAATTCAGCGAATCAGTCTAGTTAGTTCACATAAGTATTTTGATGGGCAACTACGGAACCCTACACTGTGCGTGGCCCGACACGCACTTGGCCGGTTTTTTCATTACTTAAATACTAAAACAGGCAGCTCATAAAATGGCATGCTCCAAAACAGGCTGAAAAAATCGTCAACCAAAACTTTGTTCGAAATCCACAGCTTTTTATTTATCCGGGACACATTTTATGAAATAGATCTGGTTCACTGACCCAGGCCTGTTCAACACAATCAGGCAAAGAACAATCGACGCAACATAATTAAATAAAATTTCGGAAGCGTGCATCCGTAGCGGTTTTTAAACATTTTGTAAACATTCGCTGCAGCAATTTTTAATTTAACTTGTTTAAGTTCCCGGATCGCTGGTTAAACCCGAACATTCCCGGTAAGTTAATTAAACTAGTTTGCAACGGACACTTTTTAACAGATTTGGAGCGGGAAATTGTCAGAGGAGGGCAGGCGACAGCGTGTGATGACGTCTCCTTGACACTCCTACCTGAGGAGTCGCGGTTTAAAAGTGTTTTTCCTAGCTGGGAAAAGGTTTACCAAATAGAAACGTATATTGAATTGATATAAATATTATTAGAACTCCAGGTGACATTTTTTAGTTTGTATTTAACACTTAAAACCTCAAATTCCACCTGTATTTTTAATTATGTGTAAAAATAAATATTATTTAAAAAAAGAACATAAAAACAGAGGTATAAAAGATAATACACCGTTCAGAAACCCAACCGCAGGCAGTCACCAGCAGTTAGCGACTACCTCGACGCGACGAGGTGAATTCATAGCGCAGTAGAGGCAGAGGATACGCTCGTTACAGTCCACTCGGATGATTTATCGTCTGCGGCAGCCGCCCCTGTCCTTTGATTAATTGCACCCCGTGAGAAAACTATCGCCCTGTCTCTGTCACTTCATTTGTACCGAGCTTATCGAACTTATATTAATCATTAGCTGGTGCAATTGTTTGGGTACTGTTCAGTTAATAAACACAGACCGAGGACCATAACAAGGTATGTGCGAGTGGTTCAGATTTTTCTTTGCCAATTTGGAAATTAAAACGTAAAGATGATTTTTGAGGAAAGAAAAAAAATCAGATTGCAAGTGAGATTCGAACCCGCGTCTTCTGGATAGGTACTCCAGACGCCTTAACTAGGCCATTGCAACCAACAACTGCAAGCTGAAATTCTCTATTCCTCGTTTGAACGCTTTTCGGTAGCGTGGTGTGGTTATCATCTTTACGATGCGCGTCGTTTGAAATAATTAATAACTAAAACTTAAATAGATATAGATATTGTGCAAATAAATTGAAAAATATACTACACTCAAAGCAATAATTTTCAATTCCACACCACACCTATATACAATTTGTGACGCTTCAAATTGATGGCTCTACATCTATAGAGTACGTAGGCGCGCTGAAAATTCAATTTGCGGAAGAGTGTGAACAATTTTATACATCATCGGCGTTGCACCCGCTGTTATTTAAACGCGGCCTATCGCCTAACTTCACCATCCCAACTTCCCCGATGTTCGGCGAGTGTTTCAACTTCCATGTATTATTCAAATTGTTCAATGATCGCGGGCTCGGCGGCTAAGCCCCTCGTTACCCAGCGTGAGCTGCTACGCATTCAGCTAATGGCACCATTTGCCGAGATTGTCTGCAAGCCTCTAAGGCGGTCGCTAACTATACTGATTGGCACTCACTTACATAAGACTGAGTGGAGAGTGACCGAGCACGGACACCCATCTTGATTACTTATACGCGCATCGATGTTAGGCATTTTACTCGTAATTATACAAAGCGGCGCATCGCTGAATCGGTTGTGCTCTTTCACTGTACTTTACAAAGCTACGAACGTTTTCGTGTTAACAAAGGATCTCTACAATGTATTTGAAGCTACATAGTTCATGTGTCTGTCTGCGCCATGTTACTGTACACTCGAGCTCTAAACGTTTCCTAGTTAATGGGCTCGTCAGAGGAACTTTTACAATTTACGGATGCTGTTTCAAAAGCCCAAATTTAATAGTGGTTCGCGTGTCAAGTGTTACTCGTACAGCGCGGGGTAATATAATATGTCCACACATCAGTGCGAGTGCACTCTTATCACAGCGGACCATTGTTGTGTCGATCTACTCAAAGTTGGATCGAGTTCGGAAATCTGAAATGTGTTCATTTTAATCTCACGGGAAATCGTACGCCGCAACAACCTTTCCATATTAACAAAACTTTAATCTAACCGGTGCGTCCCGGAGGAAATTTTTGTGGCCAGTAAATTTTCTTTAAGTCCGTCTCGTGGCAGACAGCCAACGCTACCATGTGCTCCTAAAATCTCATTTTATTTCCGTAGTGGCAACTTTGTTAAAAACACATAAGCGCGCCGCCCTTATTATTCGCGCGGTCTGCACTCGAGCACCGGTGCCGGTGTTGGCTAGCTGCTCTATTTACAAAACAAACGAAATGTACTCAAGAAATAACTCATCCGAATTTATTTGTACAATACATCTTGAACTAACAACGTAGCTCGTTTCAGCTGCAGACGAAATGACGGAGCATATTTCAGGCACTATCAATAACGTTCGCTGTGTATCAGAGTATCGTATCGCTTGCTTGTTTTGCATTTTGTGTTCTTTATTTTTCTTGTGAACAAAAAGCTGCGGCAGAGTAGCAGAGCTCTAGTTACGGCAGAGCGGTCTCTTGACGAATTGCACGCCGACTGTCGTAGTGTGTGTCTACCCGCTCCCGCTCCCGCGCCCGCCCCTGCCCGGCTGCTCGGTACTGGACGCCGGCTCCGCTGTCTAGCCGTCACTCGGACGAGTCTTGTTCGTGCTGAAATGTGAATGCACTGTATTTTATACAACAAATCCATATATACAGCGCGTCCGACTGAATGTGAACAGGTCGCTGGAGCGGCGGATTAGAATTTGATGAATGGAATAGGAGCACGGTTATGTGCCGCTCCTCCCTGCAGCGCAGCGCGTCGAGCAGGCTAATGAAACTTACTTTTTGCCGTGTTACAGCTAAACAGCGAGGACAGTCACTTAGTTCTTTTTATACACAAAAGAACATCAAGAATTGCTTTATTTTGAAATCAGCTTTGCTACAAAGCAAGAATAGGTATTGATCGTTCTTGCGGCATCTATAGATATCCATAATGTTTACTCCACAATATCAGTAGTTGCTTATTACCTGCCCAAGATAATCAAACTGATACGTAATTATCTATGCAGCTCATTGTGACTGTCCGACACATAATGACAGTGTTTGGGAATCTGTAATGATTTACTGCAATTAACTACACAAGTTAATTACCATACATTATAGCCGAAGCTATGATTGAAAGTAATTGGACAGGGCAAACAAAATAATCCTGTGGTGCACAGTATTGATGAAACAAAACTGATGACAGAATTTCCCATTTACATTTTAACCGTAAATTATTCTCTGAAATATCATTTCACCATTTCGATGTTGCGTTGGCTGAAGGATATAAAAAAGAACCATGATGACACACGCGCTTCGGAAAAGTACACTTTGCTGACGTATGAAATGAAAAGATAGCGGAGCGGTCCCAATAGCTATGACATTTTCATTTTAATAACAAAAAAGGTTTGTTTTTCTGAACTTTAATTAATGAAACCGCTTCTCTTTTATTCAGTGTTGTCACAGGGGAGAGTGACATAATTAACACAAACACATTAGTCATGCAGCATGTGAGTTTATTGTAACACGAGGAGGTTATTGTCATGCTTTTGTTTTAACCCTTTAATCGCTGTTTAAGACAACTCTGTAATGAGAAGATGTGCTCCATTCTTCTTCAAAAAGGTGGGCTTAGAACAGTGCACGCACATGTAGCTAGGACAACAGCAAATATAGAATGTACAGTCACGAGCAATAGTATGTATACACTAAGCAGTATTCAAAAGCGATGATCTGCTACCATATTAATTAAACTTTTGCCTTTTCATTAGATTTCTATTTTGGTAGCTATACTATTACGAAATAGGTCTTATTGCAAAGCCTTAAAGAGTAAATTGCATTTGTGTTAAGTGTTTACATGTTATTGCTCGTGACTGTACTCAAATACTTTTTATGAAGATTCTTTTTATTTACTAATTATTTAATCCAAAACATGGTTTTAGTCTTTTCTTAGCGCATCGGTGTTTATTTCATGACACGCCGTAAAAACGAGTTTATTCGACGGCAGAATAGACAGAATTGAGAACCTCCTCTTTTTTGAAGTCGGTTAAAAATTACAGAATGAAAGATCGTCTTAGGATCAATGATATTATAAGTAAAAAAGGTGTAGATACGTCATACGCGCTCAATAACATAAATGCTCAAATGAGGCTGATTCACACATCTTGATCTCAGTGCGACGTTGCCAGCGGCACTTCACGTGCCACAGACTGAATTAAAAGTAAAAGTGACTCAAAACTATCGAAAATGCCGTCGTGTGTGATGAGATATTGTACAAATTAAACATGCAAGACTTCTAAAAGTCAAGGAATCACATAACATTCGTAAATATACTATTTATCTTTAATATTTTCACAAATAAAACATTACGTTTCTATAAATATGGCGTCGTAAAAGAAAGAGTGCGTACACGGGTGCGAGTGAGAGGAGACGTTGACGTGCGGGGGGATTGATGACGCGTGGCGCTGTTTGTTTATCTAGCTGTCACTTTTTTTCTTATTGCGTTGTATCAAGCTATCCTTTTTATTTGTAGTGAAATGTAATGTGTGAATAAAAAAGTGTGTATCTGTGCTGCCGCTCGGTGCGGCACAGTTTTTTCCGTCGATTTGTACGCGTATAACATATCTATGACTTTATAATATCATTGCTTAGGATGATGTTAGAATTAAATTGGCCATGTTACGTGTGCAACGTGCAAAAATCAGACTAGACATTCGATTATGACATGAAAAATATACTTATTACTCGTATTACGATTAAGCAAGGCAGTCGATACCTAGTGCAACAAGTGCTCCAAGTATATTCAAGTAAGTATAAATTGTTAAGTGGATAAGTTTATGAAACTCTTCTGTAACAGACGTCTAAGTACGATGTAAGAAAATGTAAGCCGATTCGAGATAATGTTATTATGCATTCAAACAATTGCGACAAGCAATTTTATTTCTTAATCGAGTTCCAAAAGGAGGAGGTTCTTAATTTGGATGTTTATATTTTTTTAAGGTTGAAAATTTACCGCCTTATCACAAAAAGATTTAAACACCCGTTGAACGCTTGTCTAAAAAAAGTGTAACTGTAAAACGACCCTTATATCAAGGAGAAATGTCGTTATGACGTTGTTAATTTTTTTAGACAAATGTTCAACGGGTGTTTAATTTTTTTTGTGGTAAGACAGTTTACGTTTATCGTTGAAATCGACCGAGACTCGGGAAATTTTTACCCCGTGTTTTTGTCTTCGATTCTCAGTGGCCTTCTATGAATCTGGACAGTACTACAGTTTTTTTATAAATGATGAAGTTAAAAACCTATGAGATAAGTTGATATTGATGTGGTTTGAATAGAAAATCTAACAAAATGCCACCTACAATGCAACTGTGGTTGTTTATTCAACCATCAGCGCTGACCTCATCGAAATATAGTTTCTACGAATAATTATTCAGCATCACGTTTTAACTCGTCAATGTTCAGCAAAATGTTTGAACTGCACTACAACGTGCTGATGTCAGCCGCCACCACAAATTATAACAAATTATTATTTATTTATTTATTTTCTCATAATACTTAGTACAAAACATAAAAATTAAGCCCCACAAAACCATTGTAATGGTTTGACTGGGGGATCGGTGAATCTTTGTAAACACTCGTTATAATCATCACACATTTCTAAATAGTATCTTTTTGATTTATTACAACCTTTTAAAGCACGTTATTATTATTATTTTTTAAATGTCTATACATCTCGGGATCATGACGACGACGAGACGAGATATTTTTATTTTAGCGAGGACAGAATAATCCGTGTGCAACATTATGATGGGCACCATGGTAGGACTGGTTGTCAGAATTTACAACTTCTGACTAATAGTAACGACTGTCAAAGATCTACAAATGACAGCCGGGACCAACGGCTTTACCTTTCCGAGGCACGGAGGAAACTCGCTATGACAGATGATCACCCATCCACAGATCAACCTCAGCAAGCACGGCTTAACCAGGAAGATCGGTTTGTGCGGCTGTAATTATTTAGTCACGAGCTCCTCACACACACATACCTAAATTATGATGACAGGAAATGTTTCTTAGTTTTTCTCTTGAAATGTTCCAATGACGGGCTATCGCGTAAGGCGTGGGAAGAGAATTCCAAAGGTGAACAGTTCGCACAGTAAACGATCCATCGTAACGACTCGAAGAATAAGGTTACAAGGTTTGATATCATACTCGTATGAAAAAAACTGGCCGAATGCAAGTCGGACTCGCGCAAAAAAATTGAGAATGTTGTACAGGAGCCCCCTTAAATAAATATTTATTTTATTCAGTTTTTTAGTATCTATTTTACAACGGTAACAGAAATACATTATCATGCATGTGAAAAAACGCTCTTACAGTCACGGTTCTTGAGATAGTCTGGTGACAGACGGACAGACAGTGGAGTCTTAGTAATATGGTCTCGTTATACCCTTTGACTACGGAACCTTAAAAAAATAAAAACAAATGACTAAGGAAAAAACCAAAAAAAAGAACCGTTGAACATTTGATTGCTTACTCTTTTATTTTGCAAAATTCAATAATAAATGAGTATTATCTCGACAGCGAATGGTTGGGGACACAAAAACCGTGGCGTTATCAGCGGAGAGACGGACGCGGGGTTATTTTTCTCGAGAGTAACCGTGGTTGATAAAGAGTGGCCAGCTCGCCTGTCTGTTGTCTGACCACACGTCTTACTTCGCCCAGCTATAGCTTGGCAACTTGCTAATTCGCATTCTTTGGCTTGGCTAGAATATACTTACGGGAAATGCCGTTAAATATCGATACTGGATACATACATTTACTGAAAATTAACTGTGTTTCCCACAGGTGTGGCCCCCACATTAGTACGTAAGTATAGGAACTAAGTTATTTGACTGGCCTGTTGATCTAGTGGTTGGTGACCCTGACTGCTATGCCGGAGGTCGTGGGTTCGATTCCCACCCAGGACAAATGTTTGTGTGATGAGCACGATCATTTGTTCTGTGTCTGGGTGTAATTTATCCATAATATGTATGTATTTAGAAATATTTAAGTATGTTTATCAGTTATCTAGTACCCATTACACAAGCTCTGCTTAGCATGGGACTAGATGGCGTTGTGTGATAGTTGTGGAATATTATTTATTTATTATTTGATTTTGCAATGTCTTTTAACTATGTACTTACTCCATCAATATTTATAGAATGGTCAATGAGGGAGACTAGTAATTTTGTTATCAAGAAGAAAGCTTAGTACAAGTACTTGTAAGTATTATATTATCTAACAGCTAAGACGAAGAAGAAGAGTTTTGACGCCCACGGCGACGGACGTCGCTTGACGATCTCCGGCCACCGTAGGCGCGGGCATGCGGGCAGCGAGTAAAGGGCAACTCGCTGCCCGACCAAGGACCATGCCCGGGTCGACGGCGCGTTGTGTCCCACGCGCGCCTCAAAGAGCGTCAGCATAATGACGGGGCCCCCCTCTCAGAGGGCCAAAGCCTGCCGGGGTCGCGGGATTATTCCCTTACCGTGATCCCGGAACATAACAGGCTATGAAGGACACCGTGGATTTTAGTCAGTAGAAGTCTGACAGTCCCTCCCGCCCTGCCCGGGGTTGGAGGACTCATTTGATGATTTTACCACGCTAAAAAAAAAGACGCTTTTTACGGCCCAACGACACCGGGGCGGTGCAGGCGCGGCGTATGTACGAGTACATACATACATACATACTGAAAATAAATCAACCTAACTCGTATGACACCGATGTCATTTTTTTTCGTGTTAAAATCATCAAATTAGTCCTCCCATACCGGGCAGGGCGGGAGGGACTGTCAGACTCATGCTGACTAAAATCCACGGCGTCCTTCAATATCCCTTAATGAAATAAGTTGAGACCCCGGCAGGCTCTGGCCCCGTCATTGAGCTGACGCTCTTTGAGGCGCGCGTAGAACACAACGCGCCGTCGACCCCGGGCATGTTTCATGGTCGGACAGCGAGTTGCCCTTTACTCGCCGCCCGCATGCCCGCGTATACGGTGGCCGGAGATCGTCTTGCGACGTCAGTCGCCGTGGGCGTCCACCACTGACCGGTGTCATATTGGTGAAACTTAGGTGTTTCGTATTAATTACAATTTCAATTTGCGAAATCGCCGGTAAATTTCCTATCAATACAAAAACCCGAAGGGACTCGAACAAAATTATGTGACCACGACAGGAATTTCCACAATTTTGGCACCGATTCGAGAAATAAAGGTCGAACCGTCATTATCAGGGATAAAAGGCGGAAGCCAACATAAAGGGTTGACCCCATAGTGTTTTACTGATAGCTGTGTTGTACCAATCGCGTGTTCTCTTTTATTGTATTACGTACAATAAAACAGGGCATTTACATTAAAAAAATAAATATAAAAGTCTAAAAACGATCGGCAGGTACGAGATAAAAACGGCAGTAGGTACGCTTTTGGACGTACCAAAATGATTTTTTACGCCTCCCGCCCGAATAAAGTCCTACTATAAATTGGAAGATAGAAAAAGGTTTTTATCAGTTACATACTGGACCAGCGGCAAAGTACTGGCATATAAATGAACATACGGTTTAATCAATTTCCTTTTTTGAATTCAGGTGTGGTTTTGGTTTAAAAAAAAGAGCGCGCATTTCATGGATTTTTATTTGTCTCTTTTTTCGGACGATTCTATAGTTTCCGCCAGATAAGTGTGGAATAATAGTAGATTGTATGACAAGGGAGCAAAGTAATATTTTTACGGCGAGGGCGCTTTTTTGAATCCAGAGCGAAGTGAGGGATTCTACTGTAGAATCCTGAGCGTAGCGAGGGATTCTTTGGTAGAATCCCGAACGTAGCGAGGAATTCAAAGTACGCCGCCCGAGCCAAAAATATATTTTGCGCCCGAGTGATACACTCTACTTTTCATCACCCACTATGAGAAAATAAAAAGCGCCTCGTATTTTATTGTAATATTATTATACGGGTTAAAAAAAATGCAACAACTAACTTGAAATTATCTAATATTAAAACAACTAAAAACTTATACATATTTACATTTGAGACATTTTCGCAATTATGAAAATTATATAGAAGATTCCATTGAGAACGAGGCGAAAACATGTGAACGCATCGTGGAAAACATTAAATTACAACCTACAGTTAATACATCCATGCCACTGTCCGAAAAAAAAAACAATCTATAATTTTTATTCAGCCAGCGACGCGGCGTGACTATGGGCCGTCATTCCAGCCAGTCTTTATTCAAACACTATTTGCGTTTGATTTCTTTGGTGCAGAGCACTAAGATGTTCCAAATTCAAAAAGTGCGCGGCAATGTTCTTTGCGGCGCACTTAGATGTTCCAAATTCAAAAAGTGCGCGGCAATGTTCTTTCCGGCGCACTTATAAAGAGGATTAAAAACTCATTTCTGCCCGCTAAACGTTCCCTATAGAAAACACCAGTTTTGGGCGCACTTAAAGGCGAACCAAGTCGTCCTTTTCGAATAGGTGGGATGAAAAATACGTTGACCCCCGTGTACCAATATATTGCAATATTTCAAAACGGTTCGAAACAATGTGAAGAAAATGTCGTAAAACGATCAAAAGCAACGTATCGTGGTAAAAGGCGATCTTGAGCTTATGCTTTATTTTGAAATTCGAACTATGAAGAATTTCACCAATACAGCTGAACGCGTTGAACACATCTGAACTACATTCAAAAGTTTGCAGCGTCATTATTGATACATTATTATAAAACAGGAGTCGTATTACCCGAGTGTCTGTACGTAGCATATTTTTACCAAAAATTTAAAGAGGGCGATCAAAGAATTTGTCTCTCTGTCTGAATAATTTGGGATCATAAACGCATTGTCGTCAAATTCAATTCGATTGACGTTTGTATTCTTCATGTTGTTTATCATGTCATTTAATTAAATAAACATACAGCAACTGCTGTTTAGAAAATTTTGCCAGCGGAGTGCATGGTCTAGCGGATGGTCGCATGACCTTGTAAACCGGTAAAAAAGGTTTCTTTTTCTTTGTTTTTTATTATTATTTCCAGATAATAGCCACATTATATTTTTTGTAATAGAAAATAAAAGATGGTTTTACAAATATTTAATATTAAAACAACATATTGTTTTTGTGGCACCACTTTAAGGGTAATTATTATATTATGAATAGCTTATCACTTGATATTACGAGTATGGGACCCTGCTACGCCAATGTCTACGAAACGCTACGCGCTACGAACGTCTACGCAAACTTAATATTTTTCTTGAATCGTTTTGAGCATTCATTTGTAGATTTCATGGACTAAAATTAAATATAATGATACTTCTTTATTTATCATTTTCATTAGTTTCACGTTTCGTTAGAACTTAAAACGAGATTCTGGGCATTTGTGTTATTTACTTGTATTGAATTTCCAATATTTTGATATAAACTTCGATCACAGATGAACTGAATTCCAATAAGAGGTATATTATATTGAATATTATTTTTAAAGACTTATTTCGTGCTATTTGTGTATACTATTAAATTACGTTTCGTATGTTTAAAAATCCTGAAAATGTAAGTCGTCGCCCGTGACAATTCTGTCCAAAACAAAGCACAATAAATGTATATCATAACCAAATTTTAATTTTAATAATTTACATTCCAAATCCATTCAAAATGCCTGTTAAGTACAAAAGTAGAGGAAACTTTGTTGAAATATATATATAACAAGTCGGCAATGATGTGCAAATTCGCGCCGTGATGAGACAGGCATTAGCATAACGTCAGTATCATAACTTACCCGGGGAAAGGCATATTTGTCGGTCCCGGAGACCCGGCCCGGGTAATATTGATGTTCATAAATACCCATCGTACATTGCCACAGCTTTGCCTTTTAAAATAAATAAGGGAAAGGGAGATTATTTGGTGAGACAGGCAACTCAATGATAGAGTCTTATAAGTCTCTCAAAACGTTACCTTATGCATGCTGTATTCGTAATGCGAAATGATATGTCATTACACCTTGTCCACTTTATTAGCGCTCGGTAGACGATCCTATTAAGACTCTATAACTGAGTTGCCTGTCTCACCCTTTACCCTACAAAACATAGATAATAATTGTGGTGGAGTAGCCACTAATTTTTCTGACTAGAAGCCAGTCTCAGAACAAACGGTTAAACATGTAGTCTGTGCAAAAAACAAACATTTTGAAAAAAATGACGATGTTTGTAGTGTGACAAATCTATTCACTTTTGTATAAGCCAGCACGAAGAAACACATTTGCTCTAACACCCGGAGCCATTATACGGATTTAAGAGCAATTAATGTCCATTGACAAGCAACAGTAGGTAGGTAAATATTTTTTTCATTACTCATGAGTATGAGTAATGAAAAAATTATTTACCTACCTTACTTTCAGAGTTGAAAGTAGGTCATTATATATCTAATTAGCCGTTTAAATACTATCAATTTCAGGCCTAGGGATAATAGCTTTCAAGTGACAGCTGCAAAATTAAAAAAAAAAAAACAATTACTTCTAGAAAAATACTGGCTATACAGCTGGACGTCTATGGCGACTCCACTTGTCATACGTGGCTAAGTGTTGGTACACTTGTTATTGAGTAGTAGACCATTGAATGCCACTGACAGGCTCCATTGACTTGGCTAATTACTAGCTGGGCAAGAACTAAACAGAAGAAAGAAAAAGTGGAGTTGCTCTATCTTCATTGTTTTAAAAACGAATTATTGTAGCAATAACAATGATATTTTTTACCATTAACAAATGTCAAAGGTTGTTACTAATTAGTTTGTCAGGTGTTGTTTTCGGAATTTTCAATTTTTAGGGTTCCGTAGTCAACAAGGAACCCTTATAGTTTCGCCATGTCCGTCCGTCCGTCCGCCCGTCTGTCCGCAGTTTAGCTCAGAGACGCACAGTACTAGAGAGCTGTAATTTGGTGTAAATATACGGATTTGTTGTGCCGAAAAAGTGGTAAAATAAAATCTCGAAAAATATTTTTTTTTTAGGGTTCCTCCTGTACACGTAAAGTGGGAATGTTTTTTTTCGTTCTCGCGTACCCCTTAGTGTGGGGTATCATTAAATAGGTCTTTAAAAAATAATGTGAGTTTCCTTTAACAATTTTTTAATAAAAAAAATCATTTGTGAAATATTAAGCTTTAAAGTGCTAAATTTTGCTCGACTCGAATGTCCCCCCCCTCTACCAGCTAAAAGGTTATGTTTGGGGGTGTGAAAAAATTCACAATAGTAGTATATATAACGAAGTTTAAAAGAAAATTATCAAGACTAAGTAGGCTTTACAACTTTTCGAGTAATAGTCGACCAACTTATAAAATGTACTTGGATTTTATATTTTCTTAAACAAAATGTATCGGAGAACATCCTCTTCAACTGCAAATGTAAGTTTGTCAACTTTATTTTTACAGCTTTAATAGGTATGTTTTTACGGTATGTTTTATCTGGGGATAGGTAGGTTTTTATCGTCAACTATTTTTAACTAACTTCAAAAAAAGGATAAGGATCTAAATTCGTCGTAATCTTTTTTTTTAATGTATTTTCCCCGATTTCTCAAAGACTCCTGGACCGATTTTGAAAATTCTTCTTTTAAAAATTAAATTCAGCGAATCAGTTTGGTTAGTTCGCATAAGTATTTTGATGGGCAACTACGGAACCCTACACTGTGCGTGGCCCGACACGCACTTGGCCAGTTTTTTAAAGTTAATAATCAATATTCCCTAACAATCGTAAAAGGTCATAGTTATTATATAACAAGTTATCATGATCTTAACTCCGAAGCAGGCCGCTGTTCAAAGTGTCACCCTTCAAAACTTGATCTAACAATCTCTTTGATAACAAATTAACCTGTTACCTTGGTCATCTGCAATTAGGCGCGTGTCACACGGAAGGCGGAGCGGCCCGGATTAGGAGCACCCCTTTCTATCAGGTGCCGCCTTTTGTCTGTCACACGGCTAAACTATTGTTCGGAAATTACTTATTTTATTTGGGCGTTTAAAGCCGTTGTTAAACGCTTGTCTTTTATCTTTGTGTCTTTTGGATACGGTTATTGGAAATGTCTTCATTAATATTCTGAATGGTAAATCAATATTGACTTGATTGTTTTCTATGAAGACCGATTGGATCTTAAAGATTCTCTAGATGCTCAAGAATTTTAAAGATAGTTGATTGACTAACAAAATTCTTAAGTATACTTATTACAAAGTAAGCGCAAGAAACAGACTGAAGTGAGTGGTAGATAGATATAATGCACTTTATTGATAGTCCGGTCAATTTAGACCAAAAAATGAGAGTGAAGTTACATAAAGTCCCAGCAAGCTGAATATTTTTTGACCTTGAATATTTTTTTTTCCTTACAGGGGAATGATGGGGAACTTCTAGACATTGTTTATAATTATGTTTTGAACAACTTCACAGAAATTCAGCTTGCTGGGACATTATGTAACTTCGAATGTCTAAATTGACCGGACTATGAACACCAAAATGTTTTCAAAAAACAGTTTTATAATATTTCTAATTCTATGGTGGTAATTCAAAAAATAAAAACAAAACTAGCCTTTCGAAACAAATCATAACAGAATTTCAACCAATAAGAACTGTTCCGTCCAACTGAAAACTTAATATAGCATTTCACCTACATCACTTCATCATCACAAAATATTACTAATAGAAAAAAAAACTTCAACAATTCGGCCAGTTAGAGCCCAGCGGATGATCTAGTGCATTTGAGCGAGCTGTGAATGGTGACACTGCAGAATGCCCGGACCGCATCGGCTCTGTGCCACCGATAACTTGTCACAGTGCAGCCACACTCGATGGAAAGGCGAGGAGGTACCAGTGTGGCACTGCATTGTTGTGCCTTTTGTGACACGGATTGTCAAACCGGGTTAGGTTTTTTATAGCAAGTTTGGTACAGACTTGAAATTCGGCTGAGAATATTGTGGCAAATAAGAAGTAGCCAAAATGAGAAGTAGCCATAATGAGAAGTAGTCCATTATGGAGTCGGTTGCCAAAATGAGAATTAACCCTAATGCGCCTAAACCAACACAACTGGTGAAATGTGGGAGTACTATTACTTCTGCCTAATCCTGCGTGATTTTATTTTATGGATGTGAAGAATAAAATTAAGGGTGCCAGAAGCTAGAACTGACGAAAGATATCGTGTGGTTTTAGTCAGTAGGTGTCTGACAGACTTCTCTGAACAACCCACGGCAGAAGACATTCAGAATTATAAAAATAAAAAGTAAAATGGTGCAATATGATCAACATGTTGTTGTAGTAGTTAAAATACTCAGCATTATGTAGATGGCGCGAATCTTCACTGTAAGACGTTAGAAAATTATTGAAAAATTCAGCGCTGTAGGCAAGACCTTACTGGCTTAATTGGAGAGAGCGACGGATGTACTGAATCCAAAGGTTGCAGGTTCGAATCCCGCTCGCGGTTCGAATCTTTCTTTCCATATATCTTTAAATCGGTGCAAACTTGAAATATTACCTGAGCCGTATTACAAATCAATGTATGAAACTGAAAGTAAGCCAAGCCAATTAATTATCAATATGAAATTTGTTTTTTTTTTTGTGAAAATATATTTAAACAATAGGCTGTTGGTTCATGTGCTAGTTAGCAGTCTTCTTTCGATTTGCTTCTAATCCAAATCAGTGATTACATATCATCAAAATGACATCGTAATATTGTGATTATAAATAGGTAGGTTGTACTAACACAACGTAATTACACGCCTAATGCCTGTATGTAGGAATTAATTTGATAAACTAATTGTGGTTCAGTAATTGTGTTCGAGTACATTTGACGGGGCTTAGCTGTCAGTTTGGTATCTGCGTCGGTTTTGTTACGACACTATTCGAGTTGGTTAGTCGACGAAGCGGCGCAGAAATAGATGCTATTAAAATGGCATTAAGAACAGAACTATAACGGATTGTAGACTTAAATAGGTCGATAAACTTATAGGTATGTGGTTTAATGTAAATAGAGGGGGATGAGGCCCGAGATTACCTTGCTCAAGGAAAACTGTCTTTGTGATAAAGGGCGTATATTCTTAAAGTTGGCAACGTCACAAATAGTTTTCATTAATTTGGCAATTTTGTTTTATAAATATAGCTCTGTATGATAAAGTTAGAAATATGGCTCTGTAGTGCGCTAAAATATTGATAAGGGGATGCAATAATTAATATCGTAACACCGAATATTATAGTTTTAGATGTGAAAAAATCATTTCAAAACTTTCTAATTGCCTTTTACACACCTAAATCGGTTATAAAATCTAATTTTGTGTTTTAATTGCATTCCTATATCAATTTTTTAATGCATTACAGAGCCATATTTCTTAATTTCGTACAGGAAATTTGTCAAAATCATTAAAACTTGTAAATATTTGACAGCTATTTGACACATTGCCAACTTTCAGAATAAGCGCTCTTAAGTTGATGTTAAAGTCGTAAAATAAAAGGCAGTCTTAGTGATTTTCATATATTTACGATGCTTGAAGCAGATATTTTGTTATTTTTGAACTGATATGGTCTCTAACACTATAATAAGAATTATGAGCCGTCATCATGGTAATTCGTACTCGCAACAGTGTTAAATATAAACATGGTAAATATCACTTAAAATAAATAATAAACATAGGTAGTAAATATCTCGTTATAGATTATGATCTAACTAAGTTTTTTTTTAACATTCTTGCAAAATTTTGGGGGTTACAAGTTAATAAAAATGTTACTCTTATTAGTAGGTCCAGTGTTTCTTCAACTTTCAAACAGCTTTGTATAATATAGATGGCGCACACAGTCGCATGCAATATCTCATGAAATAAGCAGTAAGACCCTTCGTGCTTTTATTTCTAAATTATTTGTATACCTACATTTAAATAAATATTTTGAATATTGTTCTAGGTAATGAGAAATTGTCACACAGAGTTCTTTACCTACGTATTTCAAAGTGGCAATAATTATGAGAGACTAAATCTTAAATTGCGAAGCCTCTGTACTACGCACAATCAAAACCTTTGAATACTGTGTAACATTTGTAATAGTTAATAAATTATTAATTATCATTTAACACCATTGCGGCGAGGTAAGGCACTATGTGACACTTTGACAAATGAAACGTGCGCTCCATGAAAATGCGTGCCAAGATGTCTACTGCGGCCAACTGAAGGCAAATTGTTGACTGTTAGTGTCGAGATAGAGTAAGCGCCAGGCGTTTGATGTGGTCGCTTAGATTTGGCCAATTTTCTTGATTGGTGAATAGTTTTAACAGCCAATAGAGCTCAAAGTCCCTACTTTTACCCTTGAATGAACTGAAGCAACCACAAAAGCAACGTCAGGAGCAACAAAATGAAGAACAGTGTGGATTTCAGTTTCTTTTTCACTATTATATGACATGTTTCGTTTGAAGGCGTTTGCCATGCGTTATCTAATGACAACATATAATTAGGAATGAATATTTTTATTTGAGTTGTCTAGAAATTTTGTCATGGTTAAAAAAATAAATTTAGGTTATTCGTGACCTATATACACCTAAAACTGGAACCTCATTTCGGTTACATTCACCAGTCATTTTAAATAGTCAAAACAAAAATTGTACTTATATCAAAATGCGACTTACTTTGGAACTTTATACATAGGTCTATCGTGTTTATGTAAAACCTTTTCTCTAAACTGCCATAACTGAGTGAACGTAAAATATTTCCATTTCAAGCTGAAGTCTTTTTAAAGTCAGATTAAAACTGTGACTGCAAATAAGTTATTAGCCGGAGAATACAGTAGCCAGCTATTTTAGGATTTGTGAAGTAGTCTCATTAATTCAAGTGTCCGTAGTCCGGAGACCGTAGTCCGGACAGCGGCGACGATTCTTCCCTAAATCCGTTATAATAGGCGCCATTGTGATTTTTGCTCCGTCTACCATTCGCTGCCGCCCGTCGCCACCAATCCAAAACTAATTACCGACTCAAGTGCAAGAAACTCAACAAGTAAGAACCCATTTACGAAACAGTTTTCTACTCAAATAAATGGCGAATTTATCTTTTAAACGGTACAAATGTTTTATTGTTCGGATTGAAATTAAAATGTTTAAATATTTCCATTTTCGTCGAGATTAAACATGAGTTGCCGATGTATGAAGTATTCAACAACAATTTCGATTTGTTTCATTATTATTTATTGAAAATCTGAAATGTTTTTTCCAATTGTTCGTTGTGTTTTCTGTAATGTTTGTTTTAATTTTTGCAAAATACTACAACGACATTTATAATCATAATTCCATACTCCATTTTCCTTCCTTATTAACGGTGCTCACAAAATAAAAACCAAAAAGAAAAAGTAAAGAAAAACTTCCCCGGAATCGGGGACTATAATTTCGATAGCGCACCAAAGCGTAAAGTTCCCCTGCGATGTCTAATGAGCAAGGTTTTATGCCGTTTGCTGCCGAACCATAAAAATGTTAATTCAACTGTGCTGAAGAAATGAAGAACGTCGTAAATACAAATGCGACTTTCTCGACACTGAAACGGGTGTAGTTACGGCTAAAAACGAAAATTTGAAATTTTTATAAATCATGTAGGTGCGTGCTCGCATGCTTTCAAATCATATTTAAATGTGGTCATCTAATAAGTTTATGTACCAAAATCATCTAGGCTTATCTTCAATCAATTATCTTATTGAATCAGTACAAGTTTTAAATGAATTTAAAGACAGATTTTATTCAGTTTTTTTTTTTTTTATTCAACGCAAACTGTCAAAATAATAAGCTTACAGTTTTGTTGTGGTTTTGCTATCTTGTATTAGTATGCAGCCTACGTCTAGTTCGATGTTTGTGCTTTGAATTAACATAGACTTTTTACTAAGCAGGTATCTAAACCCAACTAGGATAGCGTTGGTTTCAAAATATAGCAAATTTCTAGCTTTCACCAAATTTTAAAACCAAGGCACGAATTAACTAATGTTTAGACTGAGCTGACACCAAAATTAGGAAGACCTACCTATTTGGCAATCTAACTTTAAAACTATACTTATCTAAAAATTTCATGTAATAGAGAAACAGTTTTCTAATAAGAAGTTAAAACCGATCGTTCAAAATACAATATCGATCGTTTTACATAAATTTTTAAGACAAATACATTTATTCATTTTAGAATGACTTAGTAATGCTATGAACTGAACTGATTGATCACAAAAACTTCACTCATAATCATGACACTTGTTACAGTGCCGTAATATCGGAAACTCATAACAATAAACAATAACAAATATAGTACCTATCCCGTTTTAAAGCTTTTTTGAGGAAAGAAAAATTCGGCTGCGAGGAAGACTTGAACCTGCGTTTTTGGATCAGCTTCAGAACGCTCTACTAATTAAACCATCGAGCTCCAATTGTCGAGACGAGACAAGGTTCAAACAAGGGAATGAAAGATTCGTTGGTTCGATTTCGTTTATTCCTCAAATAGCTTTACGATATACAGGCAGAGAGCCAGACAAGCAGGCGATACCTCATCATCTGCCATAGCCTTTTCCCAACTATATTGGGGTCGGCATCCTGTCAAACCAGATGCAGCTGAATATCAGTATTTTACATGGAGCGACTGCCTGTCGGACCTCCACAACCCAGTAACTGGGTAATACGATACTCCATGGCAAGACTGGTTATCAGACTTTAGAGCTTCTGACTAACAGTAACGACTGTCAAAGATCTACAAATGACAGCCGGGACCAACGGCTTTACGTGCTTTCCGAGGCACGGAGGAAACTCTCTATGACAGATGGTCACCCATCCACAGACCAACCTCGGCAAGCGTGGCTTAACCCGGAAGATCGGCCTGTGCGACTGTGATTATTTAGCCACGGGCTCCTCTCACAAGCAGGCGTTACATAATGCCTATAAAATATTTGCACATCCCGTTTAAAGTTTTAATGATAGTTTCACACTTACAACATCGCTTACTCAATATTACGTGTTCATTCACATCGGGACATATTGTATTCAGTGGAAGCAGGCTAATATCAAATCCGGTGTGTCGTCGAGCGCTAGGGCAAGTTATAATGATCGGGCGCAGTCGTCATGTACCCTGTGTCACAGTTCAGAGAATCTAGTTAGGACTTATGCTGCGTCTACGTGACACTGATACTGTTCCATTTCCATTAATTAGACACTCGAAACTTACCCAATGAGAAGCAAATATTATTGTGTACAAGAAAATTGAGTCGACGAATTTCTTCGTACTTTGGCGACGATAAGATTTAATAAGCAACTAGAAGAAGTTCTTAATATTATATTTGATTACTGAGAAATATGGCTAGTATTTTGTGTTTATTTATTTAGTAAGTATCGAGGTATCTTTGAATAGAAGTTGCCTATTTAGAATGGTAAGCTAAATAGATATCAAACGGTATTATTTCTATTATATTTGAAGGACTTGATTCGGTTTGCCAATATTTGAATCCGCTCTATTTATCACAATTTTTCCATTGAGGGCCAAAACCTGCTGGGGTCGCGGGACTGTCTTATTAGATTACCGTGAACCTGGAATGTGAATGGCTATTGAATGGACACTGTGGATATTAGTCAGTTCGAGTCTGACTGTCCCTCCTGTCCTGCCTTGGACTTCATTTGATGATTTAACTACAACAGAAAAAAATTGGTATCAAAATTGTTTATGAAAGTAAAAATAAATCAACGTTTTGACATCTAACTTTCAACCGTTATTATTAAGTTTCACAGACTAAAAGGGCTTTGTACCTTTTGTACATGGTGCGATCCGCCATTTTGATGTTTTGGCAGTCACGTCTAAAGATTCATAAGTCGATAGATCATATCAATACTTACAAACATAAAATGTTAGAGGCAAAACCTCGTAAAAATAGTTGTACAAAATTATATAGCTACGTACATGTTTGACAGCTCATCATTCGGAAACGTGACGTTTAACGAGGTTTTGCCTCTTAAGTTTTATGTTTGTAATGATATGATCTATCGATATATGAATGTTTCAGAAGTAGCTACCAAAAAATCAAAATGGTGGATTGCACCTGGTGCACTCCCCCATACAAAAATGTTCAAACCCCTTTCCGTACAAAGAAAATCAATAAACCTCAATGGGTGTACCAGGCTCACAGGACACGTAGGACATGTCCCTATGCTAACAAACCACGGAAGTATTGGGCGAAGGTTTTCTCCAGGCCGATCACGTAGTCCGGAGTGGACTGCGCGTATCCTTGGAATAGCGTAGGGCCAGCTAAAGAAACTACTCCGCGTACGTACGGAACACAAATGAGAAACATTCAACAGTACACTAGACTAACATACATTTGGAAATGCTAAGGAAAAAGTTCAGTAAGATATTCATTTTAAAAGAAAATTTTACAAAGAAGTGTAAAATTGTAAAATGTTCTGGAAATTTTAACTTTTTCCAGTACATGGGTGTCTGTGTAGATAGTTTTTTTTTCCACAGACAGGTAGGCAAATGTGCTTATGCGACCATAAATGTGTTTTTAGATATTAATTTAATAGGTAAGTACGATAATTATATCAAGCTAGCAGGATTGAAAACTAAAACTATGAATCCTATGAATTATTGGAACAATTTGGTTTTTGCGTTTGACAATAACAAATTATTAACCGTATTGGTCAGTTCTAAGCAGAATGGGGCAAAACACTTAGCTGACTCTGTATCTGCCCCAAAAGAGACAGACGTTTAAGTCACTCGACTTTATTTTATTTAATAAAAGTATCTGCTAAAAATTATAGAGATCAAAGGTACCACAAACGTAAACCAATTACACGGTTCTTTTTAATCGAAAATACAAAAAAAAAGTTTAAATAAATAAATCAACAATGTTAATGTTGTTATTTTATGTCACCCACTTGTTCCACCGACTCATGATGTAAAATAAAGGTGTCAGTCTGATTTAGAAGTAAAAAAAGCGCATCATGCAAGAACTGTATGATATAATTAATAAAACATGCAAACAATATCAAAATAACTAATATTCTCATTCCTTTAGAACAGGAGTTAGGTTAGCTACACTACTTAATAAATTAACTGGAAGTAGTTTCCATTCCTTAGTCTGTGGGCGCATAGTTATAAAACGAAATGTTTAAACATAACGCTAGCGATGCAGGGGGCCAACTAACTACTCTCCTGCAAATTGTATGAATTTCTTTGAATTAAAATCATCCGGTAGAATTTTCCGGTGTTTCAAACTCGGATCTGATTTTCTAGTTCGATTTCTTGTGTTAGCTTGAATGTGTTTTGGCAAGAATTCAACCAATCTAGAATCTCCTACGTTGCATTTATCATTTGATCAAATCTCCTCTGTTTCGTTTTTAGTTTTGTGAAGTGAAATAATCAAAATAAACAACACCTTGCTGAACGAGGATCCAGTAACATAAAAGAATAAAAACCGGCCAAGTGCGTGTCGGGCCACGCACAGTGTAGGGTTCCGTAGTTGCCCATCAAAATACTTATGCGAACTACCTAAACTGATTCGCTGAATTTTTCAAAATCGGTCCAGGAGTCTTTGAGAAATTGGGGAAAATACATAAGAAAAAAGATTACAACGAATTTAGAACCTCCTCCTTTTTTTGAATTTAGTTAAAAATAGTTGACGATAAAAACCTACCTATCCCCAAAAAACATACCTTTAAAAGCTGTAAAAATAAAGTTGACAAACTTACATTTGCAGTTGTCTCCGATACATTTTGTTTAAGAAAATATGATATCAAGTACATTTTATAAGTTGGTCGACTATTACTCGTAAAGTTGTAAAGCCTACTTAGTCATGATAATTTTCTTTTAAACTGCGTTATTTGTACTACTATTGTGAATTTTTTCACAACCCCAAACATAACCGTTTAGCTGGTAGAGGGGGGGGACACTCGAATCGAGCAAAATTTAGCACTTTAAAGCTTAATATTTCACAAACGAATTTTTTTATCAAAAAACTGTTAATGGAAACTATCATTATTTTTTAAAGGCCTATTTAATGATACCCCACACTAAGGGGTACGCGAGAAAAAAAAAATCCTCACTTTACGTGTAAGTACTGGAGGTATCCTAAAAAAAAATATTTTACGAGATTTTATTTTACCACTTTTTCGGCACAACAAATCCGTATATTTACACCAAATTACAGCTCTCTAGTACTGTGCGTCTCTGAGCTAAACTGCGGACAGACGGACGGACGGACGGACGGACGGACGGACGGACGGACGGACGGACGGACGGACGGACGGACATGGCGAAACTATAAGGGTTCCTTGTTGACTACGGAACCCTAAAAAAGCCATTTCGACACCTATCTGTACCTAAATTAAGTTTTTACGGATTATTCCAAATTTTTCTTTATATTCAACGTGTAACGTTAAATGCGCAAAACCTCTCGTGGGGTAACTAAGCCCATGTTACTGAACTGCAATATTTGTTCTAATAGTAGGCATACACCATCCTGCCTATCGATATTTGCAATTGTTTTTTATTTGACGCTTGCAATTGTTTCAAATCGGCAGTTCGTCCATATACACCATACACCATCCTGCCTATCGATACGATAGATTTGTCACAACTTCAAATCTGCACCAGTGATGCCAACTCAGCAACTAGATCTGGCTATTATTCGGTGACGACAGCTACAATTTCTAGCACCTTTTCATTTCATCATGAGACTATCGAATTAGATTAAAAAAAGTGGTGCAAGCGATTTTCGACCTTATCGACATTAAAAATTTAGTTTGTTTTTCTCACATTCTCATTCGTTAACATTGCTTCTTCATTAAAATCCGGTGTTTGCATCGTTGTCAATAAGGTCGAAAATCGCTTGAAGGTCGGAAAACATTTGCTTAAGGATTGCAAGTTAAAAAAAGTGGTGCAAGCGATTTTCGACCTTATCGACATTTAAAATTTAGTTTGTTTTTCTCACATTCTCATTCGTTAACATTGCTCCTTCATTAAAATCAGGTGTTTGCATAAATGTCAATAAGGTCGAAAATAGCATGAACCTTTTTTTAACTTGCTTTCGTGGTCCCTTGACACCTCTCAAGTTTTCAATCGTGTTTTGGTTTAAAATAAAATGAATAACTCTTTTTTTACGAGTGTACATGCGATCCATGTGTGTGCGAAAAGCCTCAGTTTTCCTGGTATGGCCACGTTCACATGGCGATTATTTTCCCGTATACTGTATACAAGATTTTATCGAATAGAGCAGTAATAACAGTTCACAAATGAAAACTTAAAAATAGTTTAAACGGCGTTCATACGGGAAAATCCCGTGTTTGAGAAATATAATATTTTACCGTGTACCGTGCAAAGTTGTCCTAAAACTGGTCAACTCTATTCGATAAAATCTCGTGTACGGTATACGGGAAAATAATCGCCGTGTGAACGTGGCCTAACCGTCCCTGTAGAAAAGTAGCTAAAAAGTTTAGCCACAAGTTACACTTTTTAGCTTTTTTTCTAGCACCTTTATAAAATTGGCTAACTATCTATGAAGTTGCTAAGATGGCATCACTGCTGCCGATTTGACGTTGTGTCAAAAACGATTTGATGACCTATCAAAATTGGCATGTCATGCCATCAAATTGGCATTCCACCCCCATACACGTTCAATTGTATTTGAGCAAATTGGCAGTTTTATGCCGAATTGACAAATAGGCAGTATGGTGTATGGCTACCATAAGACTTGGAATTTCGCAAAAAAAAATTGGTTTTTCATACTGATGGGCTTAATCAATTTCTAATTTTGTATGAAAAAAAATTTTTTTTTTGAGGATTTCCATAAGTCTTAGAATCAAAATTGTTCAGTAACATGGGCTGAGTTACCCAGCGAGAGGTTTTGCGCATTTAACTTAACACGTTGTATTTACTTAACCACCTTTTTATTAACAAACAAACCTGTGCAGAAATATAATAATGATGATCTGCTCCCACATTCTTAGTTAACAATGACAAACTCAGTGACATGAGACACTCGTAAATATACCTAATGAGTTTCTCTTGTAATTGAAACATTAGTTTTTACCGTAACAACATAAATCAGGCTTATTTGAAATTTATAATGGTATCGCGACGCCACCGCTGCTAATCTTATAAATTATGAAAAACAACGAGAAAGCTATAAATTGCAATTCTGTTACCCGACCCGGGATCGTAACAAGCGGGTTTCACTGGCTGGTGGGTACTCGCCGCCAGTAGCTCGCCACTCGCCCCTCACTATTGTCTTATTAAACACACCCTGGTTTTATTTCCATTATTTCAATGCTTTGATAACGTACCTTTCCAACTATGTTATTGTTTTAGTTACCGTTTTGGGAATCATTAATTTCGTTGTTCATTATTTTATAGCAAATTAACAAAAGGTAGGACTCCGAGGTAGATATTCATTTAAAATAACAGGGGAGTGAGGAATTCAATTGTTTAGTTTTTAACTAGTTTATGTATTTAATAGAGAGCTTTCGTGTATTTTCAATGTTTAAAATATATAAATATATGGTTTATGTTTTAGTGAGATTTGTGTAACATATTCGTTATGAAAAAAAAGCATCATGTACGTATTTAATACGATATGCAATCAGTGTCCTCGACAGGAGACTAAACTTGGCAAACGAAGCGAAGGTTGCCTGACGATCAGAGCGACTACCTGCGAGAGGTAGCCGGCAGAAACTGGATAAGGAGAGCATAACCGGAAATACACCACCATTATTAAAAAAAAAAATTACTGACGAATTGATTTTAGCAATTGATTGATGCTGCAATAATTCAACATGCCTATTCACTTTATTGAACCATCGTATAAAACGAACGATAAGTTGACTAGTGAGTCAGTAAAGCATCGTTACTGCTAACTGCGTTACGTGGACGGAGCATGTAACTGTGCGTTTATCAGTTTACGGCCGCATCGGTCGCCGGCGGCGCAACTTTTAATTCAGTTCGGCCGCATCGGCCCCAATGGAGGCCACAACGCGAATACAAAACCGCTTTTCATTACAGTGCACGCGAGGAAACTGGATTGGTTGATGAACTCGATGCTGGAACTATTGTTTACGTAAAGAGTTTTAACTAAACTAATATTATAACTAATAGTTGGTCGTCCGGCGGCGAAATGGGCAGACGACATTGTTGCCATTACGGGAGTGTCCTGGATGAGGTTGGCGCAAGATCGTGGAGCTTGGCACAAACAGAGAGAGGCCTATACCCAGCAGTGGGTGAAAACGGACTGCGGATGATGATGATGAATATTATAAAGCTGAAGTGTTTGTTTGATTGACGGTTGCTCACGTCCTTATGGACGCTGCCACCCCATCAGCCACAGTGGTAGACGCCACGGCATCGGATGACGGCAGATGATCTCCGGCCACCGTAGTTGTGGGCATGTGGGCCTCGAGTAATGAGCGACTCGCTGTCCGACCTGGACCATGCCCGAGTCGACGGCGCGTTATGTTCCACGCGCACCTCAAAGAGCGTCATCATCATCAGCATGATGACGGGGCCCCTCTCTAGAGATCCAAAGCCTGCCGGTGTCGCGGGACTTATCTCATTACCGTGACCCCGGAACATAAAGGGCTATTGAAAGGCACAGTGGATTTTAGCCAGTACGAGTCCGACAGTCCCTCCCGCCCTGCCTTTTGCTCGATGGGGGGATTTGAAGATTTTAGCACAGATGATTTAGATTTTTCAGAAAACTCATGGAATCACAGAAGCTGCAGCACTTGTTACTATCCTCATATATATTTACTTTTCTTTATCTTCTCTACATTTTTTATAAAAAAAAAAAACAATTTTGCTTAGGTAAGTCTGTCTGTATAAGTATGACTTCCGAACGACTGCACCGAATTGAGTAATTTGGTGGTTCTTTTTTTTTGAAAAAAAAAGAACAGTAGGTATAGACCTACTGTCAGGACAAAAGATGCGGTTCGCTAGTTTCTTAGAAAACCTTTTTTTCCTTTAGTAGAAATAATCATAAAGGGTCGTTGTAATCATCAATAGAAATACTTTTTATCTATGGAACCAAAATCCGAAACGGAAACATACATAAGTATACCTAATTATACTCTAAAAACATAACCCTTCATCTGTCGCAGTGGGATAAAAAAACGTACATTTCAACGAAGTAAATAGTTGAAAAAAAGGCAGCTCAATTCTTAGCTATTATTGAATTAGCTGATACTATTTCAACAGTAAAATATAAATTGTATTCAATCGGACCTCAAATGTCAGTTAGTTTCATAGTATCTCCGAATAACTTCGTCTATTTCGCCTCTAGTCCATTTGGCTGAGAAGTTTATTTTAGAGTTAAAAGCCAAACTTTGTTAGACGTCATTACTTCGTCAAAGTTGAGGTTTGTCTCGGACAGTAACTGTTCAAATATAGACTACTATCTGTTGCCAATGGTTTCACCCGCTACAACTCGACAATTATCTTGTGGTAACATGAAAAAGTAATAAAATCTATATCCAATATTTTATTGACGGGGCCCCCTCTTGACGGGGCCAAAGCCTGCCAGGTCGCGGGATTATTTCCTTACCGTGACCCCGGAACATAAAGGGCTACTGAAGGACACCGTGGATTTTAGTCAGTACAAGTCTGGCAGTCCCTCCGGCCCCGCCCGGGGTGAGAGGACTCATTTGATGGACTTTACCACGTGAAAAAAAAACCTGTATTTTAGTCCAGGTTATAAACTATCTGTGTACCAGATTTCATACAAATCCTTTCAGTGGTTTTTGCAGGAAAGAGTTATAAGCAGCCATCCTGTAAATAAACTTTCACATTTATAATTATTATTATAGTTTGAGATCTGGTAAATTGCCTATTCTTCTCTTAAAACAGACTCCAATATTATGTACAGGGTGATTTGTAATTAGTCTGTAGATTTTTTCCAATGTCCAATCAGGAACAGCCGACAAAAACAAAGAAACGGGATTAGGAAAGAATATAATAAATATAAAAACATAAGATTGCATTTTAATTTCAGGCGTAACTGTAATTAAAATGTACGATTTTGCGTATTCCTTCTTTGATATAGATGCCTATACAATATACATTGTTTTCGTACATAATTTGTTGTTTTTTTCTAAAATCCTTTAGAAAATATCACGTAAAACGACAGATAAACTACAAACACATACATGACGCGTTAACGTCAATCGGCAAGCTTGACTTCCTTTGTAGTCACCGAAATATGCGAGCCTATTTGTTCAACGATGTGGTCTTTTTGAAATGTTCGCTCGCCCGTAAAAATACCGGTGACATCACTCCCCGACCGGTCATGAGTATGACAGCCGATGACCGACCCCACTGATTCATCTCTGTGTGAAATGAAACCACTTCAACGCGGTCAACGGTAGAATTTTAAATAAAGCCTTTTTGCAATCACGAAACCTAAAAAATTCCAACTTTTTATCAGCTTTTACGACCACATACTAATTCCGAACTCATTGCAGTGCAGCTAGAACACGCCTCTCAAAAGCAACGTCTACGGAAAACCCGCAACGATTTTAATTAGAACACAAATAAAAGAGCCCACGCCAATCTTTGATTTTTTCAAGAAAATTCTTTGTGCATTCTACTTAGATTACAGCACGTGAACCTACCCACTTGTTCCGAGGAAACTAGAAAACTAGAAAAATAGAAAACATGTCGACAACTATATACGTTTCCCGGCAGCAAACCAATTCCATTTTTCATTTATTGAAAATTTTTCTTGAAACATTTCACCTGCGCCCAGTAAACACGAAAATTCAATCGGAGTTTCAGATTCCCGAAGTTAGACTGTGCCACTCGGCCGTCCATAGGATGACATTAGACTCAAGTTACGATTTAACCATGCATGATGTTACTAGTATTTGTGATGTATGTACTAGTACTTGGACTCTGAAAATGTCGGAATCGTAGTGATAGTTATGTAAGCACAAATTCTTCCAATCCGTTCAAATATATGACACGCAGTAAACCCGGGAAAGAAAGTAATTCAGGCGTAGAGTATTTTTCCAAAAGTCGCACAGTTTTTTTCCGATTTCCCGGCGCGACTTTATGGAACATAGACCGTCGGCACCTGCGGCCTGTAGGCCAAATGTCGTGTCCTCTGTTCACTCATTCAAATTTATTCACGAGTTGCCGCGGGCTCCTCCCTCGCTTGACAATTCTCAACATCCGTGCCTGCAGTAGCGCACGCGTCTGTAATTTGAAACAACACTGTATCGTATTCGTAACACTGCGTCCGGAGGAAATGGATGATCGATATTTACGAGAACGTCGCGTCGGCTGCTGGGCCGGATTTGTTTTCACTTTAAATGCCATGGTTCCCAAGAGTACTCGTAGCAAAGTCGGAACACCCACACAGCTCTAACAAATCGGTTATTTTTATGAATATTTATTTTGATCCAGATTTTCGACTGGACCGTAATATCAAAGCTCGAAAATATGGCGGAGAATATTTAAAATCAACAAATTCTCTTTAACCTAAAGGGTCTCGCTCCACCAGACCCGCATCAAATTAAACCTCGTGCGACCCTTGAATCCAATTTAACTGTTCTACAGATAGCTGCAGGCTGCTGGCTTAACTTACGTATATATTATATTAGTAATTTATGCCCACATAAATTACAAAAAACATTTTCCTTCATAACAAACACTAATAAATTGTACAATACAAATGTACAAGCTGGACGTCGTAAATGCGTAGCGGTGACATGTTCAGCCACTGTTTATTGATGTACGAAATACAGATACATACATTATAATAATATTATGTGTGTTCTGCAGGCAAATTGTTCAAGGTTTGGACAACAGCAATACCTACAGTATTTTGTGGTTTCTAAGTTCTTGGGAAATTCAAACCTTAGCAAACGATGATTTCATGAGATAAGTCCATGATCATATCAGATTCGTAATACAAAAGGGTGAAGTGATTTCGCCTACGCGACTTGCTTTTTTTTCAAATGTCACCGAACATGAAGCCAGCCAACAGAGTGAGATAATAAGCACTTAACCTTTTTCAAATAAATTGCATAATAATATTCATATAGCAAAGACGCCGAAATGAAATTTTTCATAAAAGGATTCATCAACAGAGATTATTAGACATAATGAAATCGGTTGCCTACCTACACTGTCAGTCAATACGGAGATACGGAACGAAAATGGTGAACATCGGTAAGAAACTGAAAGTAAACGATAAATATTAATAGCTTCCACTCATCTTTATATATTATTTATTTATATGGATCGTAAACACCACAATAGAAGAACTTATATAGAAACGGCCGAAAACACTTCTCATGACCTATCAAACGTGTAAGCATCTCCAATGTTTATAACATTTATGTTTTACGATCTTCAACATGACAAACGTACAAATTGTCATATAACCTATCAAACTACTACCATATTATATGGAGCTACTATAAAATAAAACGTAAGCGTAACGTTCAGAAAAACTCAAGAAATGACAGCACGAGGAAAGTAATTTGCCAGTTTTTTGCCATTTCCCACACCTTGAGGTAATTCACAACTATTACTGAATTCCATTGAAAAAACATAATCGCGCCGAGTGCAAGACACCATATGGCCGTTATGGCCATCAACCATGTCCGAAGACATAAATGGGCACGTCGTCGTCACAGTCGGAATACCTGTGCGAGCGGCGCGGGGGCAGCCTTGCGGCGCGCGTGTGGGGGGGCGCTCGGCACGGCGGAGGGGGGCGGCACTCCCGCGCAACCTGCTGCCTCCGTCACTCCTCGCGGCCAGTGCCTCGCCCGCGCATGCTCTGCGCCTGCGCATATACAACACACTACGCGAACACTTGTGATATAAACCTCTAAAACAAACGAAATACTAAGTGCTAATCCAGTGAAGTGACTGAAAGATCTTGTGATGTGCCTCTAGTTATTTACTTAAAAGGTAAACAGTGCAGTAAATGCTTTGTTTTGTTCGTTATCCTACCGTTTTACGACCGACAAGGGCATTTGTAAGTTAGCAATCCAGTTTAGCATTTATATACGTACTTATCATGACTGTGTATACTAAAATTAAAGTTGTCTTAAAGGCATTTTTAGTATGGAGCTCAGTTTACTATGGCATCGTAGTAATATTCAAAGCAGGTGCATCTGATTTTGTGAATGACTGTGCTGTAATTGCGAGCGACCGGTTCACTGCTTGCATAACATGTTAAATGGAGTAGTGTGTCACCGAAGCCTGCGCATTCTGTCCACACTGGCCAAGTTGCCCAAGTACAGAAAGTGACAAATATTGCCAAGTGTCGTTAATGACATCATGCTGTATAATATGTTCGCACTACACCCACTGCGCACGTGTCGTGAGGTTATACTAAAACAGTGATTTATGACAATTAAACAATACGACAATGAGTTGAAATTGAGGAAAAACCATTATACTTTGTTCTTGTGAATTGTTGTTTTACTTCATGTAAAACAAACGAGCAAGGTTGTTCACACGCAGGGTAAAAAATACAAAAACAAACTTGATTTTTAACTTTTTGTACCACGAGTGAATGACATTATAATGTCGAGACGCATTATTACCATACATAATATATGTAACTATATAAATATTATGCCATAATATATGTTTTACCTAATACCTCTACATGTCAGCCTCATGTAATTTGTCACCTAGGTGTGAAAATATTCTTACAAAGATCAGCTGTTTATTTATTTTGAGTTGAGATTTTTATAGTTGATTTTATTCATTTCTTTTGTTAAGCAACCGCTACAAAAAAGATACAGATTTTATAATTACCGATGCATATTATAATGTATGCCTCCCTCGGATCAATGATCAGAAGCAGAACAAAAGGACGGATTGTCCAAAATTCCAAAAGGAAAATAAATGAACATTTTCATTCAACTATTTTGTGTAACGAAATTCACAATTACCGTACACCTGACTCGTTCGCATTTCGCTGTCAAAATACGTCATTTCCCTATTTACCGATATCCTACTATCCTACTAATAATAATTATTATTAAATGCGAAAGTTTGTGAGGATGTATGTGTGTGTTTGTAGGTATGTTTGTTACTCTTTCACGCAAAAACTACTGAACGGATTTGACTAAAATTTGGTACACAGATAGTACATAACCTGGATTAACACATAGGATAGTTTTTATCCCGATTTTATGTTCCCGTGAAATAATTTTCGAGTTGTAGCGGGTGAAGCCGCTGGCAACAGCTAGTCTCCAATAAATACCGAGAATATCTATTTTAATAGACTCTATTTGATAACTGTCAAATATTATGACGTACGTAAAGTGCGTATGCACAGTATTCAATTCGCTTTCAATGTCTGGCTGTGTGACCACTTATATCTCCTAAACTGCACAATGGATTTTGTCGCGCACTAATGAACTTGTATAATTGGCTTAGGCGCAAAACGTCTCTTTCGCAAAATGCCACCTGGTCGTAAAACGTCTCTTTCGCAGAATGTCTCTTTCGTAAAATGTCTCTTTCGCAGAATGTCTCTTTCGCAGAATGTCTCTTTCGCAAAATGTTGCACCTGGGACTTAGAAATAAAATTTTGATTTTCAAAACAAAAATCATTTATTTAAATTATCTAAAAATGTTGGTACTTAAATTTACTTAAGAATGTAAGCCAAATCAAAAATTATATTTTGATACAGTTCAAAACCATAATTGCACTTATGTAATTTAAATAAATGATTTTTGTTTTGAAAATCAAAATTTTATTTCTAAGTCCCAGGTGCGACATTTTGCGAAAGAGACATTCTGCGAAAGAGACATTCTGCGAAAGAGACATTTTACGAAAGAGACATTCTGCGAAAGAGACGTTTTACGACCAGGTGGCATTTTGCGAAAGAGACGTTTTGCGCCTAAGCCGTATAATTTAATTACTAGCTATTCTTCGCTGCTTGTCTTCTATTAGTAGTAGCGTAATGTTAAAAAGCATATCCTAAACAAAAAAATATTCAGATAGTTCCTGAGATAAGCGCGTTCAACCAAACTTTTCAGTTTTATTTTATTATTATTTTTCATTTTTTATTAATATGGCACAGAAATATAGGTATTTTCAAACGTCGGCATTGCACCCAAATAAACCAGGATCGACTCGCTCGTATTATTTAAAAGTAACGAAGTAGACAGGTATACAATATGGATAGGTGTTTCTTTCTACGTGAATGGCCGGCACATTATCGAACGCAGCCAAGCACAAACCACGCTGTTAGCCAGGCGCTTGTTAAAAATAAAAATAAAATTATACAATTTTAGCACCCCTTTATTCCTTTTGTACACACACTTCGCTTAGAATTCAAGAAAAACTCATATAAAGGTTGTTATTGCTGCCTTTACGTACTTTGTATTGTTAGTACGATGAAAAATAAATTTGCAATAAGCAAATCCGGGATTCGCACTTTTTTTCTGATTTTCCTTTGCCTTTGGTAAATTTGTATCGAAATAAGAGTAGAATTTATCTTTCTTTAAACTTGGAGAACCCAAAAAGTTCTATTGACAACCTAAACATTTCAAAATCCATTCATTCATTCTTTTATTATCATGAATTCGCCAAAATATTGTAGCTACACATTTATTACAAAATCAACAGAGACACTCGTAATTTATGTCTGGTCACATATTAAATCAGTTCACATGTCACTAGATAAATATTATGTGAGCATTAGTGGTCAAATCAACGAATATTTACATAGCATTACATTAGGTACAATTTGTACACTCTATCTATAAGGCTCTAGCTTTAGAGACAGGCCGACTGCATTTCAACTGCTCTACGACTGCAGTCTTTTAAATACAATTAGGTACAACTGCAGGTATTTGAATGCAGTTAGTAGGTAAGACTGCAGCTGTTTGAATGCAGTTAGTAGGTACGACTGCAGTCGTTTGAATGCAATAAGTGTGTAGACTGCGGGGTTTTGAATGCAGTTAGTATTTACGACTGCAGGTGTTTGAATGTAGTTAGTATGTACGTACAACTACAGGTGTTTGAATGCTGTTAATAGGTACGACAGCAGTCGTTTGAATATAGTTAGTAGGTACGACTGCAGCTGTTTGAATGCAGTTAGTAGGTTCGACTGCAGTCGTTTGAATGCAGTTAGTAGGTATGACTGCAGTCGTTTGAATGCAGTTAGTAGGTTCGACTGCAGCAGTTTGAATGCAGTTAGTAGGTACGATTGCAGTCGTTTGAACGCAGTTAGTTCGTACGACTGCAGCTGTTTGAATGCAGTTAGCATGTACGACTGCGGGGTTTTAAATGCAGTTAGTGTTTACGAGTGCAGGTGTTTGAATGTACTTAATACGTACGACTGCAGCTGTTTGAATGCAGTTAGCAAGTACGACTGCAATTAAACTGCAAATCAAACGTGTAGCTTGATTACAGACGGTGTGCAGTTGGCATGCAGTTCCAACAGGTCTTGGCTAACTGCAAGCTAGCTACTGATCGGGTCCAACTGCATTTAAACTGCACGTTCGATAAAACTGCACAATCGGACTACACGGTTAAGGGTGCTCCGACATTTATCGACGCAAAATCGGCTTAAGCCGGTCAAAAAATCCTTTATGTCAACTTAATAAGAATGTTACTAATACCATTCACATCGGCTCGCGTCGCTCGAGCTGACATAAAGGATTTTTCGATTCCGCGTCGACAGATGTGGGAGCAGCCTCATTTAGAGTCGTACTACCCGTATTCACTGCAAATTAGCAGTCGGAGTGCAGTAGAAATGCAGTCCGTCTGTCTAGAGTCTAAATGAGTAGGTATTACAAAATGACCACTCTGTCAGTACAATCTACCAGTATTACAACTGTCCAGTAGTGTCGCTGGTATTACAATTACGTCACATTTGAACCGGTAGTGGCTTATGCTAACAGACAAGTTAATTTATTCATTGATCAACGTTACATAGGTTTAATGCTTCGTTTACTTGCTTCAATAGAGTGAACCGAAGTATTCACCACCAATAATGTTCTTACGTCAACTAACTCTGCCAGAATAAGAATTCTGGCAGAGTTAGGCCCTTCGTACACAAGGCAACTCAAGTTTCCGATACCTTACGACTTTGATATCCAAGCGGCTATCGCAATAAAAACCCATAGAGGTTCGAACACAAGCACGTGTCAATGAATACCAAAATCGTAAGGTATCGGAGACTTCCGTCGCCTAGTGTACGAAGGGGTTTAGTTGAAAATATGTAATTATTTAATGAGTGAGTTCGTTGCGAGACTCTCATCAGTTATCTGTGACCTTGGAACGTAAAGAGCTACCTATTAAATGAACTAGGATTTTAGTCAGTAGAAGGCTTACAGTCCCTTTTGTGCTGTCCTGAATTGGGGGACTCATTTGATGATTTTACATTTTTTTTTTAAATGCATAAGTTCAGTACTTAAAAAGAAAACTTGCGGAGTAAACTAGGGCCTATCTCTCAATACCGATTCGACGAAACCTTAACAGAAGTAACTGTCAGTGCCAGTCTACATTTTTTTTTGATACTTCAATATTTTGGATAGGATTAATCTGGATCTCAAAAAAAAAACAGAACATAACACATCTCAGTAAATTAAAGACAATCAAATTCCTTCGAGACTTGATCTTTTTGGAAACTTTAGAAGCTAGATTATTATTAAATGTTTAAATCGAGTATCCATAGGGAGCTTACGCATGACGCGACGCGATTCGTGCGATATCTATTTAATGCTAATGGAGTGATACGATGCAATTCGACGAAAAATACAAAAATCCACCTTACTACTACGACATAAAGGCGCTGCAAACAAAATACAAAGATGTTGCTAGTGACGAGTAGTTGCGCAATAGAATTTCGAACAGAGAATCAAGTGCATTGTCATTAGCACGTACATGCAATTTGATATCGAGCAGATCTGTGAGCAATATCGTCAACACGTGCGACTCCATTACCAAACACTAGCGATTGTCCATACATTTTCTTCGGTTGGAGGTTTGCGCGATATCTGACCGATCTCGTCAATCGATAAAATTTTGTATCGCTTCATGAGTAAGCTCCCTTACACTGAATTTGTAGCAAGAAATAAATAAACGTGTTTAAGATTTTCACATTGGAATTTCTAGGAAGAAAGTTAGTAGTATATTATGTCACATTAGAAAGATTGCTATCAAAGTTCCTCAGAAAGACACAATTTTCACCTCCTCTGAAAGTTTGTTGCCCTGGTAGATTGCCACTGTATATGAGTAATTTAAGCTTAGATTTATTTTTTATAAAGCTGAATTTTTGCACAAGGAACGTAGCTTTAACCAGTTAAATATGTTGAGTTCTTTCGGCGAATTGTGATATTACTTGCATCAAAGAATTAACGGAAATTTTGAGTTGAATGCAGCTATATAAGTAAGCACTCTAAGTCCCGTTTTATCTAACACTAAGGCTTACTAAATAGGTGCATAAATAATATACACTTTCGTCAGCAAGCTTAGAGTTGAAAATCCAACCGCAGTTTTATTTAGACATTTTAATATTTTGCCTTGTCTTAGTAGAAACATGTTATTTATTTTAAGGATTTTTCCTGTGGCTTGGCTTATAAGAACACCTGTAGTTTATTTACCATAACATAGGAGGTGTAATAACTACTACACTTAGAAGTCTTTCTTTTTTTTGTGTGAGACAATCGCACTTTCAAGCTTTTAAACAAGCTTTTTCTTCCAGTTTACTGAGACAGTCTCCACTCCGTCAAACTTGCAAAAACGTATGCTTCGGCGATAGATATGTACAACAAATATTTAAAGAGAAATAAAACTTGTTTATATAACAAAAAAATAACTATTAAAGTCTTCCGGAAGAAATAAGAAATAAGGTCAATCAAATTTAACTGCAACACAGCTATAAAATTAATCTGCTAACTTTTCAAACCTATATATCCTGCTTATTAGTATGTAGTTTTATTAAAATCCGTTCCTACATTTCAGTAAAAAAACTTGAAAGTTTGTATGAAATGTCATTCGGTTAATTACGTAATTTAAGCAATCGATCAAACTATTGACGCATGACCAACTTTTACGCGTTGAAAGCGTAATTATTAGCTGTCCAATTGCTATAATTATGAGTGAATTAATTAGTCGTGTAAATAATGATCAAAAATAAAACAACCGAACAAACCACAACACGTGCGAATATTAAAATTAGTAAAATAGAAAGAACTTTACTAAAATTAAATGAAAAGAAGAAAGAAAGAACTTTACTAAAATTAAATGTGAAATCATTCTTAATATACAATACCTACGTCCGGTTTCCTTCCACAAGAATTTAAAGGGGAGGTAAGACTGTATAACGTTATTCTACACTTGGAGTTCCGGCTCCGGCTCTGGCTACTATTCAGTGGGGGTTGGGTTCCGACCCAACCCCCACTGAATAGTAGCCATAGACCTTACTAAGGGCGCCTGCCTCGTGCGTCACCACTATCCTGGTTGGAGCCCGGTGCCAAACAGTTTTTACTGTAGTCCATAGTTACAATTCCAGTACCCTTAGCACGAATTTTCACTCTTTTACTTTACAGCGTCTTTCCAGTATTTACAACGTTTCTTGTGTGAAAAAATGGAAGAGCGCCTCTGGTGTGCGAAGAAGGAACTATTTTTTTCCTTGAAAATTGTCAATGTTCCAGTTTACTTTACGTCTCAAATACTGAAAATTCGTGCTAAGGGTACAGTTCTGTCTGATCCGGCAATCATCTTTTTATCGTGGTAAATCTATCAAATGTACTCCTCCCATCCCTCCCAGATTTGAATGTATTCTGACTCAATTGAAAGTTAACTGGTAAACTTTTAAAATGGTACAATTTTTGTTATTAAGTACTCAAGATCGCGTGGAATCGGAGTAAAAGATTCCACACTTTTGTTAGTGAGTGTAGTTTTATACCGATCTAGACTAGACTTTATTGTACCTAAGTTGTAGTAAACAAACCAGGTTTTATTACCAACAACAATGACCATATCACGGGTGGCTGCCTTCTAAAAGAGTTCTTTAAAGACATTGAAGATCAACTGGCGTGAACTGAGAACAAATGGAATTGTGTACAACTTAGGTATATTTAAATAAACTAGGTAGGTATACTTAGAACACATCATCTAAGTATAACATTAAATATGTTATTACTTAGATGCTGTGTTCTTCTACGTGAATCTGTTTTGTTTTAAACTTGAAGAGATTGTGATTGATGGGCAGAATTCGCATTTTAAATTGACTAGAATAGTACTAGCATGTTCATGAGAGCGATATTTGTTCGTACTGCTAGGTACCTTGAAGTGGTCAATTATTAAAAAAAACAGTTACACATATTATGGCCTTTTAGAATAGCAGTATTCTGAAAATTTTTCTAGATAATATTGTAAAAACGAACTAAGAATAGCTGAAAAAGTAGGCAGTGTAACCATGTGTGCAGTTGCAACCTAAGAGTTTTCGTCAGTCCGACGTAAACCTTATTTCTCCCATGGAACCTAAAATTGGTAGGTAGTGCGTTTTACGATAAAAAATCCATAATTCATTCCACCAACAATAATGAATAATAACTAAACATTATTAAAGTAAAACAAACTCAAAAACAATAATTAGAATAAACTGTAAAACAGTTGTCAACAGTATTGTGCCCAAAAGATTTCTGATTTTCTTTTTACAATCCGGTAAAGATTCTATGTTCCTTCAATATAGAGCAATACGTAGGTACACAAAGTATGCGTGATTCCGCGTAGGAACAGTGCGTGATATGCGCGTGCGCTTGAGTAGCGCGCATAATGACGACAACGGCACGGAGCACCTCGCTTCCTACACGTCGCTTGATCGATGTGCATAACAGTTCGCTCTATTATATGCGAGGGCATTAATGTGTTTAATGGTCTGTTGACGACAGAAAATTTTACATCTAATTTTCTAGAAGATTATGGTTTACGAACTATGCCTTCAATGAAGATATCAGGCTAGGCAGGTGATTTTAGAAGACCTACCTACCTCACCACACGTGAGGTAGGTTTTATTTAAATGGAATTATGTCCACAAAATTACTTACTCAGCCACGAATATTAGAACTCCGCAATAATTTTAATTTTAAGAGCCCTGCGATTTGGTTTTGTTAGGTTCCTTAAAACCCTGCAGACAGAAATTGGAGCAATATGGGCATCGGCTCCGTCGACTACGCCTTGGCTTGGCCTATTTTTGTGCATTTTCTGATCAATCAATTTATGTATTTGACGGTAGTGGCTGACTTAAGGGCTTCACACACAGCAGCTATAATGTAAAGATGTACAATAAATCACGATACATCTCATTACTTCTTTCCATAGAAATCTTCAGTAGACCACACACAACAGCTATAATGTATATTTTTACATCTTGCGATGGAATCTCTATGGAAAGATGCAATGAGATGTATCGTGCGATGTTGAGTAGCGATGTATCGTGCGATTATAGCTGCTGTGTGTGAAGCCCTTCAGTAATTACAAAATATTTTCGTTTCGAATTTTTTTTTTTTTGGAAGTCCAGGTTAGGTTTAAAAGGTGATTTTGAGGCGGTACGAAGTTTGCCCGATCAGCTAGTAGACAATAAATACTAAATAGAAGAATCTGTAAATAGCACCCTTTTTGAATTGTATAGCTGCTCTTGGCTCTAGTCTAAATCTGTGTTAGAGACAAATATCGAAGAAGAAGTGAGCTTATCCAGAAAAAACCTGGTCACTATTACAATAATTGAAACTTTTAAAAAATTGTAGCTGAACAATATTCTTAAAGTCTGAACAATAACGATACAAAAAAAGCAAAAAGTTAACAAAAATTTCTTCATTTTCATCAAAAAAGTCAGAAAATAAGGGCTGTATACAACAAGTTTGAACTGTTTAGACCCCTCTTTAACTGCAACATTTCCATATAAATAAGTCCTGGTCGTAAGGTCTAAGCGACATTGAGAGAACAAGGAAAAACGAGCTTCTTGACTCATCTTACTTTATTTGTACAAAAGGAAAATGATAAAGATTAGGTACTTTAAATTCTAGACTTTGATTAAAAGAAGAAAAATATCAACATTCATCTTACTTTTTGAAATCCTACTAATAATAAAAGACAAATAGAATAGAGAAATGACATGTGTCAATCTTTACAATTCGTAGGCCTGGCTAACGGCTGCCTTGCGAATTAGACAGGCCTCCTCTCTGTGAGAGGGAGTGGGCCATAATCCTCACGGGCTCAGTACGGGTTGATCTAGGACCTGCCGATTTCCTTCACCGTTTCGAGTGATGTGATGTAAGTGAGCAGTGGTGATGAAACAAATTTCATAAAGTAATGCGCCTGGCAGAGTTCGAACCCTCGACTCGTAAGTCGGGGCCGATACCACTGGGCCAAAACTGCCCTTGGGCATTATTCCATATAATAAATATTCATAACTCTAGGGCCATGGGGTCCGAGTGCCTACAACGTTTTAAGGATATCGCCAGGCAATTAGTCGACTCTACCCGTGACCAGGGGGCTGGCCTATTCCTAGGCCAGCGAATCAAAAAAGGACGCTGGCAGCATTGCCACGTTGTTATGGCAATGCTGCTGCTGCTGCTGTTCCCGTTGAAAACGATGTGGACTTGACGCCCTTTAAATGTTTTTCCTTTTAGTTTTTTATACATATTACTAGTACGTTTTTATTTATAGTTTTTACATAATTTGAGTGTTTAGCAACATTTGAGAAAATAAATGATTACAAAATATTTATATTTAGGTATGTAACCAAGGGTCGAAGGGACTGTCAATCGCTCAGTGTATTTGAGTACTCGCTAAGTACACTCTATTGATACATGTTCAGTAGGTAGGTACTTATGGGTAGTGTATCACTACATGTGATCAATCTGCGTCGTGAGTCGCGTGTAGGTGGTGCGAGCGAGTAATACACTGAGTATGTAAAGGAAGGAGATGTGCGACGACAATTATTACGTGTTATTGACGAATTTATGATTTATGTTGTGATAAGTGTTGTCAGATTTTTAATGTCTGTCTTTTGAAAATAGCTCATCAAGAAAAATAAACTTTGTTAACCCGTATAAAAATGCAACACATCTTTAAGAATTTAATTCTGAACTTAGGAATTTCTGAATTTTAGCTTAAAGAAGTTCGGGAGCTTTTTAAGAAAGCCGTCCCTACTTTGTGATCAAGCACCGAGATTATCTTGATTTTGTATGTAGTTCGGTTTTCTTTGGTATGATCAGTATTGATTAGACTAATATTACACAATACACACCTCACAGATTTTTTTTACATTTTAGGTTCATCAATTTTATTGAAGTTTTATTCAACTTTGTCATTATTACGGGCTGGGCTGGGTGGGGTGGATTTAGTAGCATTTAAGCTTCTTCGTACTAGTTCAAGTTTTGGCAAAAAAAAGGTAATTTTGCCAAATTGTCTTTTATGACTGCTACACACCTTACGATAAATCGTTACGATTAGTCGGTACAGTTCAAACTGCAACGATAAATCGACAAGTGCTGTGTATGAGAAAAACTGTACAGTTTGTTAGATTTTTCTCATATCACACTGCGCGCTGTGTGTAGCAGCCATTACGGCGGTTCCGCATGTGACAACGATGATAAAGATTGTAAAAGTACGATTAACCTTTTTGATATTTATAATTAAGTATCTTTGTAACCTGGTAATAAAGCTCTATTCTTTTTAACACGCACAGTCGCACTCTGTTATACTCGTATTAAGATCTGTATGCGTGCCATAATCCGATTCAAATCAGCTCAGTGGGTGGCGAGCCTCATCGACACCCAATAGCAATCGACCCACTGCTAACCTTTTTGTAATAAACATGCAATCAAATACTCTGAGGAATTTACGATAAATAACAGTTCCGGGAGCTACGTCGAGTATTTCTAGAGAACAAGCTTTTGCTCGTTGCATATCTCGCGTTCTCCATTTCCTTCAAGTATAACGCAAAATTATATGTATAGCTTATAACGTCTCCAGAGTCCTATTTATCTCTCATCATCATCATCATCATCATCTGCCTAGCCTTTTCCCAACTATATTGGGGTCGGCTTCCAGTCAAACCGGATACAGTTGAATAATATCAGTATGTATTTTACATGGAGCGACTGCCCATCGGACCTCCACAACCCAGTAATCGGATAATACGATACCTCTTGAAAAGACTGGTTGTAAGACTTTAGAGATCTGGCTAATAGTAACGCCTGTCAAAGATCTACTAATGACAGCCGGGACCAACGGCTTTACGTGCTTTCCGAGACACGGAGGAAACTCGCTATGACAGATGGTCCACAGACCAACCTCGGCAAGCGCGGCTTAACGCGGAAGATCGGCCTGTGCGGCTGTAATCATTTAGCCAAGAGCTCCTCATCCTATCTATCTCTCATCATCACCATAATATATCCAAAGCTAAACATAGGCCTCCCCTATAAATTCCCAATAAGACCACTGTTGAAAGCGACGCGCGTGCATCTTGCGCGATCGGAGCCTTACCACGAGCTCTTAAGAGCGCATATTCTGAAAATTGGCAACGTCGCAAATGACTGTCAAACTTAAATTTACAAAACTGCATGAAAATAAGAAAAATGGCTCTGTAGTGCACAAAAAAATTGATTAGGGAATGCAATAATTAAATATCGTTACACCGAATATATAGTTTCAGACGTAAAAAAAGCATTTGGAAACATTCCAAGTGCCTTTTATACACCTGAAATGGTTACAACATCAAATTCAGTGTTTTAATTGCATTCCTATATAAGTTTTCTAGTGCACACAGAGCCATATTTCTTATTTTCATTCACTAACATTGCCAAATTAATTAAAACTTGTAAATATTTGAAAGCTATTAGCGACGTTGCCAACTTTCTGGTTATGCGCCCTTAACGCGATCCTAAAGCAACCACAGCCTAAAGACTCACGCTATATGAGTTCATGGTAGACCACCTAGTGTATTTATAGATCGTCCACCTTGCCTGTCTACCAAAATCCGTTTCGTGTTATAGTGGTGAAATCGTAACAAACAAACAAACTCATTTTCATAAACCTATCTCAATTTTGACAGAATTCAAAATTGGATTCGAGTTTTGGTAATAGAAGTGATTCTAAAATACCTGGAATAAGTAATTACGAGTATTTTACCTACAGGATTTCTCCTGAAATACCTGTTATTTCATTCGTGTATATAGGATATACGGAATTGCGGATAGATGTGAGACATGTTTATTATTGCGGATAGTTTAATGTACAGCAAACACCAACCAGTACATCAATCCACCACAATATGTCAAATTTTCCTGTTAGAATCTTAAAAGAAAACTTCTGTTGTTGTCAGTAAGTTGGAAACCTATAAACGAAATTTGACAGATTAGGATAGCTGTACGTAGGTTGATATTTAAATCCTCTATACGACTTAATTTTCTTTTGCATCAATCATACGTTCGGTACACCAAGTAATACCTGGCAAATGAAACGCATTCACCAGAGGACTCTTCCTAGAATACCTCATTTTGTGTTAACAGTTTCAGATAGGGAAACATGGGTTTAGGGGAAATATCCTTGTGAACTCACTAAGTTCACAAGGATATTTTAAATAGTCTGAAATAACATAAAATTCCAGTTGTCTGATCAGTAGCTATGGAAACTATTTGTTAAAATCATTTTAAAGTAAAATAATTTGTTTTGAGTTTCCGATATTTCGGCGCTGTTCAAACTAAGAAAAAATGGTCAAAATAGATTACAGATAGTTAACGGATATCCGTTTCATCCCTAAACTATTATCAGCCACTTAGTTTGTTTGTTGGTTACTGAGTAACTTGAAGATTTATACATAACTAGCTGTTGCCAGCGGCTTCACCCGCTACAACTCGAAAATTATCCCACGGGAACATAAAATCGGGATAAAAGCTATCCTATGTGTTAATCTGGGTTATAAACTATCTGTGTACCAAATTTTAGCCAAATCCGTTCAGTGGTTTTTGCGTGAAAGAGTAACAAACATCCATACATCCATACATACAAACTTTCACCTTTATAATATTAATAGGATATACATGGTATTAAATAAAGTTACCTGTTAAAAATCCTTTTTACCCACTACTTAAAATTAAACTCTCTTTCCTTCATCATAAGGAGCAAAACATCTTATTTTTTGTATGAATTAAAATAACCTCCAGTGATCTCTAGTGAATTATTTAAATCTAGCACGTTGTGGGCGAAGTAGGTGAGTGTTGTCGCCTCATGAACGTCCTTGTACTAGGTAGGTATCTGCTAATTAGTAATCATTACGAGGGGAATGTGTGTGCGGCACATGAATCAATTAAATTGAGTGTTAGGCCAGATTAGGTGGTGATGTGAGGCTCGAGGCGGCAGCATGAACGTGTGGCGTAAACATAAAGTTAATTCATGTCTTTTTTCGGGTGCTTTGTATTCTGTTTTTATAATAGGTCTGCTCTTGGCCTTAATCTCAAATCAAATCAAATCAAATCAAATTTATTTTCTTCATAATAAGGAACACATTTACAACAAAAATAGCATTAAAATTAGAAGAGCACAGTTGCACATTTGCCTGAACTAGGTTAAACCTGTGTCTCAGGCTAGACAGTTCATAAATAATTCTTATTATAGTTATAAATAAATTAACAGTCTAAAGTACTAAAATTAATTCCTACGTAGCATTAAAGTAATAACAGCGTTGATGCGGATTATTTTGCTGACTAAATGTTTATTATCTAAATGCAATTCCGCGCAAACATACAATACTTACGGTTGATTTTATTCAATCTAAAGATACTTAGTTTTCTATTTAGCCTATATTATCATACGTTCTAAATCTAGTTAACAATAATCAATTATGCGTAAGCTACTCCTATAAAGTAATATGTCACACTCTTAGGCGCCTTCATAGTCTACCGAGTTTATATATCTATATTCAGCAGCTATTTTGCCTGGACACACTGCGTCTCCCGTCTTGTGGTTGGCTGGTTTCTTAAAATGTAAACATGTGGCACATTTTGGGTCAGCGGCTGTTTTTGGGCAGTCTTTGTTTGGGTGTCCTACTTCTCCGCAATGTCCACACGTAGTGGTAGCGACCTTGCATGTCTTGGCCGCGTGACCGTACTGGTGACAATTGTAACATCTTGTTACCAGAGTGAAGTCTCGTATTGGGCAGGACGTCCAATTAATAAATAATCGTTCTTGAGTGATGAGGGCTTTGCGTAAAATGGCTGTTACTTCTATTATGTAATTGCAGTGCTCAGCATCTTTCCTTCCAGATTTGTGGCTTAGTTTTAATGAAGTCATAAATGTATCTAGTGACATGGGCAGTTTGTCGGCTACATTTTGCTCATAGATACATTTAAAAACCTCATTTTCGGCCATTGATGTGGGCACGCCAATAACAATGATGCGAGGTTTGCGCTTTCGAGGTTCGTCGACGGTCAGCACTGACGAAGCAGTTTGGACTGTTCGCTTGAGTTTTTCTAGGTCGTCCTTAGTTTCAGTGCTAATTATTAAACCTCCCTTTCCAATTTTGCGTACGCCGCGCACTTTCAGCTTCATGTCCCCAGGGCAGATAATATTTTGGACCATGTTCTTGGTTTCGTCACTGGTCTTAGAGTTGTCGCAAGGAAAAATCGCTACAGAGCTAAGTTTGTTTGGACGAACATAACTGCTGGACCCCTTTTTCACCATATCGGCAAAAGATGTAGTACTAGCTTCTTGTTTTGCAGAGGACTCCTGAATGGTGCGGTTCATCTCTGTAAGACAGTCCGCTAGGTCTCGAGCTTCGGTCATGGTGTTTAAGGCAGTATGGGTTTGAATGGCTCTTGATTTTAGCGATTGGTATTGAACCGCCAGTTGCGAAACGCCATGGCCAACTTTTCGGCAAAGATTGCTTATTCTTAGCTTCTGGTCAGAATTTAGTTTTCCATTAATCTAGTTCAGGAGAAAGATGAAGTCTAATGTGGGTTATCTACCAGGTAAGGCGACTCGGCCATTTTATAGTTTTCGCTAGCTCAAGTAAGGTCCACCAGTCTGGTAAGGTCTAGGATCTCTCAGTCATCGCCGCAGGCTAGGTAGAGACTATGGTGCCCAGATTGGACAACTGGGAGGAACTTGGGAGGTGGATCTGATAAGCGATATTTGCTCGATTGGTATAATTTCTAACAAAAAGCTTATGGGCTTCCAAAGAAATCTATTTACCCTAAAAAAAAAAGTGAAGCAAAACGCACAAGATACGTTTATAATTTCATAATTAAATGACAGATTTAAATGTGCATGCTTCCCATGCAGATTTTGACTACGCATGCTCGTGCATGCCTGCACAGACACTGAGTTTGACTGTACCTGCAATTATGGACATGCATAACCTGATTACGTTGACGCCCTAAAAGTGCGCAGTGCAAAAACGTTAAATCCCATTTAGCTAAAACAACGACTTGTATACAAGTTTGACTACATTGCAGTATTTGTTTGATCAATTTAATTCGATTAACAGTCCACAATGTAGTCAAACTTTCATGCAAATTCTTGCATGTCTATACTAGGGCTAACATTAAAATAAAAATTCGAATTTACTTTCAAAAATATTACAACACGAAATAGCTCTGATAAATGCTCATAAATCAAAACAGCGATTTATAAGTAAAGCCTTGAATCAATAAAACTAGTCCTTGTCATTATAAATTCATTCATTTTCTGTCGGATTGTTTACCTCAAATCTGTGTTGTTTGATTAAATTAATCTTAAATATCAAAACAACTATTTATTACTACGATTTTGCACCGCAGCAAATTTTTTATGACCTTTCTGAGTGTTAATAAACAATTTCATTATTTTTAATGAAATCTGGCATAAATGATGTTTTTTGAAACCCATAACGTCTACAGAGTTGTCCTAGCTAATTTTATTTTGAACCTGTATTCTAGTTTAACGCTTATCAATAGAAAAATCATCATCATCATCATCAGCCGGAAAACGACCACTGCTGAACATAGGCCTCCCCCTTAGACCGCCAAGCCGAACGACAATTCGCCACTTGCATCCATCGGTTGCCCGCGACTCTCACGATGTCGTCGGTCCACCTGGTGGGAGGCCTGCCTACACTGCGTCTTCCGGTCGTGGTCGCCACTCCAGAACTTTTCTTCCCCATCGGTTGTCAGTTCTACGAGCGATGAACCAATAGAGACGCAAGGATAAAAAGCCTTCTATGACTAACATCAAGTTACTAATTAAAGTACGTACTGATCTGCCTCCAATTAGATGAATCAGTGTTCTTCAACAACCAGTTTACCTCATCCAAAGAATGGCAATCAGCAGTTTAGCATAAATTCTACGATGCAATGATGCGTTTACGATCTTAGGCGAGCTCAACACGTTCAATCTATACTTCTAAACTATACAGTGTGTCCGGCACGAGTTAGCGATATTTAAAGGGGATATTCTAGGCTCATTTTCATCGACAAAAATGCTTTAAAAAAAATTCTTACTCCAAAACTTCGCGAATGGCAGCCATTTTAATTTTTTGATCTGTCGAACTGGGGTGTGTACAATAAAATGCAAATATCTTTGAATCCAAGAGACTTACATTAATTGAGTAATGTTTTTATGATCTAAGGTTATGGTTGAAGATTGATCAATATTGGGTTCAAAAGTCAATCTTGTTTTTAAAAAACAATAAAAATATTGATCTATGTTATTGTACGTGTGAGGCCCGCCTTAAATAATTAATATGAGGTTTAATTAAATAAGGTTGTATACTTAGTGACGTAAGTGTTACGAATTGAGGATCGTTTAAAATAGAGGTGACGATACATCAGCTGTTTTCAGTACAGTCGGTAGCAAATACTGCCCACATTATGCTGAGTGAGCGCAGCATTATGCTGAGTATAATAAATTGTAAAATTATATCCCGTAATTACATTTGTTTACCTCACAATTTTGACAAAATATTCTGCGGATCGTGATGGTCACATAATGTCTTAAAACGGACCCCGAATGAAACTAATTGGTGACCTCTGCCCTATCGGATTCAATCCATACTTCCCGGGCAACCTGTATGGGTAAGATACTTTATTCTGGTACTGTATTCTGGTGAGATATTCAAAATTCAAATCGGACAAAGCCGTGACAAAGATCTAGTATGCCATAATAATTAGTTTTTGTTAGCATTTATTAGTCCAAATTAAATTGAAACATATATAAATTAATGTTTTGGTAAACCATCTTTATTTTGATATAGTTTGGAACCCTTTGCACGCGAGTTCGACTCGCACTTGGCCAGTTATAATATACCCAGTGACACTCTCACGTATAAGAAGAATCTAACGACACCTCTCAGGTTAAAATTCATCAAGCCGCTTAGGCTGCAGAGCGTGCAAAAGAAATATACCCACATACATATAGTACATAGACTCGAAAAACATAACCCTCTTTCTGGCGCAGTCGGGTAAAAATTACATAACAATATTACAGCTGGTCCGGTTTAAACACGCGGCCCACGCCTCGCAGCCTCCAATACAGTCATTGTTCTCTTTTGTTGTGCCCGTTCTTGATTATTATGTACGTTTATTATGTATTGTACGGAATCAATACTTAATGATACATTTATGGGGATCAATAGAGAATTTTTTGCTTTGTAGTTGCATTGATGGTAGATTATCGAGATTAATATTGGCCTTAATCGTCTCATTTATTATAACAGTCGCCTGACTGATTTCGGCTACGGCAGCCAACCATCTACCTAAGACATAGTGCACATGTGTGTGTGCAGACACAGATGCACTCTCTGTTTTTTTACTCTCAAAATCTGATGAGACGGCAATCCGAAACGCCCGGATAGAGATCAGGCGCAAGGTCTGGTGTCCTACCATGAACTCTTAACGCGATCCAGTTTAGGTTGTGGGAAAGAGATGGCGCTAGACGACTTGTATAGCTCTGTCTCTTTCCCACAGCCTAAACTGAATCGCGTTAAGAGCTCGTGGTAAGGCCCCTGATCCTATAACAGTATCTTAAACCATACACTCTGCGCCAAAATCAACGGCAAGCTGTAACTGCTCAGGCAGTCCCTGTACCTGGGTGACTGCATGACTGCATTAACCTTCCAAAGCAGTTCGATGCTAACTGTTTCAACCAGTCCGTGTATGTAGGGCCTAAGAATGACTCAGTTAAGTGCTCATAGCATCATTTGCCACCATATTCTTCGTCTTTGCCTAACTTTTTCTTAACATGTTAGGGTTGGCTTCGAACAGGTAGCAGTAAGACATTGTCAAACTTTTGAGCCACTGAGTAATTGTAACGATTGTCTACTATTGATAGGAAGCGAAGTCGCTTTCAAAAGCTAGATAGCAGTTCCTATGGATAAACAATAAATATTTGTAAAAAAAAAATGTTATGAAAGCTGCAATATCAGTCTCAAATAAAATTCACAGGAATTTTCACCGTGTATGTGAAATAAATAAAAAACAAAAATGTACATGATAGGAATACGATACATATACAAATACGAGTATATACAAGTCCAGTGCAATATGTTTGTGAACTTTGTGCGTTCCACGAAGCTAGAAACACACGTTGTGAAAGCTTTCAATTTATAACGAAAACTTTTATTTTAAATTCACTATAAAATTCAATGAAAAATATCACCCTAAAAGTGATATTGTTGATGAATGACAAAGACCTATAATTAGTATTTTATTTGTTTTTACATTTATTAAACCTGTATTCTCTTCTTCTTCTGGTGTAACAGAAAATTGTGGTATTTTTTATGAATTTGAATAAGATTTTCAAACAAAATAAACCACATTGGGACATATGACCGATTCCATGCAGAAACCAGCAAAATTTCCATCGAGTGAGGACGAAACAAAAACATCGTAATTAGGGAAAAAAAGTGCTACCTCTACTTTTAGATCAAGTAAGTACTTGAATTTTGAAGTTTTATAAAAACAGCGTAGTCAACGCTACGCGTGACCAGAGGGCTCGCCTATTTCTTGGTCAAAGGATCAGCATTGCCATCCAACGTGACATGCTGCCAGGGTTCTGGACACTTCATGGATCACAAAAGATCACAAAAGAGAAGAGATGTATGTATACATACATATACCTACCTATAAACATATAGGACAGGTATATGTATATCCCTAGAATATTTATAGGTATATGTATACCTATAAATAAATAGGTATATGTATGTAGGTATACGTTTGAGCTAAATAAATATATAGGTATTATGTATGTAAAAGTCAGGCTGAAATGACGATGATATTTATAGTTAAAAGTTATGTTATGGCTAATACCCGAAGTGCGGTTACAGTTTAGATCTAGTTCGAACCGGCTAAACCTATAAGTATATCCACACAGGTGTATCCACACCTAGATTCAACCGCATGTGGTTGGTTACACCTAGGTTTTGCCGGTCAATCCTTGGTGTAACTCCACTTCGGGCTTTAACCGTAACTTACATATAAATAGAAATATATGATTCTGAATAAAGGTTTACTTAAAGCAGGTGGTTGTTTTTGATATTTCCGACAAATGTCATTGCCATGAAAAAGGGTACCGGAAATTAGCTGGCCACACCCGAAATAGATGCGTGAGTAAAGCCATATATACATATTTACTAAAGCCATTTACTCCTATAATAATTATGTTACGTTCTGCTAAATCTTTTTGCCTGTTTCTTTCCGTTCATTGTTTATTTTATACCACCACAAGCGAACTCAGTAATTTTCTATTTACATAATAGGAAAATTAAGATTTTTCTTGACAATGTCATTTTCCCGCACGTAAGTCATGAACACGGATGCAGTAGTGTTTCCGTCAACTTAACCTTTGAAAAAAGCAATTAATATTTTCGAGTCAAACGAAGTTTCCTTCAATGAATGGAACTAATGTGTATCTGTACTGAAATGAGTTTGTATAGGGGACTGCTAATACTGTTTCTTTCTGTTTTTCGATATCAAAAGATTTCTTCGAATCTCGGTATGATAACTAAGCAAGATTAAATGAGGCCAACCAAATAATAATAACAATAACTGAAATACTAAATGAAATCCGTTACCATTAACTATCGGTAGCTGGAATGCTGGCTGTTTTAATTATTATGTTTTTGTAGATACGCTGCCGCGTTTTTTCTTTTCAGGAATTTTCCTGAAAAAAAAACGTACTTTCTTTAGCATGGAATGTGCATCTAATAAAGCTCACTTTTCTTTATACTCTAATTGGGCTACATGCAAATACATAACATGGTACCTAATGTTCTGTCTTTTTGACAGAATATTATAATGTCCTTGTTATGTACCGAAAAACCCTCTTTGTTTTTGCCTAATTTATTGCCTCTCTACCTGCATGTATGTTTTGATTTATCGACAGACTGCTAACGTTTACAAAATATGCCATACATTATTATAAGCTTTATTTAGATTTTGGGTTTAGCAATACCATCCACATTTTATACATATTAAGAAGTTCTATTGTTTTTCTTGTACAGATGATTATTCTGCATACTTTTCCTCGAAAAACTTAGGAGGTATTTGCAACACACGGTCAATATTTAAGTACAGGGTACCAAGACCTTAGGATGCAAGGAGCAACTGAATGAACAGTGTGACTTCAGTACGAGTATAAGTCCCGGCAGGCTTTAGCCCTCTGAGAAACCCTTAAGTATTTGTACCTTTATTATTATACAGTCTAATTTTGGATTGTTCCTTTACAAAGAATAATGTGTAACAATATTAGGAAGCGATGTGATCACGAACAATGGATGAGTTTGATCTGCAAATATGAGACAAAAGACCATTGAAAAGAGAAGAGGTTAACATAACAATGACGTAACAGTTTAATTTTAACTCTTTGATACATTTTTGGGTAAACGAACCAAAAAAAACAAAATGTAAAATATCTTTATAAAGTAATTTTGTATACGTTGGTAAAGGACATGGTCCACAATGTATGGACCAAAAACCCAGAATCAAAGTGTAGTCGATACGGTCAAACTGTATGCAGATGGATTCCCTAGAACTATCTTAATAATCGTACCAAGTTACAATATCCTAATCCATGCCATATCGGAGTTATGGGCTGTCAAAGTTTGCCAAAAAAGTTCCACTTGCTACTGAGATTTCACGTTTGTGTTGCCAAAATAGTCATGCTGCCGATAATATTGCGTACCAACGACGCCATAGCTGTTATTACAAAAAAAAAAAGTGCCGGCATTACAGTAACCCCGGGTCGACGGCGCGTTGTGTTCCACCCGCGCCTCAAAGAGTGTCAGCATGATGACGCCCTCGTCATCAACAAGTCAATAAGTCCCGCGACGCCGGCAGGCTTTGGCCCTCTAGAGTCCCTACTCTAGACGGCCAAAGCCTGCCGGCGGCGTCGCGGGACTTATCAATTTACCGTGACCCTGGAACGTAAAAGGCTATTGAAGGACACCGTGGATTTTAGCCAGTACAAGTCTGACAGTCCCTAAGCTCCCGGTCTCCCTGAGTTTCCGGAATCATTTGATGATTTCACCACGATTAAAAAAAAATAGAAAACCATTCAATGAATGATCATATGGAGAGATGCCGCTGCAAAACTGCTATATGGATGCCTGCCAGCAGCACTCGTGTCTTCTGCCCTTGTTTAGTTTTAATGTTGTTGTTCTGTTCTGTGTGTGACTAACAATAAACTTTTCTTTCTTTCTGTCTTTCTTTCTTTCCAAAGTACGTCTTTTGATGGATGGTCCAAGTAAAACAACACTTGCTGAGAACAATCTGAGGTTGAGTTGCTAAAGTTAAGCAACATTCACCGAGGTCTGTCTCTGAATGGGTGACCACTGTAAAGTAACATTTCCCAAAGTGTTTTGTTTCTTAACGTTGGGTGGATGACCCAAGACATGCGGTGAGATATCAGATGTTATAAATCAATTGCGACTACTGTTATGTAATGCTGGCACTTTTTAGGGTTCCGTAGCCAAATGGCAAAAAACGGAACCATTATAGATTCGTCATGTCTGTCTGTCTGTCCGTCCGTATGTCACAGCCTTTTTTCTTCGAAAGTATAACAGCTATCCTGTTGAAACTTGGTAGGTAGATGTATTGAGTGAACCGCATTAGGATTTTTACACGAAAATAAATATAAAACTAATTTTGGGGGTTGGCCCCATACATAGAATTGAAACTCAAAAAAAAAATCTCACCTGACCCTTACGTGTGGGGTATCTATGAATAGGTCTTGAAAAATGATATTGAGCTTACTAACATCATTTTTTTCTAAACTGAACATTTTGCGCGAGAGACTTCCAAAGTGGTAAAATGTGTCCCCCCCCCCCAGAAGTTACAGACTTCTAAAATAAGTGAATTATAAAGCTAAAAAAATGTATGATATACATTACCATGAAAACTTCAATTGAAAATTGGTTTGAACAAGAGTAAGTAACTAGTTTTTTTAATACGTCATAAACCGTAATCCGCAATTAACTTTTCAAAGTTACAACCAACTACAAGAACGTTTATATTATGTTACTTGCTGTACTTATCTGTAGGGTATGCCGACGATATAACCATAATAATAAATGGGACTCACGAAAATACCCTGTGCAACCTCATGCGCCAAGCATTGAAAATAGTGGAGGACTGGTGCAACAAAAACCAGCTATCAGTAAATCCTTCAAAAACCGATCTGATCCTCTTCACAAAAAAGGGGAAGCTACCGACCCTACAGCTTCCACGTTTCTTTGGAACCACCCTAAGCCTATCAATTGAAACCAAATACCTGGGCATCTTTTTGGATAAACAGCTGAATTGGGCAAAATACATCAACTACATCACTACAAAAGCCAGCATATCCCTGTGGCAGTGCAAGCGAATACTTGGCAGGAATTGAGGGATCAGTCCCAAGACCACTCACTGGCTATATACCACTGTCATACTGACCGACAGTCACGTACGGCTCATTGGTCTGGTGGCCCAGAACAAACCTGAGCACAACCCAAAAAGACCTCGAAAAGCTGCAGCGATTTGCTTGTATGGCAATTACTAGCTGTGTGAGAACTGCACCCACCGCTGCCCTACAGGCAATGCTTGGACTGCCACCTCTACACCTCATCGTGCAGAAAGAGGCGGCCCTAGCCGCCTTTAGGCTTCATGCCTTGGGAACCCTAAACAAAGACTCAAGAATTAAACACACGCGAATTAAGAATGATGCGATCGAACAACAGCCAATGATGGCATCACCCTGCGACAAAGCCCCAAGACAAAACCACTTTGTAAAGCCCTACAGCATCACACTTGCAGAAGAGCAGTGTGACTATTCAGGTCCGAAAGAGCTGAGGATATACACAGATGGATCAAAGAATGATTCCGGAACCGGGGCTGGAATCTTCTCACACGACCTTAACATAAATATATCCAGCCCGCTGGGAATGTACAACACTGTCTACCAGGCGGAATGCATGGGCATTAAACAAGCAGCATATGCGATAAAGGCCAGAAGAGTTACGGACCCCCATATACTCGTACGTATATTCTCTGATACCGCCTCAGTCCTTCAATCGTTGGAGAAACAATATACCACTTCAAGCTTAATACTAGAATGTCACAATGAACAAGAACGTCTAACAGTATCTTAACGCAACAAAGTGACACTACAATGGATTAAAGGACACAGCGGATCATTGGGCAACGACGCGGCTGATGAACTAGCTAGGAGAGCATCCAGCGCATCAGTTTGCGGACCAGAACCCATTATACCCATCCCCTTCAACCAGATACGTAGATGGCTGCAGGAGCGCATCCTCACACAAGCAGAGAGATGGTGGGCCTCGACACCAGGCTGCAAGCAATCCAGGGAAGATCTACCATCCTTAGATGGCAGGCTAACCAGACGTCTTTTACGCCGGGACAGGACTGGCATGCGTCTGCTGACAGGGACCATAACGGGACACTGCTCCCTAAACAAACACTTCCACACAATAGCCATAACGGACAGCCCCCTGTGCAGGGCTTGCATGGAGACTGAGGAAACCGTTGCGCATGTGCTCTTCGAGTGCACAGGTGTCACCCTGATCAGGACAGACCCTCGGGACACCCAGGACTTACACAGATGTTCTCCACAGACCAAAGAACCTGATCAACTTTTGGAGGGAGGTGGGCTGGTTGGAATAAGCCACCAAAGGCCACTATGGCCCACGCACAATGGTCCACATGAAGGACTAAGTGCGGAAACCAAACCCCTAACATAGAACATACAACATGTTACTTGCTGCTACGGAACCCTTCATGGGCGAGTCCGACTCGCACTTGGCCAGTTTTTTTTTTTGTAATATCGTTTAATAACATCTGAGGCGTCGTTGGTACGCAAAATAATCGGCAGCATGAGTACTTTGGCAGCACAAACGTGAAATCTCAGGGAACAAGATGGATATTTTTTGCACACTTTGACAGCTCATAACTCCGATATCCCATGGATTAGGATGTTGAAACTTGGTACGATTATTAATATAGTTCTAGAGAATCTATCGGCATACAGTGTGACCGTATCGATCACATCTTTGATTTTGGGTGAATTTTGATACCATCTCCTTTATCATTTATAGCGAAATTTGAATTTATTCAGGCAGAGAATTTCTCGCAACTCATTAATTATTATTTTCCCAGAAATATCTTGATACCTTTTCTCTCTTTTATTTATTTACATTAATTAATTTACAATCATAAATAACCCATTTCCAGTAAACGATTACCATTTCGAGCAATTTCTGTTCATCAAAATGACTAACAATTTATGAAAAATTATCAAAAATAAGTACCTAAGTAGTCGTTTTTGACAGTTTATCTAAAGACCCCTTTCATTTGTTAAATTACACAAAAAAAAGGGTTTTATTGTACTGACAGCTAAGGGGACCTCATTGGGGATTGGAAAAGTTGCAAGGTTGACAACGCACAGGCAGTAGCTCTGGCTTTCCAGGTGTCCATTTGACTGGCCTGTTGGTCTAGTGGTTAGTGACCCTGACTGCTATGCTGGAGGTCGTAGGTTCGATTCCCACCCAGGACAAATGTTTGTGTGATGAGCACGATCATAATAATATATGTTCTTTGTCTGGGTGTAATTTATCTATGATATGTATGTATTTAGAAATACGTAAGTATGTTTATCAGTTGTCTAGTACCCATAACACAAGCTCTGCTTAGCTTGGGACTAGATGGCGTTGTGTGATAGTTGAGCAATATTACATTATATTAATTTACGAATTTTATCACCATTCTTAATATTATCGTTTCAGGAATCTACTAAAGTGGCCTTTTTAGGCCGCTTAGACAGAAGAAATAAGTATTGCAGTTACAGAATATCTTTGATGTCATAAATATTTTATGACGGGTATCGAGACGTTATTACGAGATTGTCAAACTAATGCGACAATAAATAATCGATCTTTGATTCAAAAGTAGTATTATTATTAGTAAATTGACGAATAGTTATGGTAAGCGTCCACAGGTCCGCATCGTACGTAACGGACGCATCGCATCAAACGGATTTCTGTGACGGCAGCGATCGGATTGCCGACGCGAGTATCAGCAATCGGATTGCGCATGCCCCCTTCATCACTTCTACTGATCGGCATTCCGTATGACGTCATCGGTAAGCATCGAATTAAAGGTCATGGCACACTATACCGGCACGGCAACGGAACGGCTTCACCTCAGCACTTTATTTGTCATTCAAATTAGGGCCTTAAATCATGTGTCGTACAATACATTTCATGATGTCAAAATGAAAAAGCCAATGGCGGGGAGTCGGCGCGCTTACCGCTCGCTTACAACTGGCCTCGCAGCCGGCGTGCTTGCAGCACGCCGACCTCATGCTTTTGGCGCGCTGACTCCGAGTTGCAAGCGAAAGCCTTATAACAATTATGTTCACGGTGGCAGCAAGCTTGCGCCTCGCGGCCAGCGCGCGGATTACGAGCTTGCACCTCGCTGACGGCGGGCCGTACCCTATATTCGAGGTGACGCCGTGCTGGAGCGGCACCGTTGCCGTGCCGGAATAGTGTGCCATGACCTTAAGGCATTGCCGATGAGCCGTCCGTACGATGCGGATCAGTGGACGCAGTTGTATGAGTTTTCATACAAGGCAAACTAAAATCCGTTACGTACGATACGTCCGATACGTGCGATGCCGACCTGTAGACGCACACTTTTAATCGTTTAAAATTGAGATTGACATTTTACTAGACTTTTCAGAATCATAATTAAGTTTACTTTCAGTAAAACTATACTATTTGACCCTATGAGCATGGCTGAGATAGCTCTGCTGTGATTGGTAAGAGTGCCTAATGTACTGACAGATGGTCGTAAGCTCAAATCATAGTTTCATTCTCTCTCCACAACAAAAGAAATACAGTATTCCATAAAATAAACACATACTAAAGTTATTTAAGACATACAGTATTCCATGAAATAAACACATAAGTACCTACTAAAGTTATTATAAAAAAATGCGAAGTCTTTTAGAATTTCATGTATTTTTTTTTCTTAGATATTTTCACATCATTTGAAGTCATCCAATAAACAAGGGACTTTACATTTTCATAAGAAAATTATTTGTGTAAACTTTTTTCGTTATTGACCAACTTTCATTGATTTTATTTAAGGTCATTACAAAGTTGTAACACAAAATGAAAAGGGCATTGTGTTTCTTACCTTGCTCGACCTTTATCTTGAAACAAATGACGGACAGAAGTTGAGATACGAAATAATACAAACGAAAAACCAGCCGAATGCAAGACTCGGACAGAAATGGTTCTGTACAATATATTTTAACATTCTCCAAATTTTTTGTAATTCACTTTTCTTGTATGAAATGATACATTATATATAATATATTAAATAATATATCATTCCACATAATATTATATCTAAGTATATAAATCACTCCTTTAGATCGGGGTATATACATTATACAACGTGTATCGTTAATAGCGCAAAACCTCTCGTGGGTTAACTCAGCCCATGTAACTGAACAATGTTTGATCTAAAACTATTGGAAAAAATAAAAAAATAAAAATGATTTTGATCAGTAACATGGGTGGAACAGAAAGGCAGAACAGACTGTCAGGCTCGTACTGACTAAAATCCACGGGGTACGTTCAATAGCCAATAGCAAAAATAGCTACACATAATTTCGAGTCTACATTTTATCATTTTAATTATATCATGGTTAAAAAGAAATAAGTAGATCTCAGTCAGACGGACACATCATACTCGTACAAGTATTAAGGTTCTGTTTTTTTATTCGGATGTTGCAACCCCAAAAACTACGACTGTCCTGAGAAGGCTTGACTGCCGATCCTTTAGTGTGGCCATTAGTTTTATATTGTTTTCTTTATAAGTCAGCAATAACTGCTGCATAATACGGAGGAATGTAATTATCTGACAATATTAAGTATTAATTATAATCTATTTAAATTTAATAAATGTGTAACACGATTACTTGATCGTTTTTCTAATTATAAAGTAGATTTTGTATTTTTCTATGTTTTTATGTTGCCTTTTTTTAAGGAAATATATAAATATCTGTAATTAAATTATTATAAATTCCTAAAAATAGGATAAATGTACATAGTTTTTATGAATAATATAATATTCTTCTGCGATTGTGCTGTAAATGTTTCCTTTTACTTTTTAACTAACCCGTGACTAATTAATAGCAGCAGTCAATTACTATTATTATTTTTATAATATTGTTCTGTGCGATCAACTGAAACTAACTTCCATTACTCTGAAATTGTCAACACTATGTTAACAATATCATATACCTACATAAGTGAAGGCCTAGTAGGACGTTACATAACGACCGACAGTCATACATAACAGATTCAAATAACACACAATTTACACCACATTAACAATATTTCAGTGTGTCCGAACACGAAACGTGCGGGAAATATAATCATTTCATTTCAGCTTTGTTTTGATAAATATAAATCAGCATAATTTAATTTATTTCGATACGGTCTGGTTACAACGAACATAACGAACCCACATAAAAGTGTAACTTTAGAACTTTTGTGTTTTTTCTGTCTCTACGTCACATCGTTTTGGCTAACCGACTATGCCATTTTTAACCGACTTCCGAAAGAAGGAGGTTCTCAATTCAGATGTTTGTATTTTTTTATGTTTGTTCGGTCACAACTTCGTCATTTTACAACCAATTTGAATTTTTTTTTTTTTTGAAAAGGGTATACTTTCCGAATGGTCCTATTTAACTCTTTCTCATTTGTTGATGTTACCTAGCTCAAAAAAATAAATAATTATATGGAGTCAATAACGCCCGAAACAACATGAAACATTCTTAGATATGCCCCTGAAATACCCCTGAATGCAGAATCAGTGTCATAAAAAAGTGCTGTCACCAATATCATAGTTATGTGCAAAATATCAGCAAAATTGGTTACGGGTAACCTACACATACTAACCGACAAAGCAAATTAAATAGAAACTTTTGATATTGATATATTACGAAATGTGAAGTCTCACACATCTAGTAAAGTGAATAAGCTCATAAAGCTATAGTGTCGTCAGGTTTGGTTGGGAACTGTGATCAATCAAAACCGAGGTGACAATGCGTCATCAATCTGCTTAAAACTCTAGATCCGTCCGACCAGGAGGCGGACTGGCGAGAACAACGAGTAATGTATGGTCAGCTAAACATAATATATATGTATATTTTTTAATATTTTGATGTTTACTGATCAAAAAGGATACTTCCGCAATAAAACTAATTGAATATTAGTTTTTCCACGCATTTTAAATGCTGAAATTGCGTTAAACGAAATAATCCTATCTATAAGCTTTTAAATTCGTGAAAAACAATTACTTTTAATGATATTCAATTACTTTTATTGTGGAAATAACATTTTTGATCAATAAACATGTGTCGCTAATTGTACATTTTTGACATCTCATAACTCGGAAACGTGACGGTTTACGAGGTTCTGCCCCTACATTTTATGTTTGTATTGATGTGATCTATCGATTTATCAATGTTTCATTCGTGTACGCCGTTTTGAAAAAAGATAAGGAACTGGTACAAAAGGCACAAAGCCCTTTGCGACGCATGCGTTAATTCGTATAATATGTTAAGTTTTAAACAGTTTTCCAATATTTGTTTACGTCTTAACATATTTTTTAAAATGAGTCCTACCCAGTGTGGCCTCCCCACACTACTGGCAGACTTGTACAAACCGGTGTTCCATCAATAGCCCTTTACGTTTCAGTATCACTGTCACTCTTTTAAATAGTCCCGCAATTTCTTTTCCAATGTTGAAAATTTCAGCGCGTAAATTATGTCGCATATAGGGTTACCGTTTATAACACGCTGCCTAGATACATATCTCTTTTCTTGACTGTACCTGCCGTAACCGGAGGTCATGACTATACATACACCCATCTGTATTACTATCTATGCTACTTGGTTTTAAAACTTTTCGCAAATTGTTCGTAATATCGACGATAGGCGGGTCGAAATCATAATTATTAAATTATATTATATACTTAAAAGAGCCAGGGGTTTAAAAAGGTCAAATATCGGAATTTCGGTAACTCTCGTGTAATTAAATATTCTATTCTTTTTCTCAAACAATAGAGTAGATAGAAAACTTTCATCACAATTTATCAACTCTAGAAGAATCACATCTTTTATGGCGAGTTTTTTTTTTAGAGTGGTTACGTTGACATTGATGCCAGGAAGGCATAATCATATTATTTAAAGGCGTTATGAAAAAATCATCAATCTGGGGGGGTATTACAAAATCTAAAAAAAAACCGGCCAAGTGCGTGTCGGGCCACGCACAGTGTAGGGTTCCGTAGTTGCCCATCAAAATACATATGCGAACTAACTAAACTGATTCGCTAAATTTAATTTTAAAAAGAAGAATTTTCAAAATCGGTCCAGGAGTCTTTGAGAAATCGGGGAAAATACATAAGAATAAAGATTACGACGAATTTAGAACCTCCTCCTTTTTTTGAATTTAGTTAAAAATAGTTGACGATAACCTACCTATCCCCAAAAATAATACCTATAAAAGCTGTAAAAATAAAGTTGACAAACTTACATTTGCAGTTGCCTCCGATACATTTTGTTTAAGAAAATATGATATGAAGTACATTTTATAAGTCGGTCGACAATTACTCGTAAAGTTGTAAAGCCTACTTAGTCGTGATAATTTTCTTTTAAACTTCGTTATATATACTACTATTGTGAATTTTTTCACACCCCCAAACATAACCGTTTAGCTGGTAGAGGGGGGGGACACTCGAATCGAGCAAAATTTAGCACTTTAAAGCTTAATATTTCACAAACGAATTTTTTAATCAAAAAATTGTTAATGGAAACTCACATTATTTTTTAAAGACCTATTAAATGATACCCCACACTAAGGGGTACGCGTGAAAAAAAAAATCCTCTCTTTACGTGTAAGTACTGGAGGTACCCTAAAAAAAATTATTTTACGAGATTTTATTTTACCACTTTTTTGGCACAACAAATCCGTATATTTACACCAAATTACAGCTCTCTAGTACTGTGCGTCTCTGAGCTAAACTGCGGACAGACGGACGGACGGACGGACGGACGGACGGACGGACGGACGGACGGACGGACGGACGGACATGGCGAAACTATAAGGGTTCCTTGTTGACTACGGAACCCTAAAAACCAGGCTTATTCCGGCGAGTGAAAGTGACAGAGCTATACAAGTCGTCATAGCGCCATCTCGTCCTCTCACTGGAACAAGCCTGGTTTTAAAACGTTGTAATACCGCCTCTGATCAACTTTCTGCATGGCACATGTAAGCAACATAGTAACGGAATAAAATTAAAAACAAGTTGAACAAAGAAATTGAAACATTTTATTGCGGTCGGGGAACAGTCCTGTAGGACATTTCTTTATCCCCAGACTGCGGTAAGATGACGTTAACACAACAATTCTAACGATACCACATACATTAAAATCGATTTTCAGAAGTTATTCAACGTGTCACCGAGACATTAAATCAAGTCATATTTGATGACATTGCTTCTGACTTTATAGTAATTTGGATCTCTTTGGGTGCGGTCATTTGCAAGGTTTCAGTAAATCTCACCAGCGTTATAATTCACTTGATAAGAGTACGTATATAAATCGCTGATTGACGGAACTTATTGTACTGTTCGAACATGATTAGGATTCTTATTATTCCTAATCAATATTCTAGATACGACTCCCTGTAGTAATTTCCATTGCTGACACTCACACATTTACATACATAAATTCCTTACTTATGATATAACCATCTTTGATCTTTCCAGATGACAACGATGTGCAGTGCCAAAGATAATGAAGTGATATTAAATAGATGAAATATAAGTAATAAGTGATCATGGAGGGCGTTAGAGTGACGCACCAGGGGTTGCGGGCGCATTCAGCCGAGGGGTCTGCGGGTCGCATCACACAGGCTGGCCTCGCTGCCCGCAGCCCTGAAGGGACGGCCGCCAAGGGCATGGCCATCAAAGGCCACGAGGACCTCTGGGTAGAAATACAGGCCAACACCTTCAGAAATTGGGTCAATGAGACCCTGAAACCAATGAATATAAAGGTAATTGCCGTATTAATTGAGTTAACAGTTTCACACAACTTCTTACGCTAATTTAATAATGAACAGAGTATTATCGACACTAATTTGTTTGTTTTTTAATAAATTTACCATGTTTTTGCATAATCTTACGAATCGGCCGTGGCATTATAATGCTTCATAACTGCAAAATAAGCGATTGATTTATACAGGTTGCAGATTTAGTGGAAGACCTTAGAGATGGCACAGTGCTGTGTGCTTTGGTGGAAGCTCTTCAAGGCCGGAAGTTGAAGGGCTGGAGTCGGAACCCAACGAACCAGCACCACAAGCTGGAGAATGTAACCACTGCGTTGCAAGCCATTGAAGATGATGGGGTGAAACTTGTCAATATTGGTAAGATTATTATGAACTAACTACTTCTTCTTATGGATGACGCTTTTATATATTTAACTAGACTTTTATCCTTTTAAATCTAAAGACTTATAGCATGCTCTGTCATCTGCCATGCTATTTTTCTGTTTTTTGGGTATTTCATTGATTGATGTATAGCTTGACATAAAACTGTAGAAAACCGGAAGTCGCCACTGCCTTCGCGCTACCAGCACTTTGAATGTTTTTTTTTTTCACTTATTACGTTAGTTTTATGGCACAATAATAAATCTAACAAACCTGCGGTCTTTGTTTACATCAAATATCAAAGATTTTAGAACGTTGTCAGAAACACAAAGATTAGTTCCGTTTCAATCCGTTCTGGCCAAGCTGTAGGTATTTTTTCCTTTCCACAACTTACAAACTTGAAAAATCTTTTATCGAAGGTACTCGTACCTTGTTATCATACTCAAGTTATACACCTTAATCGTTTGGTAGGTTCATAAAATCATCAATCATAATTTGCCTTTCGACATTCCTAAATGTCTTGCCTTACTCCACTTAAACTTATGATCCATTTACCCTTAATTAATAACGATCAAAGGGCCGTTCGACCTTAAACTTCAAAATGATCACCAGAATATTTTTTTCTGTTCTTTTCTTTTAATAATTATAAATGCAAATGTTTAGATTTTTCGATGGTTGGATCGAAGTATGTTTGTTACTCAATAACGTCAGAATAGCAGAATAGATCTTGAAGAAATATGGCTCGAACATAGATTGTTGTCTAGAAAAAAAAACACATACACACAATACCGTTTCTAAGGGATAATTTTCGAGAGAATCGCAAGCAAAGCTGCTATCAACATTAATGACGATATTTCTAATCGTAAGTATTTTGTTTCAGGTAACGTGGACATTGTGAATGGAAACTTGAAACTAATTTTGGGATTAATTTGGTCGCTTATAGTTCGTTACCAGATCGGGCGCAGCAAATTCCCACCAAGGTAACGTTTTATTTATCTGTTTGATAGAAATTATGTTAACTTAACAGTTAGAATTGGTTTTACAAAGGGCAAAATAATATTTTAAACATATTAAGATGTTATTACGTATATTAAGACGTAGTTACTCATCTAAGATTCTAATCTACTGAAATAAGTAGTTACAAACTTTAAATTAATGATCTAGGTATCCGGAAACAGACTTGGACTATAATAAAAACTTAGAATACAAAGCAAAATCTTCATTAGACAACGAACAAAAAAATAACAATGCATAGTAATAAAGATGATGCAGTACATAACAGATGTGATAAATCTGAGACCGATGCAAACACACGAGCACGCTGATGTAACACGACCGCTTGAATCAATAAACCTTGGGAAAAAACTAACTGTATCTAAATAACAAAACGTTTATTTGGCGTAATGGCAATTAGCGCGACACGCCTGCGCCTGCGCACCGAGCCATGTCTTGAGACTGCATTTAAAATAAACGTACCTAAGATACGCTCACTGAGCTTGCCTAACAGTCCCGGTGTTTAGAAATACTAGCCGTGTCTAGTTTTTCACAGCTTAAGATAATTTATTCCAACTATGTCTCTAGTTAATCTATCCCATACATGTACTTGTTACGTATCAGTATGTGTCAATATGCCCAAAGGAAAAGGATATCTTCAATAATTCATTTCCGCTCAAATATTCGTACGTAATCAAAGGAAGGCAGAAAGCTCGAGCGGTGACGAAAGAATTCATGCCATCCTCGCAATGCGCGGCGAATATTAGAAATTCCTAATATAATAAAATGTAAGTTGCTCAATTCTTCTCGCTTTTATGGAGGTTCGATGTAAAATACTATCTGGAGCTGCATTCTAAAGTTGTAACTGAGATAGAAACTGGATAATTCTGTGCCCTACGGAGCTGGTGGCAAGTGAGTGGCAAATTGCAAGTTTATTGGTGTTTGATTGCAGAAAGTTGATGCTATCGTGGCTGCAGGCGGCGATGCCGGAGTGCCGCGTCAACAACTTGACGACGGATTGGAACAGCGGGGTACTACTCTCCGCGTTACTCGACTACTGCAAGCCAGGCATTTTCCCGCACTGGCGAGAGCTCAGTCAGTATTGATTATGACAGATTTCATTACACCCTACAACGTTCCGAGCAGTCTTTAAAAGTAATTGGAATTCTGTAAGGGCGCAAATTGATTTTATAAAAATTAATAGCCAGCCTTTTTTACTTTGTAAACTGTTGGTAGACACCGCAGCAATTTTCAATCTTATCAAGCGCAGACTTTTGAACCACTTTGTTATGAGTTGTAAAGGAGAAACATTCGTGGTATCTTGTGTAAACCTTGCAGTTCATTTAAGACCATTCTAAGGTTGTCTGAGAGGAGGCCGCCCTTTGTACACCCACTGTTATTTGTTTATGTATCTATAAAAACTGTATTGTTAAGATTAAAATCATCTTTAGAACGTTCGATGTTTACAAACTTTTGCTACAGATCGTCACGAAGCGGTGGAGAACTGCCGTCGTGCAATGAGGCTGGCTCACCGCGAGCTGGACGTCCCTATGGTTTTGGAGCCGGAGTACCTGGCTTCACCCTGGTTGGACGAGCTGTCGGGCATGACCTACCTCTCCTACTTCATGAAGCCTGAATCCGCTGGGTTCAAGGCCACTTTAGACTGGGTAAACTCGCGGTTGGAGAGAGGAATCACCAATTTTACGGTGAGTTGTCAACTGTATATCACCACTTAACTACTAAAATTAAATACCGTTGGTGAACTATGGGTGTGTAGGTGATTCCCTCAAGGTGCAATAGGTAATATTTCAAAAGGTTAAACTTTCCCAATTAAAATAGGCGTTTCGATGCATTTAGATATCGTTGCCAAAGGCAAGCTTTTTATACATTCATGTGAACAGAAAATTACGTAAATCCTATAGGTGAAGGTGTGTTACGCTTGCCTAAAGTTATGGTAATGTTAAGTGTATAGTTTAAGGCATACCTGACTTATTTAGTCACGTTTTATTACAAATTTTACGACGGCCCGTCAAGTCAGCGAGGTTTTGTCTCACGACAAACTGCTTAGTGATTGAAAGATATGATTCACAATGGTGTAGGAATACTTAGTGAGTTAGTGTTCACATATTCCAATTTTCTCTCAGCTTCTGTTGTTACAAAATTACTAAGCCAGTGGATAAAGCTGGGTTGATTCATATCTGCAACTAAATTGCATTTTACAAGACCAAATTATATTTATGCAAGATTTCTGTATTTTACTTACTGCGTACTTGAAGTATTCACAGCGTTTATTGTATCGAAAATGATCTAGATTTAGTATACAAATGAGGAACTAATTTTTTCCATCAAATTAACGTCAAAGATCCCGTTTATTTAACGTCACAAAAACGTGAGTCATACGAGTATTAGGGCCTGTGCGTTAAAAAAAAAATATCTTTGCCTTTTTTTCAGACTATTTTATTTTATTTCATTTCAATTGACAAAATGATTGCAATTAGGAAAAGGTTTGAGGGCCAACCTTTTGTTTCCATTCGCCGATTGATTATGAATGCTTTGAATAGACATTCACAAGCCTGATTAATTCAATTGTTTTTTTTAGACGGACTGGAACGATGGTCGTGTTTCCAACGAGCTTGTCAGGTCTATTGGAGGACCAGCGCCCCCTCCCAGTCGGTTGCGAAGAGACCCTGCTCGCTGGGAAGAAAACAACCAGATGGCTATCGATGCTGCTAAGAAAATTGGTAAAAATAATTTAAATACAGGGTGTATGAGGAAGGTGTGGTCATACTTTGAAGCCTCATTTAGACCTAGCAAGAAATCGCATGAGAGTTTCACTACATTGCGGTATTTGTTTTATCAACTGAATTCGTAGTGCGCAATGTAACGCAACTCGCGTGCGAGTTCTTGTACTGTCTAATTTGGGTTTTAGGGTGCTCCATAATGTTCTATGCGAGATCAAAATATTATGATGTCCAAAAAATGTCCGATGCCCCAACTATTCAGGTCTTTCGAATCTCAAATTTTTAGAAAAGGAAAAAATTAAATATTTTCGGTAAAACTATGGAATTGTCAAGATACCGTTGTTTTACCTAGACCAAAATGTTTTTAGCTACCCCATGTGGTTTTTGTAGTGATAAAAAGTATAAGTTTGTCTAGTGCAGAATTTTGATTGGATTGTGTTTGTGAATATACAAATTAATACATTTTTGATGTTAAGGAAATACCGGTTCATTAGTACGGACGGATAATTGATAGTGACTGACCGAAATTTCGGTTTCGGTTTCGGCCGGTTTCGGCCAAAATATCTAATTTCGGCCTTAGTTTCGGTTTCGGCCAAAATATAGCCGAAACTTTCGGCCCCGCCGAAACTCAAGTGTTCCTGCATTTTCGTGCGTCGTTCGGTAAAATTCGTAGCTAACACGTACTTGCTCGCCGGCGGGGCCCGGGCTCAGTTTGCCACCGTCCGTTTCTTCGTGAGACGTCTTGTATATTCATGTCATAATAAAAAATATTTGTTACGTACGTTAATGATTAAAAACTTATCAATCGTCAAGGCGATTAGAATTAGGATTAGGTGGTATTCGAAACAATGATTTTTTTTACAAGATCGTCTATCTATCTATCCATAAGTTTGCCGTATTTCATTATTACCCAGAATTTGATCCTTACTATTTACACTATCAAATGGTGTCATTTTGTTGATTTGTGATTTTTTTTTTCAAAATTAGTGGGTTCCTTTTTTGGCCACGATTATTGATTTTTCTAAATTCCAATTATACAGTTTTAGTTTTCGGCAAAATCGGTCTCGAGGCTCTATTCAACTTTTTTCGATATTCCTCATAGTTAAAAATATAGCTGTCCACGCCCAGTTGAAAAATTCGCTCTGTGTATTTGACACTTTTTCTTGTGACATTAAATGTAAAAAAAAAAAACAAAAAAAAACAGAAAAAAATCGAAATGTTAAAAGTTTTTAAAAGTTTCGGTTTCGGTTTCGGCCGAAACTGAGAGCAAGGCCGAAGGTTCGGTTTCGGTTTCGGCTGAAAAATCAGTTTCGGTCGGACACTAATAATTGATATACCTACCTCATTGGTTCACCCCGATTTGTATTCGATGTTTCAATATTACAGGCGTGCCTAGTCAATGCTAATATTATGAAGTTGAAAGGTTTGTTTGGTTGTGGCTAATCTCAGGATCTACTGTTTCGAATTGAAAATATATTTTTGTGTTGGATATGGTCCTTAAAACGAGGGAGGCGTTATCAAACATCGACCAAAAAGGACCATGGTTGAAACCGCTGAGAAAAGCTAGTAAAACATATATTTCCATTATAATGTAATCTTCTTAAATATACAGGGTGAATTTTTCAACTGGGCGTGGATGGCTATCTTTTAAAATATGAGGAATATCGAAAAACGTTGAAAGGAGTCTCGAGGCCGATTTTGATGAAAACTAAAACTGCATCGTTGGCTTTTAGAAAATTCAATAATTCTAGCCAGGAATCGAACCCGCTGATTTTGGAAAAAAATCACACCCTGTATTATTACACCATTCGATAGTGTTGCTAATAAGGATCAATTTCTGGGAAGTAACCATATACGGCAAACTTAAGAAAAATGTCTAATTATGAAAAAAACTGATCAATCTCAAGGCAATGACTGTATTCGAAACATAAGCTTATCGTTTCTTCTTGGAAATAATGATATTTTTTGTTCAATTCTATAATTGCGTATTTCTGAATAAAGTGCAGTTGTTGAGGCGTCAAATCCAGTGAAACATGGAAAACAACGAAATTTTGTAATTTCGAATAGATTTATGGCTCAGTTGAAGTAAAGTGCCATAGAAAAATAGCAGTCTTATAAAAATATGCTGTTTCCTTATGTTTTCCGTATATGGTTACTTCCCAGAAATTGATCCTTACTAGCAACACTATCGAATGGAGTAATAATACAGGGTGTGATTTTTTTTTCCAAAATCAGCGGGTTCGATTCCTGGCCAGGATTATTGAATTTTCTTAAATCTAACGATGCAGTTTAAGTTTTCGTCAAAATCGGCCTCGAGACTCCTTTCAACGTTTTTCAAAATTCCTCATAGTTTCCAAGATAGCCATCCACGCCCAGTTGAAAAATTCACCCTGTATATAAGTTAAAGGTGACTGACTGACTATGATACTGATCTATCAACGCACAGCCCAAACCACTAGACGGATCAGGCTGAAATTTGGCATGCAGGTAGATGTTATGACGTAGACATCCGCAAAGAAAGGATTTTGATTAATTCTACCCCCAAGGGGATAAAATAGGGGATGAAAGTTTGTATGAAACTTTGTCAATTTGATAAAAAATACAGTGTGAAGTTCCGACATCCACGCGAACGAAGTCGCGGGCACAGCTAGTTAAAACATATAATTACCAACCATAATAATGTTATATATTAGTAGATCACATGTTTTAATAGTAATTAATTTATAATATCGTACATTTGACATAGTATCTAGCAGATATTAATTGCAGTGATTGCCTGATTTAAAGCACAGCACAATAAATTACACTAATTCATTACATTCTAAATATTTGAGCTGCCATTACAAACAGCATTGATCATTGAAATATTAAACTGAAAATGGTCATTCGAGTATTTTGACGTAGATAAATAAATATTTTGGTGAGCTTTCGATGCCATATCAACGTTTCATATCAAATTAGTTTTTCCTATTTGTAGTAAAAATGAACAACTTTTCTAACGCATTTATTATTAGTTGCACTACCGGTCCGTCCCGGTTTTGCGCTAAAAATGACTACACATATCAAAATAAACAATAAAACAAAAGATCAGGTTCATCCATTTGGGAGTTACGATACCACAGACAGATACACTGGAACATGAAGGGCTAACACACCACCGCCCCACCCAGAGCGGACTCGAGGACTCATTTGATGTTTTTACCACTCTATCTAGCAAAGATGGGGAGTGTAATTTTATAATCAAGTAGCGGCCCGTCCCGGCTTCGCACGGGTGGACATGATGATTTTCGTCTTCTAAAACCTGGGGCTGATGGTTACAAACACAATAAAAAAAGAAGTAACAGAATCGGTCCAGCCGTTTTCGAGTTATGAGCTTAGCAACACAATTTGCGATCCATTTTTATATTATAGAGATAGATAGATATAGAAGATAGAAGAAGAAGAAGATAGATTATAGTTAAGGAAGATAGATAACAAGAAGAAGATTTTTATGGACGATATTTTACTGACGATTTTCTTTAATATAGGTACAACCTACTTAGCAAAACTCTTTTAACTGACAATTTCTGCGCTACCCAGGTGTTCAACCAGTATTATCAGCTCGTGACCTGAGTCAGACTGACGTGGAACACCTGGCCGTGATGTCCTGGGCCACTCAACTCCGGAACGTGCCTCCTCGACCACCTGTCCATGATATGTTGAGGGTCGCCCTGGACTCCACTTCTGGCAGAGTTGGGGAAACCGTGAGTACTTTGTCTTCTTTCACCTGTCTTTGAGGCAATACTGTCAAAATCGAAAACTAAATATATTGTTTGAGGACTGCTACTACAGCTATACCAACGTCTTGATTACCGTTCGGTTTGAAGAAATTACGGACTAAAGTCCGGTCATTCATAACTCAAAATAAAATAAGATTGGTCTGTCCACTCATCCAGTGTACGATTACCAATGATAAGCAGTTTATCCTTACCAATTCGGTAGATTCATTAATGCTATACTTTATTAATTATTGTTTGTTGTTAACGTTTGACGTCTGTAAAAGAACCTTGATATAAAATCGACGAATCCAAGATTTGACTACTCATCTTTAGTAGGATGACCATTTTTTTACCGATACCCGCAAATATATCTTTATCAAAGCAAGCAGCAGTCAAAGACCGTCTTATCTTATTTAATCTCAAAATTGCCCTCCCCAATGAAAAATAACGTTGAGTTGAAAAAGGCAGTCTTCAAGAGTAGCTCGCTAATTCATCCAGTTTTTATGAGCTGACATCAAACGGGGAGGCGGAAGCCTTATGAAATTCCCCCGATGCGAGATACTGTCTATCTCAGCCGGAAGTGCTCCAGCTGATTTATCCGGCACAAGTGAAGATTACTGTGAATATTGCCACTCAAATTAGATTCTAATCATGATATTTATGGCAAATTATAAAGAAGAAAAAGACTTTTTAAGTGGTTTTTTTTTCTTAAACGATTTTTTAATGCGTAAACGAGTTGATTCATGTTTAAAACTTTATCGTATTATTAACTTTATTTTTCATGGTGTAGATTTCTGATGCATAATTATATAATAACGTTATTGGAAACTACGTTTTAGAGATGTTTGGGGTTTAAACACTCCAACGAGCCAACAGCTCCGAACCCTTACAGCATTCAAAAAAAAACGCATAGCGAAAGCTACCCATCACCCAATGGTTAGCTTTCATTGACCTAGCCTTTTAGTCAAGGGGGTCCACTTGACAAAATTTCTGTCTTGCCTTGGACCACCCAGTTGGTTTATTGGTTTGGAGGTATATGAAACACGCTTCAAATTATTCAAACCCGTCGACCATCCCGCAGAACCACTGGTCTAGAGTCTGAGTTGCAATACACCGTGGTAACGGCGTCAAGTCTCTTAGACATTACCGTCTAGCTCTCATTTAGTGTTTTTTGATGCGCCTTTATTAATAAATTTATTTATTTACATCCATAAACTATTGATCAAACTAAGCACCATTTTTTAAAGAAATAACGACATTTACCGCTAACTAAAAACTCGACTAACATAACAAACATTCAAAGACATTGAACTCCTATTTGACTTTGTGTTTTCGTCAAACAGCTGATCAAACATTCGCCTCACTTCGTTCACTCGCTTCCCTTTCAGACGTACATCAAAATCGAGAGCATATCCAACGAGTTATCCATATCCGAAGTTAAAGTTTCAATAGTGAACCCTCTGGAACAGGAGTCAAGGTTGAAACTTGATTCGCGAGGAGCTGGTGAATTTGTGCCTGAACATGCTGGCATGCATGAAATCGTGCTCACAGTTGATGACATCAGGTATTTTAATTGTAATTTTATTGCTGAGGCAATAAAGTGCTTATTGTCTTGTAATAGTTATTGTTTTGAATCACCTAGAGGCACTCCTATGGGTATGTCGTATTTAAACGTGCGACATTTAACAGTATAGTAGTGATTATTTGAAACCAACCACCATTTTAAAATAAGGCTTACGTGTCATAGGTGTGTGTAGTTAGATTATGCAGAATTGTGAAGGTGTGCTTAGTAAATTAATGGTTGGCTAACCAGCATTTTTTTCGCAGGGTTGACGGTAGATACTTCTTCCGTGTTCTGCCAAGACTTGTGACAGTTCCACCACCAGGTATGGCCCCATGTGCCATTGGAAGTATCGTTGAAGTACTAGTCAGTGCTACAGGTACGTGCAGAAAATCTACACTTATAATGTTGTGAAGAGGAAAGATTTGTATGTGAGTAATGAGTGAACTCGAAAACTACTGTATCGATTTCAAAAATGTTTTCACCGTTAAACGGCTACGTCCATCCTGAGTACATAGGCTACTTATATACTTATTATTTCAAGACCCCTACGAAGCCGGGACGGGGCTAGTTGCATTTAAATCTCTTTTAAGCTCTGTTAAAGAATAGAGATGTACCTAATAATACACCTATAATTTGCGAGTAAATTCGAATTTCCATGTACAGCTTGGCCAAAATATCTTGAAACGGAACTAATCTTTTTGTTTGCTGACAACGTTTTAAAATCTTTGATATTTGAGGTCAACAAAGAACGCAATATTTTTTAGATTTATTATTGTGCCATAAAACTGAGATATACAGGTAGGGTAATAAGTGAAAAAAATAATTAAAAAATCATTCTAAGTGCTGGTAACAAAAGCACAGTGGCGACTAACGGTTTTCTACTCTAATTTGCCAAGCTGTACAGTGCCGTTATTATCCTTTTTCTTACAAATATTCCTTATATTTGTAAGAATAGGCATGATAGCATCAATCAATATATTACAAATCATTTGATTTGTAATTTATTTACGTCTGTCTTTTAGAGTTTTGAAAAATAAGACACGTATCTTGTTTTATTAAGTCTATGAATATTGACAAAGGAAAAAAAAAATGATGAATTAGGGCCCAGTTTCCCTAAACACACATTTATATTTGGAAACTAAACACCAATCTCAGTTTAGACAGGTACATGGCAGGTAGGTATAGCTAGGAGTACATGGTGGTACAGCCGGCGTAGAGCAAACACGATAACATCGCAATGTCCTTAGCTCATGCATGTACTACCGCTCCTTACGAGCAATTGACCTTAGGACGCCAAACGCTTATTATGCTGCGTACATGGTTTGTACTTGTAGGTATTAGTACGAGTACATACCATTAGCACGAGTTTTCACTCTTTTACTTTCCAGTATTTACAACGTTACTTGTATGAAGTTATGGAACAGCGCCTCCGGTGTGCGAAGAAGGAATTAATTTTTCCTCGAAAATTGTCAATTTGAAATTGTCAAAGTTCCAGTTTACTTTTCGTTTCAAATACTGAAAACTCGTGCTAAGGGTACTTATGTAGAGGGAGTCAGTTGTAGGTCTACGTATATGAAAATCTCTTACCCCCTTATTAATAAAACGAGAAGTAAAATTACGCCAAGGTTAATCCTTAAAAATGAATGGTTGGTCCGAAGATTATCCTGGTTAAGTTACTTTAGTCTACGTTTAGTAATAAGGGGGTAAAAGATACAGCTAGGTTTTGAAAGACGAGGTGCATGAACGTAGATTAGACGAAGTAAAAAAACCCACGTTATCAATTTTAGGAGCACCAAGAAGAGAAGACGTGGATGTCACCGCTCACTCTCCGAGTGGTCGTGCTGTGCCACTGGAACCTCGTCATCCTCCACCTTCAGCCCCTGGCACCACCGCCTCCAGCGCCACCTTCCAGCCTGATGAGGCGGGCACCTGGACTATCGCTATAACTTATAAGGGTGATCATATTCAGGTAAGAGCTTGATAGCGGTAGAAGCACATTAACATACCCTTATCACGAGTTTTCACTATTTTACTTTACAGCGTTTTTCCAGTATAAACAGCGTTTCTTATAGAAAAATGGAACAGCGCTTCTGGTGTGCGAAGAAGGAACTAATTCTTTCCTTGAAAGGTTCTCAAAAAAAACCCAGCTCCGGCAGAAACGAGTGGTATCTCAAATTAATAATAGTAAAGTGTAATGAAACAATAACCGGGTATGATCGCGAAAAATACTGGCAAACATATAAAAATTGCCCTTTTTGATAGTCTGTCAGTTTGTCTTTAGAAAAAGTACTTCGTAGTTTGCTCAGACAAGATTTAGACAGACTTGTTTTACACATTATGAGCAAAGCTAGGCGCCTGAGCTACAAGCAAAATCATAACATCATAATATTATTTTTATTAATACTGCAAAATGCCGAAACTTTTGTAGGGTAAGTTTCCTGCGACACTGAAGTCTACAATCAATTGTCTTTGTTCCAGGGTGGCCCCTTCACCTGCGAAGTCTTCGACCCTCACGGTGTTCGGTTAAGTCCTGGGGCTCTGGAAGGAGCGGAACCCCTCAAGCCCCACTCCTTCGAGTTGGACACCAGTGGCTGCGGCGTTAAGGGAGACCTGCAGCTGGACATTGTTCATGATAAGCGCAGTGTTATGTGCGCTCTGGAGAAACTATCGGCTACCAAGTATCGCGCTACCTTCATGCCTAAGGCACCTGGAAAACATAGGGTAAGGATTGGTTAATTAGCTTAAATAACTGATTTGATGATAATTGCCTTGTTAAAAAAAAACTTAATTGGTGAATAACTGAATAGTGTCACCTTCCCCCGCTTCCACCATCCTTCGCCCGGTAGAGCGAGGATGAGATCCGGATTTAAGTATCCCATGTGTTAATTAATATTACTAAGAATTAAGATGGCACTCCAACCAAGTGAAGACTTTTGGGTCTATCGTCACTAAATCTAAGCAACATCTCTTTAAACGGCACCGAATTTGACACTCAGTAGAAGTATCATCGCTCAGTCAACAAAAAGGCAACAGTAACTTTCATTTAGGCAACAACTCATGTTAGTAACAGCGGGTATTACAGTTTCATTACGAATCTCAAAATCCTGCGTCACAAACCCGTCTTGTTGTGACCAGAAAGCGTAATAAACCGTACCTGCATAAAACTCCATAGAAACCTCAAGCCGTATTTCCATTCAACCATGTCAGTATTGGTTAAAGTACAATCGACCTATTGGAATTATGACCCACCATAAGGTTATTTTCCTACAGAAGTTCAAATACAATTAGGTCCACATTTGCGTAAACATACATATCCATGGTAACGACTTTGATCTTTGTCAATTTGACGGATTCAAACGATTTGTTGTCAAAATGGGTCATGATTCCACTTTGTCGATTGTACATAAATAACTATTTATTTAGTCATTACGTTTTATTACGAGGAAAACCATTACAGACTTATCTAAAGACGAAACCACATTTGACGGCCCATCTGCAACGCCCTTTTTCTACACAATATAAGTAAACATGCTTTGTCCCCACTTGTTGTACTAAACAGTTCTACGGTAGAATTAATGGGATTTTTTTTCTCAATAGTCCTACGATTTTAGCATAATCGATAAACCGTCTATTAAGTACTATACGGGTTTTCCAACTACAGTCCTCGTAATTTCAGCTGTACATTTACTTCAACGGTTACGACGTGCACGGGTCACCGCATATGTTCCGCGTCGGGTCGCGCTCCAAGAAGCCCCGCGACAGCTCCAGTCCATCCCCGGCTTATGCCAGGATATCTAGTCCAGGTAATGAACTATTAACATATGTTTGATGAACTTAAATGTCCCCTTCGTAGTACTCCTTTCTGTAAGTGGATGACTGGTGGTTGGTAAGGTTAAGTTCACATGTCTTTATAAAATTGGTACTCTTGAGGCATTTTGCTTCCTCACGATTTTTTCTTCACTGTTTTGAGAGCAGACCGTAGTTTTTGGATGTAATATTTTAACAAACTATGTTTGTATCACGTGAAAAGTTACGCTTTGATCAAATGACTAAATCATGGTTTGTCAAAATATATTTTTAGAAAATTATTATTCAGTAATAATTTCGTCTGTCGTTCATATTCTATCAGAAAAGGAGGAATTCAAAGGGGTGACCGCCGTTAATTTATAACAATAAGCACTTAATGAGGGAGAGATGGAATTTTTTGGAAAAATCTTAAAAGTTTGGTAACTCCAAAACCAGTGAGTTTGGACCTCAGGGTTAAATCTAGTATCACCATATCCATACACATGAATGCATCCAATTACAAATCACCCCTAAACAGCTGATGTCAGTTTGACTGATTTAATTACAAAAACCAACCGTTCCCAAATACAACAGAAGAAAATATTAACCTATTTTCTCATTTCCTTTTGTTACAGTAACTCGCTTAAGATCTGAGAGTCCAATGAACCAATACAATCTATATGAATCAAACACCAAGCACAGTACGAGCTCAGTGGACCGTCGTGAGGATAGACGTGACTCCACTGATTACTACAAGCCCTCATACGGAACCGAGCCCAAAGAAAAGAATTACGACGTCACTGACTCCGCGTACTCGACATCAAAAGCGACGAAAAAGGAAACGTACACAAGATACGGGTCCGAGAGTCCGCGAAACAGGACAGCGAGCCCGATAACAACAAAACATTTGGGGAACGGCTCTCGATTGGACGTCAATAGGTCTGCCAGTCCGTATCGAGCGAGTTCCCCGTACCGCGGCACCAGTCCGGTCGGCCGGACAACGAGCCCACTCGCCAGAAAGGACAGCCCTTTGAACAGAACCGCCAGTCCAATTAACAGGTGCGTTGTACTCACTCACATGCAACAATGGACCTTAATGCCTCGCCGTGTATCGCGTATGCTAATTAATTAATTTATATTTAAAGCTCGTACGAAACTGCCTCGTATTTACAGCTCAAATCAATTTTCATATAAATGAAAATAGTTTTCAGCGCCGTATTGCAGTATTGCTATAAATAAAATTCCACTGTGTTAACACATAGTGGCTTAAATACTATTCAGTAAACAATTTGTCCTATTAAATACCTCATTGATCAGCGTCATAATATTTCCCTGTTATTTTAATGTGTTTTTTATAAGTGCAAAATAATTAAATCGAGTAATTATTTGTTATGGTCCGTAAAATGATTTTAAAAAAGTAACTTTATTGCATAAATTATACGGTACAAGCTTACGGTATGAATATATTGTAAAATAACTCGTAAATATGTCAAAAGTATTGCCATTCTGAAAAGGGTCGTCCCTGAATCGGAACGATAAAACAAATTCGTTTGTATATTTCTATAGGATTACTTTAAATATTTACCAAGAAAACGATCTTTTATTGGGTAATATTTGTAATATTTACAATGAATGGTTAAAATGTAATAATTTGGTATACGAGTAAAAAGATAGTTATATAGAGCACCATTGCACGTAGTCGGGGTGGGTAATCTGCATATGGATAATATAGATTTGATTAGTATTCAACTGTAATCAAAACACATTTCAACATCGCGTGTTCAATAAGCTGTTAGTGCAACCACAAACATTTAACTAAATCGGACATAACTAGATGAAGCAAATTCAAATATATTTTTGCTAAAATATTTCATAGTGAGAGCATTCAGAGTATTCGTTGTTTCAGTAACTAATGCAATAGTTGCAACGGTAATTTCCAATAAATACTAAAACATATAATGCATTGTGCGCCTCTGGCCTCATCGCCGGCTAGCCGCTCTTCGCTCAAACTACGGGTGCAATTGAATTTGAACCTTAAGGCTGAGGCACGCTGAGGCTATTCTAGGGATGAAAAAACTATTGGTGTAACAAATTGTAGTTGAATACGTTCAAAACTTTTTGCGCGAAAGAGAAACAAACATGCAAACAAACTTTTACGTTTATAATAATTATAGTAGGAAGTAGGATAACGATATTAATGGACCCACAGAGAAAGTTGCTTAATTTCAATTATGGGTCCACCCTTTATAGCAGAACTTTTTACGTCATAATTTTATTTTGCATAGCATAAACCTCTTTTCGCAGAAAATCGTTTGGCACACACTCATTTACCATAACACCGAAACCCATAATTTTGTAAGTCAGAATCATCTTTAGGCATAAATTTCATTTCCATAATAATCAATATGTATAACCATCATATCGTAGAAAGTTCACAACCAGAATCATCTTTTGGCATATATTTTATATCCATAATAATCAAAACTATAACCATCATGGCATCATATCGCAGAAAATTCACAGCCAGAATCATCTTTTGGCATAATTGTATGGTTTTTATTTCCCAGACAGTAAGATGCAATACAAGCATGCAGCATGCAAGGTTGCAACATGCAGCAGGCATGCAGCTAGCATGCATCATGCAGCAGGCATGGCTTCTGTCACGGTTCCGGCGCTGCGGGTCTCCGGCGGTCCCACGCGAGCTAATCGTCGCAGATGATTTTACGCCCACCACCGCAGCTTCGGCTTACTGGCCGGCAAGCCGGCCAGCCTCGGCCGCGGCGGTGTGCGTTAAAACCACCTGCTCCTCAGTTCGCGGGCCGCCTCGCCCCTCCGCGCCTACGCGATTATAAATTACACTCTAGGGGTAGGGCGGACAAGACTACGTGAAGTCGGTTTTGCAGCGATTCATTTCTGTCACTAACTTTTGTAGCACACCATATTGATTTTATAAAACAATTTTTTTATTTTTTATTATGACTAGTAATTAATTCTATTCTAAATTCTGTGATCTTCGAAGTATACTAAGTCAAATTATTCCAAATAATCGGCGCTCTAAATAAATGTTATGCTAAATGAAAATATGCAAAATTGTAACTCTGACAAAGGTAATTATGCCCAATACAATTCTGCCATCTTAAAAGTATCCCAATTTAAATTCGGACATAAAAACATTAGGCCAAAAAACAATTATATTAAATATTTTTTATACCATAACAATGTTCGTTTAAAAAAGTTTCTGCCAAGTGAGTTCTGCCAAATAGGTTTCGGAGCAACAAGTTTCTGCCAGATAGAAGGCACCCTTCAATTATGTATACCACATCCCTTATACATTTATTAAAACTAAACCTTCCAATACTTTACCCAAGTCTGTTTTATCTTTCGAGGCATCACATCAGTAATGTTTTGTTTCAGAGTAAGCAGTCCGACGGACCGCTACAGCCCAGTGACGACCACGAAACGTGTGGTCGAAAAGCGGTCGAACTACAAGATGTACAGCTCCTACAGTGGGTCTCAGGACAACCTAGACCAGGCCAGCCCACTCTCCTCCTTAGAAGGAGACCGCGGGAGGAGGCTCGGCAGTCCCAGTAAGATACACGACTTCATTTACATAAAATTTGCGTTCACTCTAACTTTAGTACGAAAACGTGTACGTTATAAACTAGACTAAACTTAATGTTTCTCATAATTAATAGTTTGAAATAAGCTTTTTGTTTGTGCAAATAATGTTATTAATACCTGCTATTTAAGTTTTTGTCATAATATTTGTATGAGAGCTTGTGTTCTGATTTTTTCTTGCTGATTCCGATTTCCAAATCGGGAAAAGTGTTTCTCATCGGGAATTGATGTTGTATAGATGTCAGCATAACAACTTACCCTAATCTCTCTTTCTCCAATTGAAAATGAACCTTTAACTTTTGAAATAAGGTTGAGGTCATCCCAACGGTAATGACTGTGGGACACTGACACTGGTCACTGTAGCTATTTTGGCCTGTTATTCTCAGTAGCAGTAGCCACGTAGCCTAGATGACTATAGACTATTGTTAAATATTAAATACCCCTCCGCCTCACCCTCCAGGGATTACAGGCGTCATGTTATTATTTTTAACCGACGAAAAAAAAAGGAGGAGGTTCTCAATTCGACATGTATATTTTTAAACTCACAAGCTCAGCACTGTCCTCACACGAGATAACGTACGCCTTATAAATCAACAACCCGGAATTTGTGTAGGACAGCTGACCAATAGAATAGCAATCCTATGCAAATTCGTACTGTACCTGAATAATCTTTAGTTATATCATCGCTTTTGACTGTAGATTTTTCATTACAAAGGAATTTCAATTTTTAAACTAATTTCCAAAGTCATGTTGACGGTAGTTAACTAGTTATTGGCTGTCAGCAATGATATTTTAAAGAAAGATACGCCATGTTCATACTGAATAGCGTTCAGAATTGTTGCGTTGTTATTATACTAATTTAAAACTACGACAGCGATAGATAATGCGGAACGTATTAAGATAGAAAGAGATAGGGATAGTAAAGAGCAACAATTTGTCTTACTTTGTCCTCAACAATTTGTGCGTGCTAGTGCGATATCTACCTCTTTTTATTTATAATATCATTGGCTGTCAGATATAATACTAGAGTCCGTACCAGCTGCAGCAGTCATAGTGTCTAAACACACTATGCCGAACGTACGCAACCGAAGTTCCGCGGCTGATTTAACGTTCCAACGTATTCGGCTGATATGACACAGCATAAGTGCCGAACTTACGCGGCAGAAATTTCGTTTCGCAATTTTGTGTGTATATTCAGTGTATCGAGCGCGGTCGAGGCGTCGTGTCGGGCGGACACGCAGGGCGCGGGCGGGGGCATGCCTGCCTCCCGCTGCTCCCCGCTCCCGATCTCCGTCGGCAATCGAACCGAACTTCGGTCGCGTATAATGTGTGTTCTACAGAATACGTTGCCGCCGAATTTCCGCTGAACTTACGCCCGACTGAAGTTCGGCTGTACGCTATAACGCAACGTAATTTCGGCATAATGTGTCGCCAGTAATTCAAATAGCATTGCAGGCGTAATCATGCCGAACTTCCGTCGCGTCGCATAGTGTGTTTAGACACATAGAGACATACTTCAGTCGTAGCCACCATTCATGACCTTTTGACGCAACGCCATGTCATGTCATACATCAACAAAAAATTTGTAGTAGGTACCACGAATTTTCAGCAGGATTTCTGATATCATGGCCGTATTAGGAACTAATACCGCTATTTTCACAGACAATTAAAATAAATAACAAACGGCATCCGTCATTCATTCAATTACCAAAATAATCAAGAAAAACTTTAATGACAGCCCATCAAATCCTTCGACATAATGTTGACAGCCAGCTGATTCTGACCTTTCAGAAACTGAAGATAGTACGATAATAATAATTTATCTTTTTTTTTTCGTAGGCACAGGCGATCCTGGCGGGAAATCATATAACGCTCGAAGAGACTGGGATAGCGTAGAAAAAACGAGACAAATGATGAGCGCTAACAGGTGAGATATTAATAATATGCTACACAAAGGAAACAATAGACCGTGATAAATGATACCGGAGTCGATATTCGTGCGCAGAATTACTTATATGACAAAGGAATAAGTATTCTTAGATATCCAAAACTAGCGACTTACCCTGGCTTCGTACGTGTGTAATAAAAATGTAGTAAATACATAAACCTTCATCTAGAATCACGGATTTTCAGCAATAGACAATTGCTGAAAATCCGTTACGTAGTTTGAAAGATTTAACAGTACAGTAGCCTTTTTTTTAACATGGTATGATCATCAAATGAGTCCTCCCACCTCGGACAGGGCGGGAGGGACTGTCAGACTTGTACTGACTAAAATCCACGGTGTCCTTCAATAGCCCTTATGTTCCGGGGTCACGGTGGTGGAATAAGTCCCGCCACCCCAGCAGGCTTTGGCCCTCTAAGAGGGGGTTTCAGAAAAAAATAGTTCCTTCTTCGCACACTAAAGGCGCTGTTCCATTGTTTTCATCCAAGAATCGCTGTAAATACTGTAAAGTAAAAGAGTGAAAATTCGTGCTAAGGGTACAGTTTGTGAGGATCGCTAGATGGATAGATGTATGTTGTCCACTTTCTCACAAAGACTACAGAACGGATTTTCAGGTCATGTGCTACATAGATAGTTTAAAGCTTGAATTGATACAAAAAATATTTCCCGGTATAACGTTCTCATGGGATAATTTTTAAATTACACGAGGGCGAAACCGCTGGCAAGAACTACTTAGTACCAAGAAAGAACCAAATGTTTGGTAACTCCTCTCCACTTCCTCTTAATTTAAACACTAAGAAGAAAAAGTTTTGGGCAAACTTTTACCTCTTTTGGTGGTAAATAGTGTACAAAATTCATAATCCAGTACACGTGTATCACAATGTTTGAACAAACTTGTATTAAGTTTCATCTATCCTTCGTAAATATTTATACCGCTACTAGCTTTTGCTCGCGGCTTCGCTCGTGTTAGTATAGAATTTGACCAGCAATTCGAATTGTAAACGCGGCACCGTCTAATATATTTATTTATGTACACACACAGATTCAAACCTACAATAAAAGGAAAAAAGTACAAAGGCTCTATAAACAACCTTTTATCCCGAAAAAAATATATACTGTTACCGAAGAAAACAACACTAACGTCAATATACAACGTGTAACGCCAATAGCGCAAAACCTCTCGTGGGGTAACTCAGCCCATGTTACTGAACAATTTTTATCTACGACGTTTGAAAATTGGCAAAAAAAAAATGATTTTTCATGCAAAATGAGATATTGGTCGGTCGGATTTCGAATTTCCAAACGTCTTAGAACAAAAATTGGTCAAACATTTTCTCAGTCGTTTGAAAAATGTGCGACGCATACAACGCTATATGAAGCCAAAACTAGCCGATTGCCCTTCGATCAATATTACTGATCGAAGCGATCACCTATCTCTTTGTAAAGTCAATGTGCAATGTTTTATCGCCGGATCCTGTACACTATTAAATACCCATTTGTGCGCAGCCTGGATTCTCCAAAAAGCCCACCGGAGCGGCTGCCGGGGCAGAGCACCCTGGACCGCGAGACGAAGCGCAACACGCAGCTGAACAAGTTCACCGACTACTCCCGAGACTCCTTCAACAGGCAGCTGGATCGATTGGCTGATGATCGAGACTCTGATACGTACACTAGTCGGGTATGTACCAATTTGATATTATTTATTTATCATCATCTGCCTAGCCTTTAGAGAAAGCGCAACCACTCTCTTCAACCTGCCTGCAACGTGTCCTCAAATACTTTGGTCCCATAGCTCGCAGAGGTACGAACAATATGGAACGGCTAATGGGGACCGGAAAGATAGAGGGCAAAAGACCTAGAGGCCGATGCCCAAAACGGTAGTCTGATCAAGTCTCGAAAGAACTCGACATGCCTATCAGCACTGCACTCCATCAGGCCACTGACCGCAACAGATGGAGGAAACTAGGTAATTGATAAGTTGAAACGGAGTCACGATTCTCAGCAGTGAGAGAACGATTGAGAAGAAGAGCCTAGCCGTTTCTTCTCATCTATCTTGGGGTCGGCTTGAAGTAGAACCCGATGTAACTGAATTTCACAATTTGTCGGACCTCCACAACCAAGTAACTGGGTATTAACCTATAACCCGCTCCTTTTATGTAGGTATGATTTTCAGTCGTGGTTGAAATCGGTCGAAACAGACGAAAAAAATGAATTATAAGTAATGTTCGAAAACATACTAAGGTATATTATTACATTCTTCTCATACAAGAGTTGAATATAATATACCTAAAACCTAGGTATTAGGTATATCAAAAATTCCTCACACGTGAACCATAGAATAGTCTCAAAGTAAGAGCAAGAACACTTCTCGCTCTTCCGTTGAGACTCCCCGTAGACAGTACAGCTGGCGTCGAGTTTAAAATTAAGTTTGTATTCACTGGCACGAAGTGGTACAGTTCATATACGAATCACAAAGTGTGCAATGCCGCAAGTGAGGATACTACACACTGCATGGACAGTATTACAGTACAGTCGTACAGCCTTAGAAGCAGGTTCACCTTTAATGTAAAGGGCAAACGAACACGATCAATTTTAGTCAGTACGAGCGAGATAACACGATGAATTTTAGTGTACGAGAGTACCTACTATTATGTATTCTGTGATACGAGACAGATAGTCCCTTCCGATCCACCCGGGACTCATTTGTTGATTAAACTAATTTAAAAAACTGCACAGAGTCCTGGCGCATTTTTTTTCTAGAAGCATGCTGAGATCTAAGTTAGAGCCAAATTGCCCAGAAAGAACTGGCCCTATAGACTAACAGACGAGTGAAGTATAAAGTTAAAAATCGATCAAAGACTGCTCGGCTGCCGATCTGTGAACTTCAATAGATTTTCAACTTTACGCGCCAGGGTATAAAGTTGAAAATGTATTAGTGACTGCTGAGCGATAACGATTGTCGTCTGCTGTCGTCGTCTGTTTGTCTCAGTACCCTGGATCTTTTACGCAGCTACGGAACGGTGAGGCGTACCAGTCACCGCACGGTACAGATAGCCTAGGGTACCGTTGCCCGGAGTAGACCGCTGGGAAGTGGATCCCATCCACCTCAAAAGCCCACTCAATTATTGACAGGTACAGCCGGCTGTCGTAAACGCTAATCCCTTCAAAGTTAGAGTTAACAGGCTTCTTCTGGGTAAGCTCGCTCCATTGTGGAACTTGTCTTAGTCACTCCTGAATACTTATTTTACCTTTATAAAAGCTGATGTAGAAATCCTATTAGTGATGGAGCCACGATTCGCAAAAGTAAGAGAAACATTGAGAAGAAATTATATTCTACTCATTAGCTTACTGCAAGCAAATTACAATATATGTTTTGTTAATCGCAATTAAATTAAATTGCCTTGCAGCCTTATAATCTAAAGCTTACAACACCCGACTGCAAATTGCAACCCTACAAAGGATCAGTTTAAACGCTCGCTGCGATAAAGTCGGTCTGCGGGCGCCCTTACAAGCTAGAACTTGTTCCAACTGACCCCTTACATAATACTATGTAAGTTTACGGAGTAGTCTGAACTATGTAAACATCGTGCGTGACTCTCGTGGTTATGGTCAGTTATGGCATCACTTAGGTTCCGTAGTCCGGTACAATGGTACAACTTCCTGTCATTTAGATTGTGACCATTTGACTTGGTCGTCAGTTTAAGGCGCAAGGTACTTAGTTTTGTTCTAAGATAAGTAGTAAAACAACATTAGATATTATTGTAATCTTTAGCAATATTTTATAAATATTAAATGCATTAACACATGCGTAGCGAATTTCAAAGATTTTCTTAGGAAATAAAATTTCGATCCGCGGGCAGGCTTCGAACCTGCTAACTGTCAACTCAAGTTGACAGTTACGAATGGAAGGAAGAATTTGCCGTGGCGGGTACGTTCCTCGTTAGCTCGGTTGGAAATGAGCGTTGGATGTACTGAATCCGAAGGCCGCAGGTTCGAATCCTGCCCGCGGATTGAATTTTTCTAATCTGTAGTAGTTTTTGACATAGTATATAGAGGTGTTTTAGAGGTATATTTCAATAGTAGATGGTGTACACAAACTTAACACCACTTATAACCCCAACTGTTCCCCATTGTTCATCCCCGCTACCTATAGGTCGTATCGGGATGTTCTATATAGTCTTCCTCAATAAATAGACTATACAACGCAATATGTATATTTTTTTTAATTCGATCCAGTAATTTCTGAGAAAAAACCGGCCAAGTGCGTGTCGGGCCACGCACAGTGTAGGGATCCGTAGTTGCCCATCAAAATACTTATGCAAACTAACTAAACTGATTCGCTGAATTTAATTTTAAAAAGAAGAATTTTCAAAATCGGTCCAGGAGTCTTTGAGAAATCGGGGAAAATACATAAGAAAAAAGATTACAACGAATTTAGAACCTCCTCCTTTTTTGAATTTAGTTAAAAATAGTTGACGATAAAAACCTACCTATCCCCAAAAAACATACCTATAAAAGCTGTAAAAATAAAGTTGACAAACTTACATTTGCAGTTGTCTCCGATACATTTTGTTTAAGATATGAAATCCAAGTACATTTTATAAGTTGGTCGACTATTACTCGTAAAGTTGTAAAGCCTACTTAGTCATGATAATTTTCTTTTAAACTTCGTTATATATACTACTAGCACTTCCCCCGCGACTTCGTCCGCGCTTATTTAGAGCTTTGCTTATGTGAATTTCTTCTCCGGCCACCCTCTTTATGCAATACTTTTAGAAAATCTAAATCAATATGCAGCAAAATTCTATTCTCTCTCATTCGACGACAAATATCCCTTTAGCTGTCAGTTTTCGCAACACTCCAGCTTAATAAGCTCCTACATCCATTAAATATATACCCCTGGGATAATTTGAGACTCGTAGCACTTGTAGTAACGAAGTTTCATACAAATTCTGAAGCTATAAACTACCCCTTAGGGGGGGAATTTCCCCACAATTTCACCACATCCCATCTAAGTGAGTTCCCACTTCTTTAAAAGAACACCCTTTCAAAAGAGACATCTATCTTTCAAACAACAGAAAGAACCCCTTTGGGGTCCAATTTCACAAATCTACCTACATCCTAAAAATAGCTACCGCTCAAAAAAGAAGTTTTATACAAACTACTAACACCAAAAAAAAAAAACTCTTTAGGGGTCGATTTATCCAAAACTCATCTGAGGTAGAATCTACGTCCTAAAAACCGATAAGCAAAACTTTAAACTTATCAAGAACGATGTCCCGTCTTAGTGAGCATTTATTCCCTAAAAAGCTCTATGCATATTTTGACACTTCCAACACTTGTAATAACGAAGTTACATGCAAACTAACAACCCTAAAAACATCCTCTTACGGATAGAATTTCAGAAAATCCCGCATAGGCAGTACCTACGTCTTATAAATCCCTATGTAAAATTTGAGACTCCTATCTATCAACCCCAAAAACAACCCCTCAGGTGTCGAATCTCGCACAATCCAATCTTATTGAGCACCAACGTTGTTAAAAAATCCCATGCGAATTTTTAAACCCCTAGCACTTATAGTAACGAAAGTTTCATACAAACTATCAACACCAAAAACAACCCCTTAGGGGCTAAATCTTGCAAAATCTCGCAGTAGTGAGTAATTACTTCCTAAAAAGCAACTTTTACTCACAAAAAATTTGATGCACCTAACTTCCAACACTAAAACAACCCCTTAGGGGTCGAATTAGGCAAAATGCCGTTGTAAGTAGTACGTACGTCTTAAAAAGTACCCCCAAGCTAAATTGATACTCCTCGTTCTTGTAGTAACGAAGTTTCATACAAATTGATATATCAAATCGATCGATCGTTGATAATAATCGATCGATGATAGTTCGAATTTCACATATTCTCGTTTTAAGTAGCACTACATCATAATAAGAACCCTAATTCAACATTTTAAACTCCTAGTACTTCTAATAACATAGTTTCATACAAACTATCAACCCCAAAAACAGCCCTTTAGAAGTTAAATTTAACTAAGTCCTGTCATAGTGAGCACCTACGTCCTTCAACGAAACCCCATGCAAAATTTGAAACCTTTATCTATCAACATCAAAAACAACCCCTTAGGGTTCGAATTTCGAATCACCCCGTCATAGTAGGCATCGAAGTCATAAAAATAAACCCCCTTGCAAAATTTGAGACTTCTAGCACTTGTAGTAACAAAGTTACATGCAACCTATCAACCCCAAAAATAACCCCTTTGGGGGTGAAATTTCGCAAAATACCGTCTTAGTGAGCACCTACGTCCTTAAAAGAAGCCCCATGTAAAATTTGAGACCTCTATCTATCAACACCTAAAACCACCCTTTAGGGGTTGAATTTCGAAAAACCCCGTTGAGGGTAGTGCGTACGTCTTGAAAACAGCCCCCATGAAAAATTTGAGACTCCTTGCACGTGTAATAACGAAGTTTTAAACAAACTTTCAACACCAAAAACAACCCCTTAGGGGTCGAATTTCGAAAAACCCTTTTCTAAAGTAGCACCTACGTCTTAAAAAGAACCCGCATGCAAAATTTGAAACACCTAATACTTGTAACAAAAAAGTTTCATACAAACTGTCAACCCCAAAAACAACCCCTTAGGCCCGTAATATCGCAAAATCCGTTCTTAGCGGGTACCTACGTCCTAAAAAGAACCCCTGTGCAAAATTTTGAACCCTTAGCACTGGTAGTTTCCGAGCTTTCGTGTCCTATGAGTGAGTGACCTTTTGCTTTTATATATATAGACTAGCACTTCCCCCGCGACTTCGTCCGCGCTTATTTAGAGCTTTGCTTTCTGTGAATTTCTTCTCCGGCCACCCTCTTTATGCAAAACTTTTAGAAAATCTAAATCAACTAAAATTCTATTCTCTCTCATTCGACCACAAATATCCCTTTAACAGTCGGTTTTCGCAACATCCCAGCTTAATAAGCTCCTACATCCTAAAGATATACCCCTGGGATAATTTGAGACTCGTAGCACTTGTAGTAACGAAGTTTCATACAAACTCTGAAGCTAAAAAGTACCCCTTAGGGGGGGAATTTCACGTCATAATCCCGCCTTAAGTAGCACCTACGTCGTAAAAGAACCTTCCGGTGAAACATTAAAAACTCCTAATACTTGTTATAGTAATAAAGTTTCATACAAACTATCAACCCCAAAAACAGACCTTTAGAAGTGAAATTTAACTAAGTCCCGTCATTGTGACCACCTACTTCCTTCTAAGAATCCCCATGCAAAATTTGAAACCTGTATCTAACAACATCAAAAACAACCCCTTAGAGTTCAAATTTCGAATCACCCCGTCATAGTAAGTATCGAAGTCCCAAAAATAAACCTCATACAAAATTTGAGACTTCTAGCACTTGTAGTGACGAAGTTACATGCAACCTATCAACCCCAAAAACAACCCCTTAGGGGTGAAATTTCGCAAAATCCCATCTTAGTGAGCATCTACGTCCTAAAAGAATCCCTATACAAAATTTTAAACCTGTATCTACCAACATTAAAAACAACCCCACAGGGGTTGAATTTCGAGAATTCCCGTCTAAGGTAGTGCGTACGTCTTAAAACAAACCCCATGAAAAATTTGAGACTCTAAGCACGTGTAATAACGAAGTTTTCAAACAAACTTTCAATACCAAAAACAACCCCTTAGGGGTCGAATTTCGAAAAACCCTTTTCTAAAGTAAAACCTACGTCCTAAAAAAAACCCCCATGCAAAATTTGAAGCTCCTAGTACTTGTAGCAAAAAGTTTCATACAAACTGTCAACCCCAAAAACAACCCCTTGAGGGCGTAATATCGCAAAAACCCTTCTTGGTGTGCACCTACGTCTTTAAAAGCATCCCCATGCGAAATTTGAGATCTCTATCTATCAACACCTAAAACAACCGCACAGGGGTTGAATTTCGTAAAACCCCGTCTGCGGTAGTGCGTACGTCCTAAAACAAATCCCATGCAAAATTTGAGTTTCCCAGCACTTGTAGTAACGAAAGTTTCATACAACCTATCAACCCCAAAACAACCCCTTAGAGGTGAAATTTCGCAAAATCCTGTCTTAGTGAGCACCTACGTCCTTAAAAGAAGCCCCATGCAAAATTTGAGACCTCTATCTATCAACACCTGAAACAACCCCTTGGGGGTTGAATTTCGAAAAACCCCGTTGAGGGTAGTGCGTACGTCTTAAAAACAAAACCCATGCAAAATTTGAGACTCCTAGCACGTGTAATAACGAAGTTTCAAACAAACTTTTAACACCAAAAACAACCCCTTAGGGGTCGAATTTCGAAAAACCTTTTTCTAAAGTAGCACCTACGTCTTAAAAAGAACCCGCATGCAAAGTTTGAAACTCCTAGTACTTGTAGCAAAAAAGTTTCATACAAACTGTCAACCCCAAAAACAACCCCTTAAGGGCGTAATATCGCAAAATCCGTTCTTAGCGGGTACCTACGTCCTAAAAAGAACCCCTGTGCAAAATTTTGAACCCTTAGCACTGGTAGTTTCTGAGCTTTCGTGTCCTATGAGTGAGTGACCTTTTGCTTTTATATATATAGATTATTGTGAATTTTTTCACACCCCCAAACATAACCGTTTAGCTGGTAGAGGGGGGGGGGGACACTCGAATCGAGCAAAATTTAGCACTTTAAAGCTTAATATTTCACAAACGAATTTTTTTATCAAAAAATTGTTAATGGAAACTATCATTATTTTTTTAAGGCGTATTAATGATACCCCACACTAAGGGGTACGCGAGAAAAAAAAATCCTCACTTTACGTGTAAGTACTGGTGGTACCCTAAAAAAAAAATATTTTACGAGATTTTATTTTACCACGGATTTGTTGTGCCAAAAAACAACAAATCCGTATATTTACACCAAATTATAGCTCTCTAGTACTGTGCGTCTCTGAGCTAAACTGCGGACAGACAGACGGACGGACGGACGGACGGACGGACGGACGGATAGACGGACGGACGGACGGACGGACATGGCGAAACTATAAGGGTTCCTTGTTGACTACGGAACCCTAAAAAGACGTAGTCAACCAAACCAACAACTCTTCAGTTACTTCTTGGATAATAAGAACAGCAAATAATTGGCTGCCCTAGATTTTTTTTGAGATATTAAACTGTAGTGGTCAAATAGAAAGAGTTCTTCAGGCTGATAGTGTGCAACGCGGTACACTCTGTACCTATAATTCTCCGGTCTTGTTCATGTTCATGAGCTACTACAAGAAATAACTATGCACTTACCTTCGTAAGTACAACACTGCAGAATATTCATACCCTCAAAATAGAAGTCTGGTACATAACATAGAGTTGAAAATTTCCGTAGCACCTTTCGCAATGTACATTTTGTTTATAAAAGGCACTTGATAGTGATTTCTTCGTATTGCAAGCTGGCGTGGCTCTACAACCTTTTGAGCACTCCGCGGGAAAGTTGTCAGGGCAATATTGTGCAAATTGTACACAAAAATATATGAGTGGGTCTCGTTAGCGGGCTTTCTGTGCTGTAGTTTGTAGCTGTTATTAAATAGACAGGCATATTTGCTTTGAAATTTTGCCCTGTTTCTCGAAAAATACAGAACTACTATGAAATATACTGTACATACGCATAGCGTAGCGGCATCCTTTAAATTACTGAAATAATTTAGGATAGTATTGGCATAAATCTTTATAAGCATAAACAACGGAAGTAAATCGAACAGTTGGGTTTTTGGCCGGTTGGTGGTAATCATGTGTCATTCCCTATTACAAGCTCATCACTAAGCTTGTTATAGTTTGTTGTAAGGATGTTCGTACTAGCTATGATTATTACGCTCCAGCATGAAAATGTATGCAATAAAATTATTTATTTTGTTTCAGCAAGAATTCAGTAAGCGCGAGGTGCGTGAGAGTACGTACGTGGTCCGCGACTCTTCGTACAGTAGCGTGGAGGAGAAACAGCAACAACAGCAGTCTTTTTTATCCAGTAGGCCCCCCCGCGACCCTACCGGGGGGGCCCGCACTGAAACGGACGCCGCACACGCACGTTTCAGGTATAGTCCTACTGCAAGTACAGTGTCATGCCTCGCCATCTATAAACCTATGTGTGCATGTGCATGCGCGTTGTGCTCCACGCTTCAAAGAGTATCAGCCTTATGACGTGGCTCCTCTAAAGAGGGCCAAAGCCTGCCGGGTCGCGGGACTAACGAATTACCGTGACCCCGGAACGGAAAGGGCTATTGAAGTACACCGTGGATTTCAAATAAATGCGCAGGAATTTATTAAATTTCATGACCAATTTATAGTGCCCCCTGAGACGTCATCTTATGGCTTAATCCGAAACTGAGTTTCATTATGTAACGTAAAATCACCTGAAAATTATCGAAACCAATCGAATCTTACAATATCATTCTAAAATAACTTGAAAGAATGTCCTTCATAACGTGAAATATAATATCACAATATATAAAGCTGTTGAACACAGCAGACAGTTCCACCATCATATAAATTCACTGCGAAGACTATTTTTCTTCATAATAAATTTAATTTTATGCAACAAAGAAAGTTTTTTTATTCCAACACTGTAGTGCAGAACTTCGCTTACTTTTTTCCTTCGTCACCTGCAATTTTGTATTCTATACAACTTTTTGTTTAATTAGTAAAAAGTTGTACAATAAAAAGTTCAGCAGCATTTACTTTTGCAACTCGTTGTAAAGTACGTATTTTTGTTTGCAGACCGATTCAAAGGGATAATAATAGAGGTGCCAAAGGAATAGTTGTAAAACCATCGTACAAAGGAACTGTAGGACAGCCAGTTGAATTCATTGGTAAGTAATTCACAAAGAATTATAAATAGTAAACTTCTATTCACTGAAGCCAAACCAGAGTCACCGACATCTACTATTTAAAAATAAGTCGGGTTTTCCTTCCTGACGCTATAACTCCAGAACGCACGAACCGATTTCCATGGTTTTGCATTCGTTGGAAAGGTCTCGGGTTCCGTAAGGTTTATAGCAAAGAAAACTCAGGAAAAAATTCAACAGAAAAGCGTGGCGAAACGGAGTTCGCTGGGTTTGCTAGTAGCTCATAAAATTTGCAAGTTGAAGTGGCAATGCAGGCAGGCCACATCGCTCTTAGAACTGACAACCGCCGGGGAAGAAAAGTTCTCGAGTGGTGGTCCACGGACCGGAAGAAGCAGCGTAGGTAGGCCTCCCACTAGGTGGACCGACGTCATCCTGAGGGTCGCGGGCAGCCGATGGATGCAAGTGGCGAATTGTCGTTCGGCGTGGCGGTCTAAGAGGGAGGCCTATGTTCAGTGGACGTCTTCCGGCTGATGATGATGATGACTATGATTCACTGAAGGGGTCTACTGCTACCCCAGAGGTGTACGTCCAATAACCCAACACCAATATACTATGAAGTAAAGGTCAACGCTATTGCTACTGACTGGGTGGAAACCTAGATAATAATGAGACAAAGGTGCTATTTTTTACTGTTCAATTTTTTTATTTATTTATTTATTTATTTGGTTAGTCAACAATTGTTTACACACATCTTTATCAGTTACATTTTGTTTGCATTTATAAGTTTAACAATCACTTACTGACTAACACCACATGCACATAATTATTTGGTTTTACACATAATTATTATATAACGAGATACTCGTACTTAAATCTTTGCCTTTTACCTATAAATTTTACAATAAAAACATATGTTATGACTACATATTAATTTAACATTAGTTTTAAAAAAAGATGTTTTACTGTTAAATTTTTTTTAAATTTTGTACCACTAGGAATTACTGTGTCGTGAGTTCGTTTACAAACATAGAAACTCACATACACAAACAACCATACCCGGAACAATTTTTTTTTAGGTCATACAAATATTTTGTTCCGTGCGGGAATCGAACCATACATTGCTTTTTCCCACGTTTTTAGGGTTCCGTAGTCAACAAGGAACCCTTATAGTTTCGCCATGTCCGTCCGTCCGTCTGTCCGTCCGTCCGTCCGTCCGTCCGTCCGTCCGTCCGTCCGTCTGTCCGCAGTTTAGCTCAGAGACGCGCAGTACTAGAGAGCTGTAATTTGGTGTAAATATACGGATTTGTTGTGCCAAGAAAGTGGTAAAATAAAATCTCGTAAAATATTTTTTTTTAGGGTACCTCCAGTACTTACACGTAAAGTGAGGATTTTTTTTTTCTCGCGTACCCCTTAGTGTGGGGTATCATTAAATAGGCCTTTAAAAAATAATGATAGTTTCCATTAACAATTTTTTGATAAATCGTCGTTTGTGAAATATTAAGCTTTAAAGTGCTAAATTTTGCTCGATTCGAGTGTCCCCCCCCTCTACCAGCTAAACGGTTATGTTTGGGGGTGTGAAAAAATTCACAATAGTAGTATATATAACGAAGTTTAAAAGAAAATTATCATGACTAAGTAGGCTTTACAACTTTACGAGTAATAGTCGACCAACTTATAAAATGTACTTGGATTCATATTTTCTTAAACAAAATGTATCGGAGAGAACTGCAAATGTAAGTTTGTCAACTTTATTTTACAGCTTTTATAGGTATGTTTTTTGGGGATATGTAGGTTTTTATCGTCAAATATTTTTAACTAAATTCAAAAAAAGGAGGAGGTTCTAAATTCGTCGTAATCTTTTTTCTTATGCATTTTCCCCGATTTCTCAAAGACTCCTGGACCGATTTTGAAAATTCTTCTTTTTAAAATTAAATTCAGCGAATCAGTTTAGTTTGTTCGCATAAGTATTTTGATGGACAACTACGGAACCCTACACTGTGCGTGGCCCGACACGCACTTGGCCGGTTTTTATTATATACTCACTTTTCTTGTTTTTTTTTTTTTTTTAATTTTGTAGCACACAATTTCAGTCCAACCAGTCTTTATATTTTGCAATATTACACAATGATCACTGTAATTATCACTTTGAACTCTACAGGGAACATTTTCATGACTAGACAACTACAGCATAATTACTGTATCGTAGCTATCTCATATCATGACGTGATGGATGATTATTTATTATCATCTACGAAATATGACATTTTTCCTAGACGCACATTTTATTCTAAAAGTATAACTTGGAAGTACGTGTTTAATCATTGTGTATCGACATTTTTATCGTTATTTTATTGTTCTAGAACGTGTCACAGTTATTCAAAAATTTTGGTAACACAGATCAAACCAGGCTTCTTGGAATTTTTATGCTAGTAATAATAAAATAGACCAGCTCATTAACTGAGCTGGTAGACTGGAATTACGCCTTATGGTTCAAACTTTTGAACTTTGGTAATTTAAACGTGTATTTCTTAAGTTTTGAACTTTTGCTCCTAAGTTTCTGCTACGTCTCAAAGATTTATCCTTGCTCATAGGTAACAGACGGCTCGGTTGTCGCAGTGGCTGAACGATCGGCTGTCATCAGCGTGTCTCGGGTTCGATACCCGCAGGATCAAGTATTTGTCTTACCTACAAGTAATTGTTCCGAGTTTGGATGTTTGTGTTTGAAAATTTAAAGGACCAAGGAATATGGCTTAAAAAATGTTACAAAATGTAAATAAAACATATTTGATGACACGGTTGGCGCAGTGGCTCAGCGATCGACTGCTGTGCAACGTGTCGCGGGTTCGAGCCCCGCACGGTCCAAATATTTGTATGATCTGCAAGTAGTTGTTTCGGGTCTGGGTGTTTGTGTATGTGAGTTTATGTTTGTAAACGCACCCACGATATAAGAAGAAATTCCTTAGGGTTCGCGGGACTCATTCCATTACCGTGACCCTGAAACGTAGAGGGCTAATGAAGGACCATGGATTTCAGTCAGTACAAGTCTGACAGTCCCTCCTGCCCTGCTCTGGGTGGGAGGACACGTTTTTTCTATGATTTTAAAACGCCTAAAAAAGAAAAAAAAAGGAGTACTTGACGTTTTCTTCTTCCATTCTCCCGTGTCTGACGCCAGGGTATCATATACTCTAGTTAAAAGCTACAATGTTGTATCAAATTGACACGTAAATCATCAACAGTGGACGGAAGTATGGCGGGCCCTGGTCATCTAGAGTTGGAGGTGTCAGGCGGCAATGGTGCCCTGGTAGCCAGCTCGGTGCGACCCCTCGGGGGTCACCGGTACGCCGCCGCATTCACACCGCGACTGCCGCGAACCCACACCGTGAGGGTCACCTTCAATGATGAACATGTGCCTGGTGAGTTTACTTAGATTAGTACTTTACCCCTTAAAAAAACGTGAACTAAAGTTACGCCAATGTTAATCCAAGGATTATTCTAGTTGTAACTTTACTCCACGTTTATTAATAAGGGTGCTTGTGTTTTTCAGCCCTTACGAGTTGAAAAGTTAGTGAAATAAAAATTAAAACTCCGGTTAGAGCTCTGTGAGTTAAGCAATGAGTGGAGAGGAGAGATGTGCTAGATTCGACTGAAAGACATGATCGCTAATTTAAAAAAAACTGTTCTAGAATGCGCCGAAGTATGGTCCAAAAAATATGGAAGTATGGCCCATTAGACCCAATAAATAATAGAGATAATTTCTGTACAGAAATTATCTCTATTATTTATTGGGTCTGTATCAAATCTTACCAATGAAACATTAATTTAAGTCGCGGGAGAAGTGTTAGGATATTTAAGTATAGTAGAGTTTAATAACATTATACCCTACTATATCTTATATTTACCCAGTTACTGGTTCGTGGAGGTTCGATAGGCTAGGCAGTCGCTCCATGTTAAAAACCGATATTCAATTGCATGTGAGTCGACTGGAAACCGACCCGTATATAGTTGGGAAAAGGCTGGCGGATGATGATTAGGAGTCATTTGACTGGAGTTTTGGTTATTTTTACATGCTTGTGAAAGCTTTTTCTTTAGCAGCAGATTCTGTACTGCCAATTTTTTTTAAGTATCATTTATCATACCAGAATTTTAACCACAAGTTTAACCTTCCACTATTGTGAAAAGGTTTAAAATCTATTAAAGAAATAAGATGAAGGTAGGTTGATGTGCTGGCGTCTGTACTTTTAATACTCACATATATATGATAGGTTGACAACAGCTGCTCTTAAGTTACAAGTACCTTTGTATTTTATATAGCCTTAAGTTGACACCTGATAGACACACTGAATGTGGTCGGCCTTGCCGGGAACAAAACAAGTTGTGACCAACCTTAAGGTATTTTAATGACAATGAGAAACGGTTTTGGTATGTGGATTTGCAATTAATTAACCTTCTTAATACAATGTTGGTGCTATTAGGTATTCAAGACCCATCTCTCATGCGAAATTCCAACTATGGTATAAATAGTTTATTAATAGCCAAAACTTGAGGGAACCCAGGGTAGGATAAGGTAGAGGTAAGGTAGTTCTTACGCAAAATAACTACAGATCGCTTAGTCTGTTATAGATCTGTTTCCACTTTTAAGAATAAAGCAATATATTTTTACTAGCTTGCTTGTTCCCCCGGGCATGCGGGCAGCGAGTAAAGGGCAACTCGCTGTCCGACCATGGACCATGCCCTGGTCGACGGTGCGTCGTGTTCCACGCGTGCCTCAATAATGACGGGGCCCCCTCTCAGAAAGCCAAAGCCTGCCGGGGTCGCGGGATTTATTTCCTTAACTTGACTCTGGAACATAAAGGGCTATTGAAGGTCACCGTGGATTTTAGTCAGTACAAGTCTGACAGTCACTCCCGCCCTGCCCGGGGTAGGAGGACTCATAATATGATGATTTTAAAAAAAAACGCTTAAAAAAAAAGTTGCTTTTTCCCCGCGGTTTCACCCGCTGCTTGGCTTCTAATGGTCGTAACTCAATGATATACATAATTATGAATACTTTCTTGGTAAATGGACTAACCATCACAAAAATATCTTTTAATGTAGGAAGCAGTAGTTCCTGAGATAAGTGCGTTCAACCAAAAAAACTTTTCAGCTTTCTAACATTAGTATTGATTTTTTTATCAGCTGTTAGTGTCCCACTGGTGGGCAAAAGCCTCCTTATAAATTTATAAGTGCTATTTTCGAACACCACTTCGAGCCATCGCAATGCACATCAAATGCTTTTTTTCTATTTTTCTAGAATATACGACGTGTAACGTCGTATATTCTAGAAAATAGAATATACGACGTTACACGTCGACGTTACACGTCGCACGTACGTTTGTAATGTATGCTCAAAACTCTCGTGGGGTAACTCAGCCCATGTTACTGAACATGTTTGCTCTAAGATTTCGGAAATTCGCAAAAAATAAAAATGGTTTTTCATACAAATTGAGAAATTGATCGGTTCCATCAGTACGAAAAATCATTTATCTTTTTTGTGAATTTCGAAAAGTCTTAGAATATACATTGTTCAGTAACATGGGCTGAGTTTTGCGCATTTAACGTTACACGTTGTAGACATAATGCAAATTTTATATTCACATCAGTCATACAACGTACATACAAAATAGATAGAACCACGAACTAAAAAAGCTGAATTTTGACTAAAGCGCAACGTGAAAATCAACTTTCAAAGGAGTACTACCGTGCAGCGCTTGCATTAATTAAAAGAAGACATACACTCGTAGACGTATGAGCTGAATTTCCTAAAGCCTGTCTGTAAAAGGCTGGTTTATCTAAGAACACGCTGGCTGTATAAATTGTACTTGATTACCGGAATACGAGAACAAAGGGGCGAGAATCACACTAGCAGGCAACACTGTATGAAACAAGTCAAAATTGCAACAATACCCGGTTGTAGTACCTACCTACGCATTGTTTATACCGGCTGCATTTCTTCAGCTAGAACGCCTTCTATTTTCATTACTGAATGAAATAGCGACTCTTTGGTCGTTGAGTCACTGTTGGGACCCGCGGATGCGTTCGTTTTATCTTTGGATTTTATGGGTTCTGATTTCAAATGTGTCATATCCTTAATACTTAATATGCCACTCTACTTGTGTTTGAATATCTCAAAACGGATATTTGAAACTTGACACCTCAGTGGACATTAGATGACAAATAAAAATAGAATTAAGACATAAGTAGGCACAACACAACTTTTACAAACCAGTGCGTTGATGAATGGCAAATCATTTAGTGGTAACGCAGCAGTATAAATCTAAAAAGGAAATTGATTTATCAGATCCTTGTTATTAAGACGTCGGCGTAGATTGGAGGTTTTTATTTGTCGAAGTTAATCGCTCAAGTCCGCTGTGCAAATTGGAATGGATATTGTAGTCTATAATTAATTGCGCGATTTTATAGATTTCTTTTATCTGACAAAGGTCAATTGCGTGATTATTCTTCTTTCAAATTACAATCTGCGAGAATTTAGTATAAATAACGGTAATATTAGTAATATTATTTAAGCCCAATTAACTAATATTACTGCCATATTTCACCAGTAGTCTAAGAGCTTATACACACCACGGTTTTTAAACGCGCCGTTGCGCGTTGACGCGCGTTTGATGCGATAATACAAACGACAGGAAACTGCTCTGTTTGATAAAAACGCGCCATCGACGTGCGTTTCTGAAACGCGCTTACGTTTAAAAAACGTAAGCGCTGTGCATAGGCCCTAAGTAGTCTATATCCCATGTAGGTAATGGAGGGCCTGCGTATTTCCATCAACCACGCACGAAGTCAGCCAGACTGATCGCGGGATACAAGCCGCTTCCAACGGTTTTATTGGAAATGTATGGGGAGTCCTATGTTCAACAGTGGACGTCTTACGGCTGGTACATATACATAGGTATATTTCTATTAAGAAAATACCGTCGTTACTAAGTAAACTGTTACTATGCAAAACATTTTCTGTTAATATGACAATTTGAGTGCAGTAAGTCCAGCGTTCTATGCTTTCTATTTCAACACAAGTATTGTGATGTGTTTCCATGGTGCGTGTAATTTGGGTATTAGTACCCGGCCAGGGGAAACCGGGGTACCCAACCAGGGGAAACAACACATTAGAACACTACCTCGACCGTGTACCGTCACGTTAGTGCGCAAGAAAGTGTCAAGTTGACGCAACTTTCGACATAATATTTTCTAATCACTGACTTTCGCATAATTGACGTAAATTCTTGCTATTTTGCAGCTAGAAAATAATTAGTAACTAGTTATAATGTAGCTAGCTTATGTAACGTTTTATTTAGTGTTAAAAGCTCCCCACTATTTTTTGTGAAGACCCAACGATTGTGTTAAGCTGTAACTTGCATGAAAAAACACTTTTTCTCTTGCATCAGTAATGGTAAAAGCTTATTTTTAATTTTTTACTGAAAAATATTTTATTAATTTATCTATCGTAGTAAAAAATAAAAATATAAAAAATTTAACGTTCCTGGAAAGGTGATTTGTGATTGCATTTTCAGAACCGAAATAATTTCTCGTTGATGAAAGCTTTATTTCGAAATACGTAATTTAAATATCTACACATACAGCATTTTTTTTCTGCGAAATATTTATTTAAATTTCTACTGGTTGATATCTACGTAATAATTTAATTCTCGGCTTAACGGTCATCATCATTAGCCTATACCAACCTACTGCTGCTATACATACATAATATAAGCCTCTTCAATCGCACACCATTTCACTCGATCATCGGCATAACGATGAATTCAAAAAATATTTATAAAATGTTTGAAATATCCCATCGTAATCGTATTTTATTTTAAGTACCGTTCTGGAGCATTTTTTATTTAATCAGCTATTAGAACGAAGATTAAAAAAGCTTAATCTTAGGCAAGCTCGTCTGTTATTATAACAAACAAAGTCCTGTTAAAGTAACAGTCCTGTCTCATATTTTTTTATAAAAATAATTTTGAATTATTTTAAAAATAAATAAATTTTGTATTATTTTTAATTTTATCTATAATATGTATGTATTTAGAAATAAATAAGTATGTTTAACAGTTGTCTAGTACCCATAACACAAGCTCTGCTTAGCTTGGGACTAGATGGCGTTGTGTGATAGTTGTGGAATATTATTATTATTAATTTTGAATGTTTTTGTACAAACGTTTTGAGAAATTAAAAAAAAAACATGTGACCAATATTCATTCGATTTCAATTTGACTGTAATGCTGTGGCGAAACCGAAGAATATTCGATACAACCGATTAGGCCAAATAAACTATTAAAAAAAAACTTTAAAATAAAATCGATATTTAGGACGCGCGTAGAACTATGTGATCAGAGCTTTATTGAAAAGTTTTTTTGTGAAACAGCCAAAAATAAATGTTTCTCTGACTTTTTTTTTCTCGAGCTTTAAAATAGGCCGTCCCATAAGACCGAACACATCAACCGTACTCAATACATACTTGTTCATTACGTAGAAACATGCGCAGGTCATAATGAGTAGCTACGGTCGCGTGTCTGTCCGGCGCGGGTAGTTGAACATTATTCAGTCGTGCTCGCGGTCTTAACTGCTATACCTACTTACATCAATCATGTTACTGGGGATCCGAATCGCACTTGGCCGGTTTTTTAGACAAATGTTCAACAGGCTTTTTTTGTGTAAGAGCAAAAATGTCTGTGTCGCAAAAAGTTAGAACCTTAACTGATTATGCCTTAAAATCAGTCTCTGAAGCTCATAGGTAACCATTACCCTATTTCGAAAACAGAACGCCAAATTGAATGTAACTTAGTACCTCTTAAGTCCTTACCTATGTATGTCTGCTCTTGATCTACTGCACCAAAATAAACAGGGCTTGAGGCGCTCTTACGAAACTCAGCACAAACTCCCAGGAGCTATGTATACTGTGTACAACACCTACTCAACATTATTAAGTTGTACTAAGTCGGGCAAGGAACAACACTACAGCTTTATACTCGACTCACTGAAACTTTATAACTGCAATCATAAATTCAAGACACTTTAAGGGGATAGGTCAGTAAAAATACGCTTTTTATTTTTTACTTTTCTTCGTACGTATATGGACTACAGATCTTAAAACTTGGAATATAGTAATTGACTATATGATATAAATTCTCACAAAGTTGAAAACACGATTCATTGAAATTTTCTCGATACAAAAAAAATGCAAAGTTAGGTCTATATTTTTTCTTTTTTGGACTTTATGGCATAACTACTATGAGTTATGGAAAAGATGTTACTTTAAATTGTAGAGAATACCACTATATAAATTCTGTAAAGACAGTTTTTCAATTAATAACAATTTTAATTCATAAAAAGACGTCAATATGTTTGGGCACATACGCCGTTTTATTCTGAGCACACATTCACTATCGTCCTCTCATCTTTTGCCTTTTACAAGTAGTGTCATCACTTTCGTTCCTTGACGAATCAGTCAGCCAGCGTGGCTCTTACAGGCTAGACCTGTGACACTTTTTTTCAGATCGCGGCTGTCAGATTTTCGTAATAATAAAATTGGTAATGGATAAAAAGATCGAGAAAATACAAACGAATGATACGTAGGCTTTATATTATTCAAAACTATGTTTCGATGTGTTCAATGGGACGTGATTGTAAACGGACATGACTGTAAATAAGTCACGTAAACTTTCTTTTTTCAATAACAAATTATTTTCATTAATAAATCAAGAATAAAATAAACCAAACTTACTGAAAATCATCGCAGGAAATTCCTGACGACCCTTACAGAGCAAACAAGGGAAATGTTTGAATACGTATGATTCTATACATTACGAATTGTTCCTATCAATATAATAAATTACTCACAGTGATATTATATCAATGCTATCGTGATATCGTACTATTGTTGTCGGGTGGTTCCTCTGTGTCCATCCTCCTCCCATCTAATATTTATGCATCTAAATACAATTTCACATGAACTAATGATAAATGCACAGCTGATTTGCAGTCAACAATTTGAGATTGTATGTAACTGAAAACAACTTCTAATCGTATCAAACTGCGATATAGGATAAGAAGCACTTCACTTTTATTATTATTTATTTAGTTTCGTCACAGATTTTAACAATTTCGAAGAAACAGGAATAAAATAAATTAAATGAAAACTGCTATTGTCATTTTGAATACTTCAAAATTACTTGTCAACTACAAATAAGGCATAGCACCCACCACCCTGAGGCGCAATGTTGAACCGACCATTTGGGCGTTTAAAACCGGTTTTTTGAACCAATTCCAAATGGTCCACATTACATGATTTAAATATCGCCTATAGTATAATGCTGCGACTATGATGAAAAATCGGTGGTCATTGCTGTCTCACCGTGTGTTCGGTACAAGTTGCTTCTCGCTCTATTGATTGCTTTGGAGTATAAAAGATCAGTACTGAGCTCATGCTTTTGGAGTCGATAGATAATATCTATCGACTCCAAAAGATCATTTATCAGAAAAGTGATATTAAAACCTTGTCCCAAAAAAATACTGTGGATAAGATATTATAGAATGAAGATTTATTTATAAAGAGGTTCTGACATTAAACTGTTCTACTATACCTGTACCTCATATGAGTAAAAAACTACTAAATCCACGCCGCTGCTCGACTAATGTCCATTTTACGCGGCGCTTGTGTCTGTCATTACATCGAAATGCATCAAAAATTAATACAAACACCAGATGGTGGAGGACAGGGCGTCAAGCATCCTTAGCTTTCCACTCTCGAACATATAAAGATATCACGCAACCAGCTTTGTGAACGCACGATAGTAAAAGGAGCGTGTGTTTGGGGCTTTATTTAGTGTGTTAAAATAATCGAATGAGTCCTCCTACCCAGAGCAGGGCGGGAGGGACTGTCAGACTTGGAATACTTACTAAAATCTACGATTTATTTCAATAGCCCTTTACGTTCTGGGGTCACGGTATTGTATTCGTTTGTCTGCGACCCAGGTAGGCCCTCTAAGGGGGAGCCCCGTTATTGTGCTGTCACATTTTCCGGCGCGCGTCGAACACAACGCTCACGCCCATACCCGTGCGCGCGTGTGTTTGGGGCTTAACGATAATTGGGTATTGTCACTTTCGTAAGGTATGCCAATTATCATTAATTTTCTACCAAAATAGTAGTTTTGTTCGTAATCTCGGGACATCAAAATGTTATAAAATAAATTTAAGACTGTGAATGATAAAAATATTCACAAAATATTAATCCACATCAATAAAGATTTCTATCATTTTGTTTTGGTGAATGTTTCGACATCCTTATATTAAAATATTTCTACTAGAGTAATACATGTATTTTGCGTAAAGGGAACACTTTATGAAATGTCGAAGTTGACGAAATGAAATACATAAAACTTTGGATTGCGTTAATTTTGCGATACTAGCGCCTGCTGGTGGCGGTGCGTGGCAACTTTTCCGACTCATCAAACGATGCTTTCGCTTTGCCGTACGCCGTTAATTGAGATTGTTTTGGGAAATCTCATACAATTTGAAAGCATTTCTTAAAATGTATCGAATCTTAATAAATAGTTTAGCTTAACTACTGATCAAAGAACTCACCCACAAATAACTACTGAGTTGTAGGTCGTGGATTTGAACCCATCCAGACACAATAATCTCTGTGTAATTTATGTCATCAATAACACTGCTACGGATAAGGAAAATATAGTGCAGGAACAGGCATGTCATAGAAAAAAAAAATGAAAAATTGAGAAAATTCGAAAATAGTGACGTCTACCAACCCGCACGGGGCTCGCGTAGTGGATTATGGTCCACTCTCTCTCGCAAAGGCCTGTGTCCCAGCAGTGGAAACATTACAGGCTGGTGATGATGATGGTAGACATCACACAAAAGCAAATATTCCCATGAGTATGATTCAAACTTCCGGTCTTTGAAGAAAACAATAAATTTGTCTTGTATTGTATTGTATAACGATCCGTAACTCCATGTCATATGCGCGTATTTTGCGTGCAAGACAATAGAAGTTTGTCTTATAATATTATCTATTGTTTTAGAGCGTTATAGTATTTTCCCACACTAAAATAAACAAGATCAGTTCCGTATTGTACTGGAACAAATAGCTGCTAGACCAAACAAATATTTATACCCTGCGGGAATCGACACCGCAGTCGCGTTTGAAGTTAACCCTCACTCGCTGCGCTGAACAAAAAGACAACTCTTAACACATTTAAGGCGCGTTTCCGTTATACAAGTCGCAAATTGTATGCAATTTGAATTTTGAACACGCCTACATGTAAGCTACAAGTTGAAAGTAGTTAGGTAGTTTCAACTTGTACATTTTGTTTCAAATACGTAACTGTCAATCTGAAACTATGCAATTTGAAATCGTCAGGAGACCACACCCGACAACTATAATGTATATTTTTATATCTTTCATATTCATATTCATTTATTTGCATCTTACAAGGTAACAAGATGTTAACAAAAGTTTAGAGCTAAGAGCCATTGTAGACTTGTCAGGGCACAGCAAAACAAAAGTATTTATAATACATACCTATCTAAGGTTCTAAATCTACATTATCATAAAATTATACATGGAATTCTTCTGAAATTTAATTCGAATCTCTTTAGAAAGACGTAATGAGATGTATCGTGCTATAATGTACATCTTTACATTATAGCAGCTGCTGTGTGCGAAACTCCTAATTTGCATGCAGTTTGCACATTCTCAAATATATTTTTCACTTCAGTAGCTCAAACATGTTGGTTTTGCTGCCTGAAATCAGTGAGCAAAATGCGATTTTGCTCACTAGTGAGACAAAGTAGCTTTTTAATTTTTGTTTTAAAAAAAGCCGCGAATATCATATTCAGCCTTGAGTTAATCATACAATTCGAAACATTAACACTCTATCTCTTTCCCGCCAATAGAAAGAGAGAGAGACAAACACCAGCCCTTTCGAAGTTCCGATTTTGAATTTGGTCTCAAAGACAAACACGTTCGGAAATTTGTACTAACCAAAGAAATGCAAAACGATAATAATGTCTTCGAATGTGTTTTATTGAATTTTTAACTTATAGCTGTATTTAAATGAAAATAAGCATTTACTGTAAATATTTATTTCTAGTTTAAATTTATGTTAATAAATATTTTGAATAATAAAATATTATGGGTGCTATTTCCGAACACGCCTTAATTTAAAAATAAAAGAGCGGGAATAAAATTTCATGGCTGGCGTAAAGAGATGAATAAGTTAAAAAAAAATGCGTAAAACTAGCGACGAGAACAGTACTTATTTTAACATAACCATTTAAAACAACAAATTATTAATGCAGAATTAAATTTCCTAACTCTAACTAAATATCTGAAACCATACCATGTCTTCAATGAATGGAGACTTATCAAAGGGCGCAAGCAGTTTTTCGGAGACGGTGTTGCTATCTTATTTTTTAGATTTATCACAGACGAGACGATTATCTACAATGCGGAGTATTTACTTATTGTTGAAAGCTACTTTAAAAAAAAGTTATTTTAGTCTATTCCTATTTATTATTTTATCTCCTAAAGTGTTCTCGCTGCTGAAGTGAAAAGTTATGTGTGTTACACGAGAGCAAAGTTTTTTGCATCTCGTGCCTTTGAATCTCTCGCTACACTCAGGATTCAACTTTAGAATCACTCGCTACGCTCGTGATTCAATCCTTGAATCCTTCGCTTGCTCAAGATTCAAAATCAGCACTCGCAGCAAAAAACGACTTTGCTCTCTTGTTGCACAAATAACTATTTCCAATTCAAGTTACTCCTATGCAAATGACATGTGACGTCATAGTTTTATACAAGACTTGCCATAAGAAAACGCGCCTTTACAGTTAATGATATTTTCACAGCTGTTGAAAGCGCCAAAATTCAAAAACAATTTAAAGCTCAAGTTAGTTTTTTTGCTATTCAAAAACTTCACCATTTGATTGATAGTATGCGATTCGTTTTCTCAAAACCACATATCAATAAAATCACTTGTTAATCACTAACTAATCGACATCGTGAACGCGTTTAAACCTCTAGTTTACAAATACCCGTGGCCCAGTTCCGACTCGACACCGAGTCGACGTCGACTGAACGCTAAATGCGGTAATAGAAGTGCATACAAAGCCTTATGCTTCGTCTCTTTCGTTTCTTCGGGTAATGAGCGAGTGAGCGGATTATGGTCTCGTGACAGTGAAAGGGGCCGTTGTACCGAGTGGTTAAAAATCTTGAAAAGTTTGTTGAAGAATTTTATCAAGTTTACCGGCAGAAAATTTTAAGTTCGTGTTCGAAAACAGTCGGCGGATTTTTTTTTAAGTATTCCTGAATTTGTTTATTTATTTATTTATTTATGTACACAAAAACACATAGATACAAGAAATAACATTAAAAAAAACCGGCCAAGTGCGTGTCGGGCCACGCACAGTGTAGGGTTCCGTAGGTGCCCATCAAAATACTTAAGCGAACTAACCAAACTGATTCGCTGAATTTAATTTTAAAAAGAAGAATTTTCAAAATCGGTCCAGGAGTCTTTGAGAAATCGGGGAAAATACATAAGAAAAAAGATTACGACGAATTTAGAACCTCCTCCTTTTTTTTAATTTAGTTAAAAATAGTTGACGATAAAAACCTACCTATCCCCAAAAAACATACCTATAAAAGCTGTAAAAATAAAGTTGACAAACTTACATTTGCAGTTGTCTCCGATACATTTTGTTTAAGAAAATATGATACCAAGTACATTTTATAAGTTGGTCGACTATTACTCGTAAAGTTGTAAAGCCTACTTAGTCATGATAATTTTCTTTTAAACTTCGTTATATATATACTACTATTGTGAATTTTTTCACACCCCCAAACATAACCGTTTAGCTGGTAGAGGGGGGGGACACTCGAATCGAGCAAAATTTAGCACTTTAAAGCTTAATATTTCACAAACGAATTTTCTTATCAAAAAACTGTTAATGGAAACTCACATTATTTTTTAAAGACCTATTTAATGATACCCCACACTAAGGGGTACGCGAGAAAAAAAAAATCCTCACTTTACGTGTAAGTACTGGAGGTACTCTAAAAAAAAATATTTTACGAGATTTTATTTTACCACTTTTTCGGCACAACAAATCCATATATTTACACCAAATTACAGCTCTCTAGTACTGTGCGTCTCTGAGCTAAACTGCGGACAGACGGACGGACGGACGGACGGACGGACGGACGGACGGACGGACGGACATGGCGAAACTATAAGGGTTCCTTGTTGACTACGGAACCCTAAAAAAGAGCACAAAGGCACTGCTTATTTCAACAAGAAATTTCTTCCAGCACACCAACGAAAGAAGAGAGATAGACATGAAAACGTAGACACAGTGTACAAATTATAAATAATTGTTGGTTTATACTCCAACTTTATTTAATATTTTCTTAGCCTGCTCAGTCCCAGCCCTCGGCAAAGGACTCCCCTTTGACCCTAAGGCTTCTAATCCTTATACACTTCTAACAGAAAGTATACGATCTTCGTTAATTTTCAAAAATAATTTCACTTTCGAAATTATTCGAGAAGATAGGTGTTCAAAACTCCTTCGTCTACAATTTACTCCTTATGGAGGTGTTTAAGCACGTAATACCACTATTAAACGTTCGTACGTGTTCCAAACTAGCGTGTAAGTCGTGCTAGGTAGTTGGTTTAGTTCCCCTTTGGTGCCGTTTGTCAACGCAAGTAGGTGTCGCTTAGTGCGGCTCGCGGGTGACTAGTGAGTGTGACGTCATGTCACCGCCATGTTGCCTGAGATCCATACAAATAGCCCAGACTTGACACACTGGGAATGCTGGGAACTACGGACTGCTGGATAAACATCTCGTGTTCATTATTTATGTTTGTTTGCGTAATTCTGTAGATTTTGAATTCTTGATGATGCACCAGGGCAAGCATAAATATTCTTAATTTAAAAAATGTTGCTTCTAAATTCATTAAGAAAAACAGAACGTGCTATAATTCCTCTCAACTCGGAGAAAAAGATTAATACATTCGATACCTGCTAACCTTCATTAAAATCTAAAGACGAACAACATTCATTCACAAACAACTTTTTGTGTAACTACTCGTCTGAAATAATAGCAAAATTGCACTCGGAAAAAACAGAAAACAATAATCATGTGGGTGTAGACTAGCCCAATCCGGTGCGACGCCGACTAACTGGTTGTTTTGCTACCACTACGTGTAGGCTCTCGAATTCCAGCCGCCATTTTGAATACCACAGTGACGTCACGCAGCTGGGCGCGGGCGACTCTGCGCTTGCGCACCGCCTGTGTCTGACATTTGCGTCGCGTTCGCTTCCGAACGAGGCAATGCCTCCGAGCCATCAAAATGCATTACCGCCGCGTATTCTGTCGCATATGTGCTAAATACTAATACACGTAACACAGTGCCTCTCTGATCTTAGCGTTGAACAAGAACAGTTGAGCTTGTCTTCATACAGACTCCATGGTGTGGTGAATGTTCTATGAAAGTGTTATTGTTGTGATTTCTTTTCGTCTGGTCAGTGCAGTGCCCTACATAGTTGTCGCTGGGGGACTCGAGTTTGTCTCCGGAGGTCGTGTCGCCCTCGATAAGTGAGTTTATTTGCATACCTATAATGTATTCCTACATCCGTATTGTAATGTGGGCGCGACACGTCATTCGCAACCTTTTTGAACTAATTGGTTCGTTCAGTAGGTACAGTACCTACAGTCATCCCTGGGCTAAGTTATGATTACATCTGATATTACTGTAGCTATTCGAATCTGAACGTGGGAACGAGTACGGCAAATACACAAACTTGTTTCAAGCTCCACTGAAGTAATCTCAGTAATAACTAAGCGATCGCCCACACAGTTTTAGATATTTAAATGGGAATACGGACGTAGTTGGTAGATTAATGTATAAGTTTGATAGCGGGTTGATGTTGAGGTAAAGTTATAAGTTATAATATAAAACTACACCTGACCTACATGTGTATGTTACTCGTACACTCGATATCTGCAATTAGCACAGTGACAGTTAGATCCACCCTGCTGGTACCTATGGGCATGTCCGTTAGGGATCTAGGCTACGTTTCGCGCCACTGGGCACATACAAAGCACGCACCGTGCGTTGAACTCTTTTATAAGGGCCGCTTCTCACGCACACCCCTCTCATTTAGCAGAACATGTGCATCGAAAAACACTCTTTAATACTATGTAGATTAGTGTATATTGAGTAAAAATCTCTTGTACAGATAACGGATGTTATTTTTTTATGGACAACACTCATCCGAGTGATCGCACGCCAGTCCGATGTTGCGTGACTGTAGCAGCTGTGTGCAAAAACTACCCACAAACCTGATCGTTATCTGTAAATCTTGTCTGAATTGAATTGCAAGTGTGATTTGTATTGCTGTGAAGTCGTAACGAGGTTACTGTGTTTTGAATATTTGTAAAAAAAAAAACAGTTTTTAATACATTCCTTCTTTAATTCGATTATTGTAACTATTATAGAAATCGAGTCGAGAATATCATGTTCCATTATTGATTTTGTCTCTGCCACCTCAGTCTGATCCAGACTAGAGTCAAGACCAAACCCATCTCAAAAAAATAAAACAATTCATTTATGGTTCACTTTACTCACGTTCAAAAATCGTTATTACCTATATACATTTCGGGTTTGTTCCGCGTTCGACCCTTAAACGTTTCCACATTCAACCCTTGAGGGTTGAACGTGGAACTCAGTACATTGGTAATCTTTTCTTTGTCCAGATTCAACCCCTAGTTCCATTACCTATCTACTATGAAAAAATGTTCTTTATTTCCTTTTACAAATTTAATATTCAATTAACATACTCGTAATAAAAATACTACTTCACGCACTGTTACCCATTACAAGTTAGCAGCACATCTTCCGCCCACTTGACGATAAAACTTAGCATGCTTGCAAATTTTCCTAAACTACAATTTTATCTGAATTACGTAGTGAAAGCATCGGTAGACGTAAACGATATTTACTTGCATAAGTAAAATATTCAAACATATAACACACGTACGATACTATCACTTTCGTCTTATATAATTCTGTTCAGAACTCGGAACTGAAATCATTTTATTAATGGCGGAACTATAAAATAATATTCTTTGATGAAAATAAATAGCACCGTTAGGTTTATACTTCGTTATGAAAAGTTATCTTTGAAAGGAACCGAATCCATAGGGATGGACATTCCACATTCCACCAAAGATATTAATTCGAAGCTGAAACTATTTCAGTGGGGCTTCTTATCGTAGACTATGATAATGGACCCATTAAACATAGTTATGTTTTGGCTAAAAATCTCTCTATAAGTTCTTTTGTGTTAAGTTATGTATGACAGTCACCATTTTGCCAATAATTTATGAATATTTCATAGTTACAGAACCTAAAATGCAAATAAATTATTATTTATTATAATTCCGATTCTAATTTTAACTAGAAGATTATCATTTAAATAATAAAGTTTTAAATAATTATAAAGGCAAATCATAAAAAAAAATGTTAAAAATAGACTTTGGAAGATTGTATTATATTCGAAAGAAATTATTCTTCGAGCGGTGACTAGTCACTCTCCGTTTTTACGAAGAGTGTCTAGCATGTTGAATTATCGATACATATTATTTTGAAAATAGTGGCCCATAATCCATAAAATTCGAACCCGTGTGAAATGGGTTCATCGACTTACCTGGTGATATTACCGAAAAGATTCTTACAAATAAAACTTATCCTGGCAATAAAAAACACAACAAAAAAAAAAAAGGTTGCACTCCAGGAGTGCCGGTAGAAGTGAAAACTTTTTTGTTACTATGTTTTATTTTTAATTTGAATGACGTCTTACTCATTTTCGATCAGGGTCACGTGACCCTGACGCGAGTTTTGGTCACGTGACCCTGACGCGAGTTTTAAATTTTTTACCCATTACAGAAAAAGTGTACAACGCCGCTAAAGAAGTTTTCACTTCAAAAAAAGTACTTATTATCCAATTCTGCATAGCCGCTCAACAGTTTTTTGCGTACAGACAGAAGCACAAATCTTCCAAATGACTGCGTGTACGAAAACGAAGAAAGTTCTATGTTCGCATAGGATTCTTTTTTAAATTTGGAATATTATGACGGCTTGTACAACATTTTAAAGAAGAGTGAACACTGTAATTGAATACACGTAGGTGCAAGGTAATGCACCTCTACCAGCCCTTAGCATTCTCAAGCGTGACGAATGTTACGTGAAGTTACAAGTCGTCTCACTCAGGTGATCACTGCATTTAAAGTTATAGACGTTGTATAATAGAACTGTGCTATGAAGTTAATTAATAATTTATAATAGACTAGCTGTTGCCAGCGGCTTCACCCGCTACAACTCGAAAATTATCCCACGGGAACATAAAATCGGGATAAAAGCTATCCTATGTGTTAATCCAGGTTATAAACTATCTGTGTACCAAATTTTAGCCAAATCCGTTCAGTGGTTTTTGCGTGAAAGAGTAACAAACATCCATACATCCATACTTACAAACTTTCGCCTTTATAATAGTAAGTAAGTAGGATGACGGTAGTACTGCTTTTTGATGACGTTTTTCGATCCTACTAATAATTTTTAACAAGTCATTGAAATGTATGTTGAACTATTTACTTAACATGGGCTTTAAATGTTTTATCTAGAATACAATTTAGATAAGCAGGCCAATAAACATCCATCGTGTATCATCCATTTAAAATGAATGAACGTTAGCTAAGTATGGAGTATCTTGACCAATCATCTCCATACGAATCTACCCTTGCGAATGGGTAGAAAACCACATTCCTTTTTATTTAAATTCAGTCATCGACGGAAAAAGCATCTCTTCGATGGCTCTTTATTTTTTATTGATTAAAAATAGGGAAAACCAGAAAATATTTGGTGTCCTTCATTCAATTTTAGAATTGAGCGAAACAGTCATATACTTTGCCATACCATAGAGCTTATTAAATGAAAACTGACAATATTTCATTCATCGCGGTTACAACTCATCCATTTAAATTATGGAACTACCATATTTGTCATAATAACCGCTTCATACGATTTGCAGCGAACGCAGCGTGTTTGAATTTCGAATGAATAATAATCCAATCGTTAGTTCATTAGTTACGTGTAGTATTTGATGAAAGGTACTGAGCAAGGCACGAGAGTACCTATGACATGATGGCTATTGCGTAATTATAATGGTAATTAATGAATAAATATTAGTAATTCAATATTTATGTTCTGTTGTGTAAAACCCTTGTTGAATCAATATCCATAAAAGTAGGTAGGAAGGTACATATTACGCTAAGTAGTTTGTATTTGTAATTTCTAAATTCCTTTAGTTTTAGGTGTGTATTTCTATGACACATGCCATTGTTTGACTATTTCTAGTATGTACTAGATAAATAAAATATGGTATCTTAATCTTATCGATCCTAGAAACAGACTCTCCTAAAAATGACACATGACTTCATTGATCATGAAATTCAGGGCGCTTAAACTTGTATGATTTGTTCAACAATTGAATACTAATATCAAGTAAATAATTTACACTATTATAAAATTGATTCGATTGCACGATCCTAAAATCGGTTGAAGATGTAGCACGCATTGAACTTATGTGGATAAATAATAAGGACATTCCTTCCGGTAGGAAGCGACCTGAATCCTAGTCTTCAAAAAAAATACTATGTATATTCCTTCCGAACATAGTGTTTTTTTTGGAAAGAAATATACGATTGCGAGTAGGACCAACCTGCGACTTTTCGATTCAAACTTCGGACGCCTTTACCAACTCGGCCATCTCAGTCATTTTTTACATTTTTGAAAACCAGATAAATACAGGATACAAGTATAGAAAGTTACTGTAACTTTTATGTTTAAATAGTGGATAGTGGTTAATAAAAGGATCATTGTGGTTAGCAAGGTACATCCAAGGCAAGTAATCGTTCTCTCGAGTGTAGAGTTTCAAGCCACGGATGCAGGAATCAGGTTGCAGCTTCACTAGTTGCCCGCTCCTGTTCACGGAAACCCTTATTTTTTACACAGTTTTAAAATGTGACTACTTGATACTTCCTTTTATTTATTTTTTGATGTTGAATACAATATAACATCACGTGGTATCTCCAAAGGCAAAACTGAAGTGAGTATGAGTGATGAGTACACCCACATTTGGCCAGTTATGTTTACGTTCCATGTAAACATAACGTAACATAACATACATTCCATGGACGGGGTCGCGAAACTTTCTTAACAGGTAGCCGTGTCATGGAACGTAAGGGGCTATCGCAAGAACAACATGGATTTTAGTCAGTACCAATCTCGACAGTTCTCTTCGCTCCACCCGTGGCCGTCGGTCGTAGGTAAGGTTTGTTCCGCGTTCAACCCCTAAGATTTTCTACCCTCTTCCGCGTTCGACCCTTAAACGTTTCCACATTCGACCCTTGAGGGTTGAACGTGGAACTCAGCACATTGGTAATCTTTTCTTTGTCCAGATTCAACCCCTAGTTTATATGTCAATCAAAATGACATTCAAGTAATAGTGAAAGCAAAAGTGTTTAGCCATTTATTTTCTTTATTATTAATATTTTATTAATAAATAGTTGTAACAGACTAACCTCTGAGACATTTGAGTCAATTGCATCAACCGTTCACCAATCCTGGCTCCGTCTGCCCAATTGAAAACTGAGCTGATCATTCGCGCTTGCGACTAAACCAACGAGATTAATATGACATGGCATAAAGCCTATAAAAAAATAATGACAACGGTAATTTTAGATATAGTGTGTCGATGTAACGGTAACTCGGATCGGCATTTTTGTTTAACAACTATTTGATGAATTAACATATTTTTGATTATATAGGCAGTAGGCAACCATAAGTTATAACCTGTCTTATAGGCACGAAAGAAAAGATTGATTATTAATTATTTCCATATTTTATTTTTAGTGTGTTGTTGAATTTTGTATAAATATTAAAGCAAATGTACGATGACTAATATGTAAAACCAAAATAATAATAAAATAGATGGTCCAACAAATCTAAATAGCCACAATTTTATTGCCATCAATAAATCTCGTACTAATGTTGCAACAGCCCGGAGAAATGTCTGCTCATCTGTGGTAATTTAGTAAAAGTAACATTTCTAGTTTTCTAAATCGATGAAAAAGCAATTTGTGAATGAAATACCACATGTTTCATAACTACGGCATTCTCAGTAAGTAAGCAATACACCAGACTAATATGTCTGGTTTTAAGTAAACTAGTACTAACGGCAGGAAGTTGATAGTTAACAAAATTGTTAGAGTATTAAAGTTATTACATCACGTTGATTGCAAACCATGATTGGTTTTTCCTGTATTTTAGCACTGGCTTACTTAAAACTGTATTCATTCATCGTGACACCTGCAAGAAACGGGTTAAACTTGGGTTAAACACTCACATTTCACACTTTCGAAACTCTATAGAGAAGAAACAAGTTTCTGAACGGGCAGATTCCCACTTCGACTGTTATTGACGACATTCAAATATGAGAACGACATCAGTTCAACCATCATGCATCATGTGGATTAAACAGTAACGGTCCAAAGATATTTTCTAGGAACTAACTGTGAATATTGATTATGATGTTCAATTGTGAAAACCCCAAAAAACGGCCACAGCTGATCAAAAATCAACATTATGCCAGCAAGAGTCATTTCACTGCATATTAAATTCAATACTTTGCATACAGACATGTTATAGCATCAATAAAACCGTGTTACGAATTTCGATGCAAATTTTTGATATAATATTGACGATTTGTTTATGCAATTTATTTCCATAATTAAGTGGACCGTCTACATAATTCGCACAAACTGGACCGCAAATATTCATCATTCATTAGTGAACGTTTCGTAATATTTGTCGCTCGCTCACTCGCTCGGTGAATGCGGATGCGATGCAGGTTGTAATGAATAGGAACATCTGGAATACGAACCAAGTTATCGGAGGCTGTGAGGTTGTAAGCCGGCTGGACAAGTCGACAGTCGAGGACAACAGGCTGCCCGCATTAGCTGTCCAAATACATACCTTTCTACTTGACGCCTGTCACACGGTGTCCCGATACCGCACTGCGGCGATACGCGGAAATCACCCGTCTCACTGAACAATCGCTACCTTTTGTTTATGGATAAGCGGAGACGCAATCCGTCCATTTTCAGACACAATAGTTATGTCAGTATCGTATGTAACGTAATCTGTTCCGCATCATTGGACATGTAAAGCTAATTTACACCTCTTTAATCGAAATACGAAGCATTACATAATGTGGTTATCAAACACACATTAATAATCGATATTTGTTGGCAAATTATGTGCAACGGAAGCAAGCGAATGCTTCGAGTTTGAAATACTAACAAAAGTCTGCAAGTTCTCTTTTGATCAAATTACATTAATGTTCTCGGCTTACACCGTACGCGGTGCGGCCTTATTTAATGAGTACTGTACACTATTTGAAACTTCTTTTAGAATTCTCAGGGCTTTGGTATTTAGGTCTAATGAAAGTTCGTTTACATTATACAGCTGGTGAGTTAGTGAAGTCGTACTACTTGAGACGCTGCGTACGCGCAAGTTTTACACATCGAATAGGTAAAGCATTCGAAACTGTTTATTACGTGGTGGGGTGAGGCAGTGAGGATGTAAGGAGGTCACCAGACGAGAGCAGCGACGCGCCAGACGGGGCGCGGACGAAACAATACCAAATCGCTTGGATACAATACCACACAATACGTGGACCAACAAATTGATGGAAACTGGTAAATAGGTGTGGTCGTAATCGCTATTATATTCGGATAGCACGCCTTCAATTGTTTTGGGAAGGCTTTGTCTTTATTCACTAGTTTCTAGAATCAGCGGATTCATTGTGTTCAGAATTTATACCATCACTAGCTGCTCCCCGCGGTTTTACTCGCTGTTCATCTCCTTTTGATCGAACCTACCGTGATGTTATACAGCCTTCCACACATGGATATCCAACAGAAAACTTTTTTTCTATTTTTATTTTATAACTAGTAGTTTCTGAGATAAGCGCGTTCAACCAAACAAACTCTTTTCCTTTCTAAAGCTTTGATGAAACTTTGACAACATGTTAAAATTATTCTTAACTATCCTTGGAAGGACTTATAATATAATTTCAAAGAAACTCCTTACGAAGCTAATTCCATTTTGATCGGTCGTGTCTCGAAGGAAACACCGATAATGGTGAAACAATAGCAGCTAAACTCGTGACATCCGCCAGCCCTCACCATTTTAAACAAAGACACTAATAGACCATATACATAGACGATGACATAGTCTTAGTAAAATCAATGATGTAACTGGAATTCTAAATAAATATTTGGAAGTAACTTACTTAATACCTTTATGGTGAATCCATTATTTTTGGGTAAGTATTTGTTCGCTTATCTTCCTGCAGAAAATTGCCAGTGCTTTTGGAAGTCACAGAATTTTATCCCAATTAACCATAATTATTATTGTAACAATTATTTAGTGTTGAAGTATGCCTATGCAAAAATTTGACAATGTTTTCCTTAATTTAATAAAATTATAATTCATCTGAATTGTAGTTGTAGTAAAACTAGTTCGTCTACAAGACGTTTTTTTCGAGCCTTTTAGGCTCAAAGCCACATTTAAAATGACCTAGATTAGTCACGCATGCATAAATTACAGTAGTTTTTGTTGATTGACATAATTTACTTACCTAAAGAAAAATATATTTTAATTCAAGATCTTTCTAGGCGTGGAAAAAAATGACGTTAAGCCACCTAAATTAATTATCAATTAACTTGAATTTATCGCTCGGCTGTAATTTTTTTTTTGGGAACAATGAACCCAAGCCATTAAGAAGGCATTTACTGTGACCTCATTTACTCTTAATTAATACTTATATTAATATAATCGAAGAAGCTATCAGGGGGGTATTACAACGTCTTAAAACCAGGCTTATTCCGGCGAGTGAAAGTGACAGAGCTATACAAGTCGTCTTGAGCCATCTCTTTCACTCACTGGAACAAGCCTGGTTTTAAGATATTGTAATACCACCCCTGGTAGCCTACTATGACGTCATAAAGCGAGAGTAGTTCTTTTGTGGGAAAAAGACAGAGCTATACAAGTCGTCTAGTGCTGTCTCGTTCCTACAAAAGAACTACTTGCTAGACGTTTTGGTAGGCCACCAGATTGGAACTTTAAAGAGTGTAGGCGGCCTACAAGAACTTGTCTAATAAGAATCTGAAACACATTAACTGATAAAATATACTTAGTGTTCTTCCCTTTTGTTCAATATAACAATAACTCCCAAACTTTGGTTATCGAAGCACGCTAAAATATCTTGTACTTGGAAGCATTTATTTCACACACCTCCACTTTTATGACTGTTGTTTCATTGTTAATAAGTAGAATAAATTGCGATTTTAACTATTATAACTGGCTGAATTTTTGCCAACGGTTTCGTCCGCGCACAAACTCGTAAATTATCTCACAGAAACTTAAAAAACTATATCCTATGTTTTATACCACCATAAGCTATCTCTGGTCGTGGGACTTATTCCATCACCGTGACCCCGGAACATAAAGGGCTATTGAAGGACACCGTGGATTTTAGTCAGTACCTACAAGTCTGACAGTCCCTTTCGTAGACCTATCATAGGCACAATGTCCTCTATTTATCAACATTTATCTTTTAATGAAAAATATCTGGTAGACCGAGCTTCGCTCGGTTTTTAAAATGTCTATATCTTGGGAACCGAGCTTTTCTCGAACCTGGGACCTTGATCGATTCCTTGAGCCAAAAAACCCCCAATCTGTAACTTTCATGAAAATCCTTAGAGCCGTTTCCGAGATCCTGATTATATATAAATACGAGTATACAAGAATTGGTCGTTTAAAGATATTAGATAGTAAAGGAAAATGCACTTGCATTTTCGAATACGTATTGGCATTTCAAAACAAGAACCATAAAACAAAACTATCCAACAAAGGATGAACGACTGATTTCTGCTATTGTCTTCAAATTATAATAAAACGTAGAGTTATTCACCTTGCAGTTATCTTGATCCTACTCATCATTACTTATTATAATTATACTAAGCTGAAGATTATATCAAATTTAGTAGTTAAAAATGGCTTCAGAACCGTGTGCAGTTAGTCTTCGTCACAATGCATCACTTAAAACTTCGTTGTAATTAAAATCTTGATGATGATAAAATAAATGTATGTAACGGGAACTCATATCCTGTTTCAATGTGTTGAAAACACATTTATTTGGAGTTTGCGTTGCTAATGAGCAATTTGTAATTACACAATTACTAGATGTTTCATTCAATTTGTTCACTACAAAGTTTGCATTCATTCTTTAAATATTTACCAATTTTAACATCTACGCTTATTTATTTTTTTATACATCACAACTATCAACTATCACATAAAGCCATCTAGTCCCAAGCTAAGCAGAGCTTGTGTTATGGTTACTAGAAAACTGATAAACATACTTATATATTTCTAAATACATATATATTATAGATAAATTACACCCAGATACAGAACAAATATGATCGTGCTCATCACAAACATTTGTTCTGGGTGGGAATCGAACCCATGATCTCCAGCATAGCAGTCAGGGTCACTAACCACTAGACCAACAGGCCTGTCTAATAATAAAAGTGAAGTGTTTATTTATTTGAATGTTGAAAACGCCCAATTATTGAGGTAGGTTATACGCTATTTACGTCATGCTAAGAGCCAAGCGGCGTCTGAAACCGAGGGCATAGCTAGTCCAAAATTAAATTGGTAACCTTACAGAATATTTCGTATTAACTACTTTCAAGTGACCACCATATTTGTATTCGTTTCCGTTTCTTTCGGTTGAGAAATATATCACATTTATATGGTAAATTGCGATAACTGTGCCTACGAACCTGCTGGATTTTCAATTATTAATGCTTGCTTTATAAATTACTTTATTTAATCATGTAGCATTTATCAAATATCCGAATCTTCAAATACCGCTTAATTTCGAATAATCCGGAATGTTATATATGCAAATACCCAATGAATTTTAACTTCCGTAATTAACTAATTGATTAATTAGAACTTTGATATGATGGAAGATTCTTGGTAGCAATTAGAAAGTCGTTTGGCACTTAAAAATATCTATGATTCAGCTTAGACGGGCTTAGACTAAATGATCTAAGACTTCACAAGTGATTATGCTTACTAGTTATCTAATTCTTGGATTGTTCATCATTATCTAGGTAGTCTTTTACCAATTGTTATTCAGCTACTAGTAGGTATATATTAGATTTTTTATTTAGTTTTTTTAGGACAATCCCATCGCACTCGTGAACAAATAAAATGCAACTCCTGAAAATTAAAATCAACAGTGGCAGCCTTCAGAAATTCACCGGGACTGAAGCTCAAGGAAATCCAAGAGAATTCTACTGTTTTGGATAGGTACTGCAACGGAGTTGATCAGATAGATTATTTTAGTTAGTTACTCGTAAGTAGTTTTGCATTAGGCATAAGTAACGAAATATGTGACTAATTATTAGCCACACCTCGGCTTTACCTCGGTATTACCTATACTAAGTGTGATATATTTGTAATCAGGTCTTCAAATCACAATTCTCCGAATGAAGTCTCGTTGTCTGATTCTCCCTTCCACCCCTCCCAGAGTGAGAGGAATCATTTGATAAAACCTAACCCACCCCCAAAATAGGAGCCGTAACTACACGTTGTGCAAAGGTCGCCCGGTCATCCCTGTAACTGAAATACAGAAAAATCAATAGCAACATCACAAAACATTACATTCATAAAATTATGTCTTTTCCCATGGGGATGGCAGAAATTGAGAGTAAGCGATTTTTTTTTTGAGTTTGCATCTCTTTAGAGGAGGTTGTGAGGTGTTTAACCGGGCTTTACTGTGGATACTTACCTGAAATGAAGCTAAGCCAGGGAAAGTGATAGGCTACACCTGCTACAATCCTATACAAGTATATTACTCACTTCGATCGACGTTCATGTCGTCACGTTCTATGTCAAAACTTAGTAGCAAAAATACAGTCATATGCTGTGCAAATGACGGCACGGTTGGGGCAGAAGCAGCTATTGACGGCTGCTCTGCGTGTCGCAAGTTTCAAGTCCAGTACGGCTATTTGTGGTGACCAACGATACAAGTAGAGTACTCCATAATCCAAGTTAACAAAGTAACAAGCCTCTTTATTATGTAACAAAATTGAGATGTGATATCAAATGCTGTAATAATTGTAATACAAGCTAATACCATAGTCTGCGAACATTCGATCACAGTCCGTTGTACTAAGTCCCTCGAGCGTTAAGATTTAGCGATAGTTTGTTAAATTGTTGCCGCCGTATCGCGAATAACTTTCCATTAACTTTCGTAACTGCCTTGGTGGTGTAGTCATTGTTATAGCGACTGCTGAGGCTGTGGTCTTTGAGTTTGATTCCCATGTCAAAAAACTACTAAATTTTGTATTTTTCAATCAACCATTTCTCAGTAAATGCTCGTAGCCACGTAACAGTCGCACAGGATTCAGGATAAGCCACACTTACAGTGATTTGCCTGACGGTGGCTAACCATCTATCATTATAGCGTCTTTACTCCAGCAAAGGAAAACACGTAAAGCCGTTGGACCCCACTGTCATTTGTAGATCTTTGAAAAACGTTACTATTAGTCAGAAGCTCGAAATTCTTACTTCCAGTCTTACATAAGGGCACCGTATTACTGAGTTTTGGCAGTCAGATATGCAGTCGCACCATATAAAATACAGATTTTTAATTGAATCCGGTTCGACTGGCCGACTTTAACATAGTTTGGAAAAGGCTAGGCAGAGATGACGATAATAATAAATTCCTCTGCAATCCAGATTCTGGTTACCTTTGCCCTTTATTACATGCGAAATATGGACAAACATACTGGCACAACGTGGGTGGAATATTGAGCACACCTCTGCCAATCCCTTCGGGGAATTAGGCGTGATGTTATGTATGAAGCTGTCGTAACTATCTCGTAACAGCAACATAGTAAAACAGCAAATCTCTTCTCGAACCACCATATTTACAAAATGTCTTCCGTTTCTATGTGAGTCTGCGCGAGTGTGCACGATTGAATGCGTGCACCTAAATAACTTGTATACGTACTACATTCACGTATTTCAACGGAAATTGTGCGAGAGCTAATGTCCACACATTTTCTCTTGCGATACTAAGCTTGACATTCTTTAGAAGGGATCGGTTGAGGTTTAAAGTCCACATTTTAATGTGATTAACCGTGTGGGAATTTCTAACCACATTTTGGTAAGGCCTATGTCAAGTTGTGGATGTATCCTACAGGTTGATGATGATATTGGCAACTAAGCCCACTAAATAATTATCTGGCTTCGAGTTCAAGTTGTGTTTCTATTAACATATTATTTAAATCATATTTTAATCAAATAAATAAATTGTGGATTAAAATCGTGATAAAACCATGTGTTTGGAATTTATAAAACTGCCTATTAATATTTTAAATCTGTTAGAATTAGAGCAGCAATATTGATACAAAAGTATTTATTTAATAGACATTTTTATTTTCCTTTTAATTCAAGCAAATTGATTTCTTATCTTATCTGTGTTGACCATAGACAACACTATTTCTATTACTTAAACAAGTTTGCACCGTTAGATGGCTGATTCACGCATTAATAGGCGTGGACATAGTCTTACAGCCTTCTACTAGCCATAACACGGCTCAATCCCACAAGTGGACTAATTTATGCTAATTGTCAATAGACCGTGTCTTAAATATTAAAGTTGTTAGTGTTAGAATTTTTCTCTTTGTTTTCACCATAAATATGTTAAATAGTTTTACGAAAAAACTTTAGATTGCGGAATAATTTTACAGCGTATTTATTATTATTGCTCCGTAGACTTATAGTGAGTAGAAATAACGATACCTATTAATATTCTTGAAAGTTAAATTCCACAAAATATAATTTGCGAAACGTAACTTTCAGTTTACTTATAGGTGATGAGGTGACAGACGTAATTGACCATTTTGTGGCTATCGTGAGCTTTCGCATACCTACAGGAATTCATGGATGTTATAAAAGCTAAGTTCTGTTCAGTTCTTCACACAATACTTATAAACTAAGCCTAAAATACCTACCTAATAACAGAATAATCATCATCATCAGCCGGAAGACGACCACTGCTGAACATAGGCCTCCCCCTTAGACCGCCACGCCCAATGACAATTCGCCACTTGCATCCATCGGTTGCCCGCGACCCTCACGATGTCGTTGGTCCACCTAGTGGGAGGCCTGCCTACGCTGCTTCTCCCGGTCCGTGGTCGCCACTCGAGAACTTTTTTTCCCCATCGGTTGTCAGTTCTACGAGCGATGTGGCCTGCCCATTGCCACTTCAACTTGCATAAGAACTATGTCGGTGACTCTGGTTCTTCGCCGAATATCCATGTTCCGGATTGATTGATTGGAATGCAGAATATTAATTTCCTACCTTAAAGCCACGTATTCACTGAGCAACAATTGTTTATAAAATGTTATTAAAAAAAAAAAAAAAACTTTATTACTCTGTAAGCACCCTGTAAAAATGTAAACTGAAGGGTACTGTCTCCTGAGATACAGGCTAACAACCTAGTTCAGGAGGCAGGGCTTTAATGAATCTGTGTACTTACGTTGTTCAATAAAGCAATTATTATTATTATTATTAAACTCTGTTTCAGAAACAAAATCTACGTGTTTCTGAAACAAATCATTTTGTTTCAGAAACATATAATTTTGTTTCTGTAAACACTACGTGTTTATCGGTATGTTTCGGTGCTCCCCACTTGCGGCAGAGAACACTTTACGTGATGTTTCAGAAACTGTGTATCCGAAACACTGCTGCTCAGTGAATACATGGCTTTACTTGAACAGAGTCAAAATGCAACAATTCTCACACATTGTAAAATAATAACATTAATTCGAGGCTAACTGCTCAGTTATTATGCATAAGAATGCGTCAGATATTTCGTTAGTTACATGCGAGGTATTTAAATAACAGCACCTTTTATACCTAGTCCATGTTTATCATCATCTGCCTAGCCTTTTCTCAAATATGTTGGGTTAGGCTTCCAGTCGAACCGAATGCAACTGAATATCAGAAACCCGGAAATACTATTATATACCCCTTGATAAGACGTGTTGCCAGACTTCCAGCTTGTGACATGCAACTAAGCCCCTTCTACTACGACTTTGGCATCATTGGGTCGTGCCTCTGTACGAACGTCTGTATTTATATTGCGATAGTCGCTTGGATACCAAAGTCGTAAGGTATCGGAGACTTGCGTCGAGATGTCTACGAACGGGTTAACAGAAATCTGTCAAAAATCTACAAAAAATGTCAGCTGGGACCGATGGTTTTACTTGCTTTCTGAGCCATCAACCATCAACAAACCAACCTAAGCAAGCACGGCCTGTGTGGCAATTATATTCTTTAGTCACGAGTCTAATCCATGTTTATAGGCATTAAAAAATTTAATAAAATCCATAGATCCAGGTTAAAATGTTTTCTATGTTAATTTATCGATTAACATAGTGAAATATGGATTGATAATGATCTGCCATCGGTTAAATAGCACGGCAATAACTAGTTTTATCACGTCGAACCAAAGAGTTAGCAGCATGGTATTTTTTTTTAATGCGACGATTTGTCTCTGTTAGTTTCTTTTCCGACTGCCAATAGACTAAAAGGTAGCTTTGTCGAAAATCATGTTCTTGTCCTATTTAACTTTGGTCAGTGCAGCAATATATTTTCAAACGTTGCCGGATTCTAGGAATTTCTGATGTAAACTGGGTGCGTTTCAGTAAACTCTTATTACAAATACCCAGATCTAAGCAATTCCTTGTAGATCATACAAAATGATTTATTTCGTAATCGAACGGAACCAGCGACAAGCAACCACTTCGTCAACCGAGCCATCATTGCCAAAAGTATTTGCGAGTTATATTTTACATGTATAACTAATTTAAAACATATAAATAAACTATTAACATGGATACATAATATAATTAATGCATAGAAGCCGCTTCGAGAACCGAGTCATCCTATTACGTAAATATTGGTCACAGCAGAAGAATTCACTCGAAGCTATTAGAGAAAGTTGTCAAAACCAATTATTGCATAATTAACCGTTAATCTATTACATGCCGCGAATTTTATTTTACGACAACAAACAACTCGTTCTTTTCCGCCATTTTAAATGAATTTTATGTTTTAGAAAGTCGATTGAAATTTAGAATCAGCAAAATAAATCCTCAAGAGATTCAAAGGACCATAATCAAGTTAATTTTTTTTTTATTTAACTTAGAGGTAAAATAAATAACTTCTAGAATAATCAAATGATTGATTATATCACAGATGAATGCTGATTGTTGATATTATTACTTACATAACATCCTTTATCAAATGTTTGTTTTAACACATTAATGATTAACACCAGTTCACAGTTAGATACTGTTCCAGTGACCACAGCATGAAATAACGAATAGACCTCTATAAACCAGAGACAACTTGTAAATCATAGAAATGTATTTTATAATGGACCTCTTTTATCCCGGCTGAATCTCGGCACAAATGAACAGCACCTCTTACAGACCGGTCGTGTTTGTAACGATGGTCATGACCATTCCTCTCCAAGAATAAAGAACTCCTCAAATTTAATCACTCACTTAGACTCGAAATTCTTTTGTGTCTTTCCAGTTTTTGAAACAAACGTCTCGAAAATACGAAGAGCCTTGAAATATGTTTTTATTTTCGTACTGAAGGCGATGATAATTGATGAGGAAACGTCGTCGGCTGTTTAACAAACGGCTGAAACGATAGAATTCATTAAATAAATCTGACAAGGAGAGCGTCTTGCTCAATTTAACGTTTCATTCTAGACTAAGTATCTACACTTTTGAGCAAAAGTATAATAATCGTGTACTCCGATTCCGTGCGATCTTGAGTACTTAATAACTAGTTAAGAATAATAAAAATGAAACATTTTGAAAGGTTTAACTACAGTATAATTATCTATGTATACCGTGGTTTAACTGTTACCTTTAATTTGATACTATTCAGGGAGCTATCCTAGATCAATTTCCAAGTAAGTATGTAAGTGACTCCATACTTTTGCTCGCGAGTGTATCTATAAATCAGTGATCAATAGAAATAGGGTCATTCAATACGGTACCTTGAAGGTAGTTATTATTACCTCTTCTCATTTATATTTTATACGCCCATTCATTTAATTACAAACATCAAAACATACCTTCCCATACGAAGATATTAATTAGGGCAACCGATTAAATTTTTTATCGACCATTTATCATTTACCGTTATAAATATTCGCATGACCGATCTTCAAGAAGTAGTATGGGCCAATAACGGCATTGAATGGTGTTAAGCAGGTGCGTCGTTGGGCTTGCTATGTGTTTAAGTACGCAATTATACGCAGTATAATCGGTCATGGCCGTTCGATTCCTTATGAAGAGTGTGTGGGCAACCTGTGAATATTGTTATCTTGTTAGATTCGTTTTTGGTGAGGAATTTGTCAAGCTGATGATGGTTGGCCCCTATGAAGAGTAACTGGTTTGATAACATCTTCAAATTCATATAAGTTTCTTGATAGTCTGACTGAAATCACTGAGGATAGTGCACCTGAGTAGAAAAGTCAGTTTCAACACAAATTGATTCGAAAACTGGAAGTAAAATTAAATATAAACGGATAATTGCAAGCACAAAACTGAGTCTATACATTATAATATTACCTATATCTTAACAATGTCAAAAACGATGAAGCTACAGTCCCAGTCGCAAAGCACAGTAACTGTGTAAGTAATATACGTACCTAGTTGGTCATTACAGTAACATTTCAAGGTGAGGTGAAGAACTAAGTAAATATATTTACTGCCAATGGCATCTTCGTCAAAATAGTCAGGAACACCAAAATAACTTTGTCCGCGAAAAATGCTCATAAAATAAACTACTGAATCAATCTGAAATAATTTTTATGGGACCAAATCACAGGTATATTTCATCGAACAAAAAAATAAGAATCGCAGCGACCAGACAAATCGGAGAAATCGGTGTAAACCGTAAAAAAAAAGGTTGCACTCCAGGAGTGCCGGTAGAAGTGAAAACTTTTTTGTTACTATGTTTTATTTTTAATTTGAATGACGTCTTACTCATTTTCGATCAGGGTCACGTGACCCTGACGCGAGTTTTGGTCACGTGACCCTGACGCGAGTTTTAAATTTTTTACCCATTACAGAAAAAGTGTACAACGCCGCTAAAGAAGTTTTCACTTCAAAAAACAAATAGCGACTGAATTGAGAACCTTTCCCTTTTTTGAAGTTGGTTAAAATTAATCGCGATCCGTTTGATAACTACGATTAATACGAGTAAAACAAAACAATAGCGCGACGAACTTGTCTGCTTTGAGGCATCTTCCCACATGTATTATTAAATAGTCGAGGCCGAGGTCGCCGCTAATATGGAAGAGTTATGTCAGACGATTATTGTGATAACTAACCTTGCGATGTATCTATTGGAAAAACAATATAAGGATCCGTTCAAAGTCAAAGAGCCCGGATACATTTCAATAGGTTTTACCTTTTAGAAGACCGATTTAAGATTTACATTAGCCATGTCAAATCAATACATTTCTGTTACACTAGGGCCAAACCAAAGACATTAAACTAAATACGAGCAATAGACGGGACATCACAAAGTTGTGATCCAAAACTTTTTACCAATAGGTAAAAAGTCGCTCAGTCTAGTAGTCGCGTTGCTATGCAACGCTTAGATAACGCTACTGACACACGGCATCAATAATTTAGTATGAAATTTTTTCCAATGCCCGCTCTATAGGTTCTTTTAAATCTCTTTGGGCCAAACTAACGGAAAATACCGTTGATTATTGTGCTAATGGATGTTGATACAAACACTAAAAGACTGTTATCGTGACCGAAACCAACGGGAACATTACTTAATCGGCTACATTAGTGTTTCATTTTTTCTAAGACCTCTTGAAGTAGGATGCAGGATATTAGGTATATGTATTAAGGTATATTTCATGCTCGGAAAATCAATGTAAACTCTTAAGAAATGTAAGTATTTTCACAGAATATAATAATAGTTGGTATTTTATAAGAAAGGATGATGCTGGCTGTTCTCATAAGTACGAATGTTCAAACACATAAATGAATCTGAATTGCTTTAAATGTTTAGAATCCGAAAAGCGGAGTGACCTATGACCTCCATAATAGGGATTGGGGAATACCGCTGCGTATAACGATTGACTTGAATACAAACGTTCTAATTATAGCAATTGGATATTATATATAGGAAAGCAGCTTTCTGAATAACTTATTCATTTGTGGCACGTTGGTATTAAAAAACAAATGTGGAGAAAAAAAATGATTTAACAACTCCATGGATGAAAAATTGATAACCTCCTTTTTTTTTAAGTCGGTAAAAAACACAAACATCTGTCTCCATAATTAATGTAAATTATGCAGCATGCTCGTTAAATCCAGTTTGGAAGTGAGAAAAACCATAAATATTGTCCTCCAAACTATAGATCGGGTTTGGCCTGTTGTTAGGCATTCGGCCCCATAACGACAGTCATAGGTATTCGTACGACAACCTGAAGCGACCATCCGAACTGTCGTTTCCGCCTGACACGATTTATGTAGCCACATGAATGGCAATCTCACAATGTGGGTTAGCCATAACACGTTCAAACACAACAATCTTTCACAGCGGAGTCAGTCTCACTGAATGTATATTTCTCACTAGTAAGGATTGTTTCAGTCATGTTCGGCATGTTTAATGAAGCGACCCGAAGCGATCACAACACTCTCACAACTCATTCAGCATCTACCATCTTAAATTTCAATAGAAGAAGCGGCTTTTTGCCGAACGCACTTGAAACTTATTACCTACATTATACGGTTGTCTTTACCAATTACCAAATTAATCGCGTATTACTGATTACTTGATCAGTGTCCTTTATCAAATAGCTTACAGCTTGGCCAGAACGGATTGAAACGGAACTATTTTTTTTTTCTGACAACGTTTTAAATCTTTGATATTTGATGTAAACAAAGACCGCAGGTTTGTTAGATTTATTATTGTGCCATAAATTTAACGTAATAAGTGAAAAAAAAAATTAAAGTGCTGGTAGCGCGAAGACAGTGGCGACTTATGGTTTTCTTCAGTTTTATGTCAAGCTGTATTTAGTTCGCGAGTTATATCCACTGATTCGTCAATTTCCCTGATTTGCTTTGTGAATTTTACAGTTGCGTCAATTTAACAGGTATCAAACATTTGTGTAATGTGTGTTTGCAAACTGCATGGAATGTGTCCACAGGTGATTGAAAAGTTTCAACTGTGTTCTAACTAAACGACCTCATAGCAATCGGTTCCGCCATGCACCTTTGAAATGTCGTAACGAAATTTACATTACACACGCCTATTGTTTTAGCGAAACTTTCATATGGTATCAGGCTATGCCTCCCATTTTTTTAGGGTTCCGTAGTCAACAAGGAACCCTTATAGTTTCGCCATGTCCGTCCGTCCGTCCGTCCGTCCGTCCGTCCGTCCGTCCGTCCGTCCGTCCGTCCGTCCGTCTGTCCGCAGTTTAGCTCAGAGACGCACAGTACTAGAGAGCTGTAATTTGGTGTAATTATACGGATTTGTTGTGCCGAAAAAGTGGTAAAATAAAATCTCGTAAAATATTTTTTTTTAGGGTACCTCCAGTACTTACACGTAAAGTGAGGATTTTTTTTTCTCGCGTACCCCTTTGTGTGGGGTATCATTAAAAAGGCCTTTAAAAAATAATGATAGTTTCCATTAACAATTTTTTGATAAAAAAATTCGTTTGTGAAATATTAAGCTTTAAAGTGCTAAATTTTGCTCGATTCGAGTGTCCCCCCCCTCTACCAGCTAAACGGTTATGTTTGGGGGTGTGAAAAAATTTACAATAGTAGTACATATAACGAAGTTTAAAAGAAAATTATCACGACTAAGTAGGCTTTACAACTTTACGAGTAATAGTCGACCAACTTATAAAATGTACTTGATATCATATTTTCTTAAGCAAAATGTATCGGAGACAACTGCAAATGTAAGTTTGTCAACTTTATTTTTACAGCTTTTATAGGTATGTTTTTTGGGGATAGGTAGGTTTTTATCGTCAACTATTTTTAACTAAATTCAAAAAAAGGAGGAGGTTCTAAATTCGTTGTAATCTTTTTTCTTATGTATTTTCCCCGATTTCTCAAAGACTCCTGGACCAATTTTGAAAATTCTTCTTTTTAAAATTAAATTCAGCGAATCAGTTTAGTTAGTTCGCATAAGTATTTTGATGGGCAACTACGGAACCCTACACTGTGCGTGGCCCGACACGCACTTGGCCGGTTTTTCAATAGCCAGATAACCTTTATATAACTGAGGAATAAAAATGGCGGTTTGACAGCTTATCTATAGAAAATATGTCAAACCGTTATTTTAATTCCTCAGTTAGGGGTTATCTGGGTATTGAAAAATCAGTCCTTAAACGTAATAATTGAGTCAGTAACCCTGTTTGTTACCTGTTAACGTTATAACCGCTAAACAGGCTTTTTCTTTTTTTTAACCTCGTAAAATTAATCATCAGATGAGAGGAGAACCCAGGGTAGGGCCGGAGGAACTGTCAGACTCGTAGTGACTAAAATCCACGGTGTCCTTCAATATCCCTTTACGTTCCAGGGTCACGGTAATTCGATACGTCCCGCGACCCCAGCTTTGACCCTCGACCGCTAAACAGACTTGCTGGGGCAGGTTAGGTATAGGATATTTTTTATCCTAGTATTATGTTCGGCTGCGGATTATAGTTGTTACTATATAATTAACGATGTGGATTATAAAAGACATCTATATTAACTAATACTTAAACGAAACAAATTGACGATAAAGTTTCAGTATCAATTTGCATCGTGGATATTGAAAACGTTTAAGACTGGCTCATTGAATGCGTTGAGTAAACACTAATAGGTATGTATTCCTTTACTCTTCAACACAGTTATGATGGGTAAATATGCTAGATACCCCTTGGTAAGAGTGGTTTTCAGACTTCCTGCTGGTGACTATTTTTAGCGACTATCAACGGTCTACAAAATAGAACCAGGGGGATTAAATTTACATCGTCTTAAAACCAGGCTTGATCCGGCGAGTGAAAGTGACAGAGCTATACAAGTCGTCTAGCGCCATCTCGTTCACTCACTGGAATAAGCCTGGTTATAAGACGTTGTAATACCCCCACAGGCCTTACGTATATATTACCCGTATTTAAAAAAAAAAAAACTTGGCACTGGTTTACTCGCTTTAAAAGATATAACGAATTGAATTTGGAATGTTTAAAGGTTAACTACTTTCAATTCTGATGCAGAGACCATAATTTGTGTGATCCAAATTTAAATTACACCAATTTTAACTGAGGCAGACGACCAGGATTAACGCATTTTGATAAAAAGAGACCAAATTAATTTCGAAGTTTGAAGAGGCCAAACGGCTTAATCAATAAGTAAAGTTATCCAAACTTCGAGAGCCCAGTTATTTTTGGAAAACGCTGATACGAGGGCGGAGTGATAAGTCTGGTAAAAATCTATTTTGGAATAAAATTATCACAAATTTGAGGGACTATATTTAAATTTTCAGCCAGTACCGCTGGTCAGTTTTTTTTTTTAAAGCCATTAAATAAAAACAATTTGACGCATTTTCGCAAAGATGGAGAAAAGTGAATTTCGAGTGTTGATTAAACATTATTTTTTGCGCAAAAAAACTATTACCGAAACTAAACAAAGGCTTGATAAATATTATGGGGACTCTGCTCCATCGATTAAAATGATACATAAATGGTTTACGGATTTTCGGTGTGGTCGTACAAGCACAAGTGATGCCGAACGCCCAGGACGCCCTGTTGAGGTCACTACTCCAGAGATGATCGCTAAAATCCATGACATAGTGTTGACTGACCGAAGAGTAAAAGTGAGCGAGATAGTCGAGATAGTAGGCATCTTAGACGAACGTGTGCGCAATATCTTACACCAACATTTAGATATGAAAAAGGTCTCCGCGCGATGGGTGCCGCGTTTACTGACTATTGATCAAAAACGCATGCGAGTTACCACTTCGAAGGCAGGTTTGGCGTTGTTACAACGGAATAAACCTGATTTTTTGCGTCGTTTTATAACGGTAGACGAAACGTGGATCCACCACCATACACCAGAAACCAAGGAACAGTCGAAACAATGGATTGCTAGGGGCGAACCAGCTCCGAAGAAGGCCAAAGCAGTTTTATCGGCCAATAAGGTGATGGCTACAGTTTTCTGGGACGTACGTGGGGTAATCCATATTGACTACCTAGAGAAGGGTAAAACGATAAATGGCGAATATTATGCCAATTTATTGGACCAATTTAACCAAATTTTACTTGAAAAACGACCGCATTTGGCTAAGAAGAAAATCCTCTTCCACCAAGACAATGCACGAGTGCACACCTGCGCGATTGCTATGGCCAAATTACATGATTTGCGATATGAGTTGCTATCTCACCCACCATATTCGCCAGATTTGGCCCCTTGCGACTATTTTCTGTTTCCGAATTTAAAAAAATGGCTCGGTGGAAAAAGATTTAGCTCCAACGAGAAGATCATACTCGAAACCAATGCCTATTTCGAAAGGTTGCCTAAGTCATACTTTACGGAAGGGATCGAAAAGTTTGAGAAACGCTGGATGAAGTGCATTGAGTTAGATGGAAATTACGTTGAAAAATAAATCATAATTTAAAAAAAAAGTTATTTCCTTATTTCATTTTTACCAGACTTATCACTCCGCCCTCGTATTTAAACTAATATTTTAAAGAGGATAAACTCAAATTCTGATAAACGGATGTATTTAACGCTTTCATCCATAAAATACTAGGTATATCTACCTACTTATTAAAGTGACATGGGCTGTATTTTATTTTTCAATTGCTAACCAGCAAAGCAGGATTGATGTTAGTTTTTTTATATAAAATATCTACTGGGACAAACAGAAGCAAGGGAACTCATCGATAAAATATAAATCTATAAAAGTATTATTCCCCCTTTCACCATCGGACAATATAGACGTACTGCAAATTACCATCCATAGTTGCCATTGCACCAATTCGCACTAGGCGCTTTTAAATACTCTTCATAATAGGCACGCACGGCAAAAGGTGGTACCCACTGCTTCTGTATCTGTTTTCCCAAAAGTTTTTGTAACAACTTTGTTGTACAATAAAGTGTATTCTATCTATTTCTTAAAAATTTGAATTAACAGGCTTTTTCTGGGTAAGCTCACTCCATCGTAGAAGAGCAAACCAATCGGAAATAAAATAAAATAAAAGAATTTAAAATACCCATTTTACATCTGCTGAAATCTATTTCTACACAATATAATTATTCTTACACAAGATCCCCTTGTAACCCACAAAAAAATTCAGCATGTAGAAAAATATGTTTATATGAGAAAGTTAGCCATAATGATGTCTATTACTCGCTACCCGCTAGTGCCATCAGCCACTACATCTATCATGTGTTGTGTCGTTATCCCCGCGCGCCGTCGTTCGCGCCCCACGCTCAGGGAGGCTTTATCAGTTTTCTTATGCTCCACATTGACATTTATTGTGTACCTATAAGCACATTCAATTTGCACTAAATAAGTAAGTCTCGTTTCCTTCAAAAAGTAGGGCATTACTTTAGTTTTATGGGACTTCTAAGGAGAGTTTAGGTTTTCGCTCGTATTTTTTTGGTGTCCCTATCGCCTAAACCACTTAATTTTCTTTTTGAAGACCTCTCTTTTGTACTGCGTCTGTGTTTTAATCAAGAACTGTATTGGGTGATACCTTCTTTTCTGTTATTTGAGGTAAAACTTCAAAAAGCTTCCGGTCTTTTGGAGATAAGACAGGGGAGTTAGGGATTTATTAACCCACTAAAACCACTCCAGTGGTCACCATCAGCACATGGGAGGTCTCGTTTCCTCTTAAAAGACCCGGCTGGCACCCTCTGTGCGAAGCCTGTTATGGGATATTCCTAGGGAAGGTGATTGAACCCACATAAAATATTTAAAGTGCTTACCTATCTGCCGGGGTTGCGGGACATACGTATACCGCGACTCCGGCACACAAAGGGCTACCGAAGGACACCGTGGATTTTAGTCAGTACAAGTCTGACAGTCCCTCCCGCCCTGCCCGGGGTTGGAGGACTCATTTGATGATATTACCACGTAAAAAAAAAAAAAAGTGCTTACCTACTGTTTTCTAATAAAAAGCTCTGTTAAACACACGGAAACACGAGACAGAAGGATATACAGGGGACGCTATGTGTAATTCAATGATATTATAAAGAAAGATACGCCATATTCATCCTGAATGGCGTTCAGATATCGTTGCGTTGTTATTAGAGTAATTTAAAACTGCGACAGCGATATATGTATAATGCGGAACGTATTAAGATAGAAAGAGATAGCAGATAGCAAAGAGCAACAATTGTCTTACTTTGTCCTCACCAATTTTTGCGTGCTAGTGCGATTAATGCGGTAATTCAATAAATCGTACTTGTTATCTCTTTATTCTTCACGTTTCCTCTTTAGTGCAAACAGGACAGTCTCTTCCCAACCATATTGATTATGAAGTACCTATTCGCGCTAGATTACTGTCATAAATGTTAAAATTTTCTTTATCATTATCTTTCTCCCCCAGGGTCTCCGTGGAAGGTCGAGGTGATGGCAGGGCCGTTGGGCGGCGGCGGAGGGGAGCCCACTCGGCTGATCCCTGCCAGAGTACCAGCCGTCTTCGAAATATCAACCTCAGCTGGAGAAGCTACCTTCAGTAAGAATGAGGTATGTATTTATAGAATAAATATTGTAATGTTGTCTTCTTGAAATTGTGCAAAAAAGAGTTGCTTGAAAGTTGGATCAAAACTTGTATTGAAAACCGGCCAAGTGCGTGTCGGGCCACGCACAGTGTAGGGTTCCGTAGTTGCCCATCAAAATACTTATGCGAACTAACTAAACTGATTCTCGGAATTTAATTTTAAAAAGAAGAATTTTCAAAATCGGTCCAGGAATCTGAGAAATCGGGGATAATATATAAAAAAAAAGATTACGACGAATTTAGAAACTCCTCCTTTTTTTGAAGTTAGTTAAAAATAGTTGACGATTAAAACCTACCTATCCCCAAAAAACATACCTATAAAAGCTGTAAAAATAAAGTTGACAAACTTACATTTGCAGTTGTCTCCGATACATTTTGTTTAAGAAAATATGATATCAAGTACATTTTATAAGTTGGTCGACTATTACTTGTAAAGTTGTAAAGCCTACTTAGTCATGATAATTTTCTTTTAAACTTCGTTATATATACTACTATTGTGAATTTTTTCACACCCCCAAACATAACCGTTTAGCTGGTAGAGGGGGGGGACACTCGAGTCGAGCAAAATTTAGCACTTTAAAGCTTAATATTTCACAAACGAATTTTTTCATCAAAAAATTGTCAATGGAAACTCACATTATTTTTTAAAGACCTATTTAATGATACCCCACACTAAGGGGTACGCGAGAAAAAAAAAATTCTCACTTTACGTGTAAGTACTGGAGGTACCCTAAAAAAAAATATTTTACGAGATTTTATTTTACCACTTTTTCGGCACAACAAATCCGTATATTTACACCAAATTACAGCTCTCTAGTACTGTGCGTCTCTGAGCTAAACTGCGGACAGACGGACGGACGGACGGACGGACGGACGGACGGACGGACGGACGGACGGACGGACGGACATAGCGAAACTATAAGGGTTCCTTGTTGACTACGGAACCCTAAAAATTGAAAAGGCAGCTTACGAAACTGGACTTTGACAGTTGATGTGTCCGTAAACAGAACTTTCTACCTATCCTAAGCTCGCTTTTGTACTTCTTTGCATAAAACAAAAAATTGGGCTTGCTCCAAGCTTTTCAAAATCTCTTCTTTTTAAATGTAACCTCTTCTCTTGTGCCTCCTTAGTAAGAAAATATAGGAATTCACAAATAGGTCATCACATTAAAATCTTTTAAAATCATTGCTCATTGATGTGCTTGTTTGTACCTCTATCTTTACATATCCAATAATTAAATAAAAGAGGTGCGATATTTTATCGAATGCCAGTATTTTCACGAAGCTGTATACCCCAAACAGTCACTCGCGCCAATTTGTATCAATTTAACTCTTCATTCAAGGATGGCATGACATGTTACGTATTCGACGGAAAAAGCTCTGAAACTGTAATGAAATTATTCATATTTTGCACCTTTGTTTTTATTTGGAGTTTGCAATATCATGGCCAATATTTTGAAAGAATCGAGAGTGTGACAAGGAATATGAAGCTCCAAGATAATGGTCTCAAAAATAGCCAATTAGGTCTTGTAAAAATAATAACTCTACCCAAAACTGTTCTAGCCAGCCATTATCAACCATAACCTGGACAAAGAAATCTTACAACCATCAAAGATTGAATGGCATGTTAATAAAAAATACGTATATTTCTTTAGTTATTTTTTTTTAATTTTGGCCCAACTGGCCGAGCATATAAAGTATTATCAATGTGTATGTTTATTATTTATTTTCCAACTATAATTTTTAGGAATCCGTACCTCAAACGAAAAAACGGGACCCAAAAAGAATCGTTTTGTGATCCGTGTGTCACACACGCACTTGGCCAGTTTTCTTCAGCCTTGAAAATAAAGGCGGCCACATACATTAGTTTTCCTGATCAGGAATCCTGATCCGGTTTTCGAAATCTGTACGGGAAGATAATGAATGTGAACAACACACACAAAACATACTCACACATTTGTATGAATTCACTGCGTTCGGATGGAAAACGGATCAGCCCCCCTAGACAAGTCGCAAACGATAATCGTTAACGCTCGGTTCTCCCCAATAGATTTTCAACCTTATTCCTTCGAGTCTTTAGTTGAAAATCTATTGAAGATTTCATGGCGTTGTCGTTCGTTCCAGTCGCTAACGCTTAGAAATCCTAAATGGATTTTCAACTAAAGACTCAAGGAATAAGGTTGAAAATCTATTGGGGAGAACCGAGCGTTAACGATTATCGTTTGCGATTTGTCTAGGGGGGCAGGAAAACTGATGTATGTGGCCGCCCTAAGTTGTAAAATTTTGTTTGCAGGTTGGCGTAACAGTAACAGCTCCATCCAGAAGGGCCGTGACTTCGCGGGTGCTGGACGTGGCGGAGCGCCCCGGCGTGTACCGCATCGAGTTCACTCCTGAGGAAGTCGGAACTCACCTTATCGATGTTGGTATACTTGAGCTTAAAGATTCTTTATTCATTCTAAAGAAAATACATTGATCACTAATGGGGATGGCAACTGGGAAACGTATGGCGCTAGTACTTATAGCAAGTTTCAAGCATCGTCATTGGCTCAAATCTTATAGGTACTTCAAAATAGTACCTACAGCTTGGCCAGAACGGGTTGAAACGGAACTAAAATTTTTATTTCTGACAGCGTTTTATAATCTTTGATATTTGATGTAAACAAAGGCCGCAGGTTTGTTAGATTTAATATTGTGCCATAAAAATAACGAATTAAGTGAAAAAAAATGAAATAAAATCATTCAAAGTGCTGGTAGCGCGAAGACAGTGGCGACTTCCGGTTTTCTACATTTTTATGTCAAGCTGTACTACTACCTCATTGGCCGGATTAGGACTTATGCTATGGTCGCGCCATCTACAATTAGCTTTAACCGGCCTTCCCCATTGAATAAATACATAACTATGGTAAATACTTAGAAAATAGTCATACCTATTCGTTTATTTGAATGTGCATCCGGTAAAACTGGAAGCCGACCTCGACATAGTTCGATTGGAAATCGATTCGGTACCTACGAAGATTGAATAGGTTGCTTCTAGACAAGCGTGCTTCATCGTCAACCACATCATCGCTTACCATCTGACAAAATAGTGGTCAAACGCAAGCAATGGTTATGTACGAAGTCGGTGGTGGGAATATCTAGTTGGCAAAAACTGGCAGATGTTATGAGCCGCAATAATGTGGACACCTAGTCAGTGTCTCTTTCAGGTACTACTCCGGGGGGGCAAAGCCCCCCCGGAGTAGCCTTACCGCCCCCCCGGGGCACTTGGAACTGAATAGCATTACGTTATGTTCACGACGAATTTCCCGACAATTTGGCAAATCATTTAAACCTATAAAGCGAGCTGCTTTCCGTGGACCACGGGAAGCATACAGTATAACATATTAATATCGACAGTCAGAACAGAACACACGTGGTGTGTAGCAAGGCGAGTCGGCAGGCTTGTTCGAGAGAAAGCGAAGTCCGCATTATTTTAAGAGATGCAGTCTGTTTAGAAAAAAATAGTGATACTCTTTGTTTAACGGAATGCTAGCCTCATCTAACTTTTCATCGGTGCTAGCTCTGAAATTTGAAAGAAAAAAAAAATATGCTTGCTACTACAAAACCCTTCACGGGCGAGTCCAACTCGCACTTGGGAAACGTGCACGTGCGTTGCGTGCATTTTTCATTCATTAAAATATTAATAACTAGCACTTTGCCCGCGACTTCGTCTGCGCGTGTTTCTAATTTCGAATTCAGTGAATTTAATTCCCGCTCACCCTCCTTATAAGAATCAAACAAACAATCAATCATATTAGACAAACTGATTTTCCGATTTTCACCCCGTTAAGGGTTGATTTATGAAATATAAATTAAAATACGTATCCTTTATTCGATTGAGAGATAGGTAATTAATATGTCAAGTTTTGAGTTTAGCGAAGCAAGCAATAAAATCCTTCCCCTAAAACTTTATCATCCCTTTTCACCAATTTAGGGAGTGATTTTCGGAAAACCTAAAAATGGAGGGTAGTTTAATAAAAAGTAATAATGCCCATCTTTTTTATTTACTTATAGGTACTGATATTCGTACCAAGTTTCAAGTTTATAAACCCAAGGAATAAGATTTTACATACAAAGGTTTTCACCCCTTTTCACCCCCTTAGAGGGAGATTTTCGCAAAATCGTCTCATAATGCTCATCTACATTATAAATTGTATCTACCATCCAAAATTCAGGTTTCTACGTTCAGTGGTTTAATATCCTCCCCTTAAAACTTGAATACCCCTTTTCACCAACTTGGGGGGTGATTTTCGAAAAATCCAAAAACACGTGTTTGATTAATTCTTATGTAGTATATAAATACTGATTTTCAAATTCATCAGCTCACGCGTTATGATTTTCCCATACAAACTTTAACAACCCCTAGAATACCAATGGAGGGTAGTTTAAAAAAAATATTGTTGCTAATCTTATTTATTTACTAATGTTCTTATTCGTGGTAAGTTTCAAGTTTATAAACCCAAGGAATAAGATTTTTCATACAAAAGTTTTCACCCCTTTTCACCCCCTTAGAGGAGGATTTTCGCAAAATCCCGTCTTATTGCCAATCTACATGGTAGACTGCAAATGCTGTCCAAAATTCAAGTTTCTGCGTTAAGCGGTTTCGGCTGTAGTCGTGTCAAAAGAAAAACCCCTGTTCTTTTATATATATAGATAACTGGAATTAATTTTAAATATTACTTTGTTTTAATTATTTAGTCCGCCCCCCCAGGTCTCTTAATTGCCCCCCTGGAGAATTTTGCCTGAAAGAAACACTGCACCTAGTCACTAGGAGGTTCTGTCATTGCGCACACTTTTCACTGCCTTTCTTTTATTGATCGAAGATAAAGGTATCCAAATAAAAGAGAGGCTGGAAAATTAAAACTAAAATTTTCAATGAACGTCAAACGCACTGAACTTAACTCGCTTATGTAATTACCGACACATTTAACTTATGTACGTACGTACTAAGCCGGCATTACGCATTAGGTAAATTCGCTCTAGCATCCATGCATGACATTAAGAAATCCCGCCATCTTAATACGTACTTACGTAGATACTTATCATGAATCTAAAATGAAAATGTAATAAAGAGAAAATTATCACATAAAAATTCTTGCTACGCATTACATAACTCCTCTGATAAGATATTTATTAAAATTTTGTGTCTTGTGAAAACCTGTTCTGTAATAGCTCTTCTTTTACTTTTTAATAAGTATAACTATTTATAATATGTTCACGCTTGGTTATCTGAGCGTAAAGTTAAATAACTAGTTTTAATAAATATCTAATGTTAGTTTTAGGAATACCCCTATAAGTTTTAATCTAGCTTTACATCTTAACCATGTCTTTCCTGTACAAACAGTTCAGTTTATTACATCATCATCAGCCTATAATGTTCCCACTGCTGGGACACTGGCATCCTCTGTGAGAGGGAGTGGGCCATAATCTACCACGCGGGCCCAGTGCGGGTTGGTACTAGTTGGTAGATGTCACATGTATTCGAATTTTTGGTTCTAGGACATGCCGGTTTCCTCACGATGTTTTCCTTCACCGTTCTAAGAGCAGTAGTGATGAAATAAATTAGGTAGGTACACAAAGTAATGCGCCTGGTGGGGTTCCAACCCATGACCTACAACTCGTAAGTCGGGACCGATACCACTGGGCCACCAGTTTGTTACAAATAAATAAATTCAAATCAAAGACGAAAGAGACAGGTTTTATCAAAAAAGATTCACGCGCAGTTGCCACACTGATTGACTAACTAAAATGTTTCATTGTTTTAGGTCTCGATCGCTGACGACAAGCTGGCAGCAGCGCCGCTGGTGGCCAAGGTCTACGACGCCAGCCTCATCAAAGTGACAGATGTCGGCATCGCGGTTGTCGGACAACAATGTCAATTCAGAGGTAAGCCATGCTAAGTTTATTTATCCTCCTCTTTGAAGCTTTTAGGTAAAGGAGACAAGCTATTATCCTGGGCCCCGATCATAGAAACGACCCTCAAAATAAAAATTAGGATAAATTCCAATTTTGAACCAGAAAATTCAGTTCCATGCGCATTGGTCTATGAATATATTTTTTTGACAAGGGACCATGAGATTAATTTGTGCCAACTTGTCTATGGTTAGGTAGAGAACCGAACTGATTAGAGAATCCAACTCAAAATTGCTACGATAAAGAACAACGGCAAATTCTTGTAATTAACATAATTAACGACAAATATTCGTTTTAAAAGAAAAAAAATTGCTATAATACGTATAAAATAGCACAACGATCTGTCTGTGAGATCAAAAACAAACATGAAAATATATATTGTAAGTTCAGATTTCAAAAGCAATATTCTCCAGTTCAAAGTGAATCTTCCGAAACCCGCAGAGCACGGTGATTATGGTATTATCCCCCTTATAACATAAATTATAGCGCCATGGGAAGAAATAGGGAAAATGTCCCCATTTTCCCCATTGAACATTCGAGAACTAAGGGGCCGTTACGTTACCTCTCTTAGCATAATACCCCTCACTTCCACAATTGGTTAGCTATCTAGATTTTAATTTAATTGGCTATAATAAATTTTGCTTAATTGCCCAAAAACAGCTTTAACGGAAATTGGTACCTGGCATAATCTAGAACGATGGCGTAACAAATTAATTTGATGAAGAGATTGGACTTTTTTTGCATCGACATGAAAATCGAAATGATGTACCTAGTCATAGCATAGATAAGTTAAGAATAGAATACTTACGCACATCGCATGCGTCGCGAAATTCAAAGATGTTCAAATCCTGCCCGCCAGTCGAATTTTTCTTTTCATTGAAAACCTATGTAATTGATGTTACATTTACAAAATTATTTTTATAATTTTACAAGTTTTATCGATATAATGTAGGTATGTACAATCGACAAAGTGGAATTATGACCCACTATAAGCTTATTTCCCTACAGACGTTCAAATACAATTAGGTTCACATTCGCGTAAACATACATATCCATGGTAACGACTTTGATCTTTGTCAATTTGACAGATTCAAACGATTTATTGTCAAAATGGGTCATGATTCCGCTTTGTCGATTGTACATCAATACTTCAATCCTATAATATTGATAAGGCGAAATAGTTAATATTGGACACTGTGTAGCCACAGCGACTCTCCTGGAGGCACATGAAAACATCACATCTGTAAAATAAAAAAAAGGATAACATACAACTGATACCTATTAACGGACAGCTATTTTTTTCAGTGGATGCCAGTGCCGCGGGAGAAGGACAGTTGGAAATCTCAATCAACGAAGGAGAAGTTCCAAATCACGTGCAGGTAAAGTCGCGTCATTATACTCGTAATCTCTAACTTTAAATGAGACTCTTCGTTCGCTTTTCAAAATTTAAACTTTTAATTGGATTTAAAAAAGTTTTTACTTTTTAAACTATCTATGATTCCATAGCTTAGAGTACATTGTGATAGTTATGTATGCCAATTTGGCAAGAATTTATGGAAGGTCTAATATCAGCCTAAAAACGCGGGAAAACATTTTGATTAATGGAAACGAGTTTTTAATTAAATGTTTGGAGAAATACCAATACATTTTTTATCCTTAATAAATATTTATAAGAAGACTTTCAACCATTTAATCCTTATCACGAAAATAATAAAGATTTCATTAAATTTTTTTTTTTCAGTGTTATTCCCATTCAGTAGGAGCATTACCTACGACTGATTTGTCTAAACTCACATTAGGTATTAACACGGAACGGTTGGTTCACAGAGTACATTATACTATTGGGTTGGTTCAGTGGCTAAACCGTAAACGACTGTTGCGCTGCCTGTCATGGGTTCTATTCCCTGTCCTCATTTCAGCATTACAAAAATCTTGTGTTACTGTAGTTTTACCATGTTACAGGTGGTAGGCGGAGGTCGATGCCTCGTGTTCTGGCGGCCAGAAGCGGCGACCCCGCATCGAGTTGACATCAAGTTCAATGGAGAGCCTGTACCATCTTCTCCTTTCATCTTCCACGTAGCACCAGCTCAGAGAGTCACAATAGATACTTCACAAGTTGGTGAGTGTGCATTATGGCTTGTTACTAGTCAGATGATTACTGGCTTACAACAATTAACTAACTCGTAAATTAAAAGTGTCTTGAGTCTCAGCTCTTACTATCTGCAGTTTAGTTTTACTTATCTCCGCATTGAATTCGGGGTGGCGCTGTTTCTTGCCAGAGTCCATGACTTATAAGTTTTTATGTTGTTTATGTGAAAGTTACTGGTTAAATTGCTTCAGAAAATTCAATGTAAAGCTATTAAAATTGACTAAAAAAAATATAAAACATTTTTTTTTTTCTTTCTCTAGTGGCCTCATGTAATTTTTTTCAAGCATTCCAGCCAGTATGAATAAAGTTTTTTTTACCAAAAAATAAATTTTGTCAGATATTCAGTACCATCGTACATGTTATCAGATGTGTCTTTACATCAATTAATGCTTTAATAATTAATAAATGCATTTATCAAAAAAATATTCTTGCTAACTTGCTAAACGTTAGCTGCAGTGTAAATTATCTGTGCTACTTCATTCGTTTGTCAAAATGTGTTGTCAAAGATTTGACAGCTATTAGTGCGGGAACTTGAATTTAACCAAAACAGAATTATTGTTTGATTAATTAATTATCGTCTTAAATAAAGTTATAGTAACGTTTTCTATTTATATTCTCTAGAATTGATCCCCGTGGGTGAATTGGCATCATGTTCAGTCCGAGTGGAAGGTTCTGCGGGTGGTGAGCTAACAGTAACAGTTCGAGGACCGAGAGGCGAAGTCCCCGTGCGACTAACAGGGGATGCTGTCACTGGTCTGGTTGCCAGTTTTACTCCGAAGAATGTCGGACCACATACTCTCACCGCACAGTACAATAACCAAATAGTACCGGTATGTTTTTTATTTTTAACGTAGGCAAAAAGCTTTATTGTTTTTAGCTAAAACACAGTGATATTTCACTAACACCTATATTCAAAGTCGTAATCTCGAGGTGCCTCGAAAGCCGATCCACTCACACCTCTTTCGAGGAGGCCTTGAGGAGAGCCTCGACGGACCCTCCAAATTGGTATTCAAAGTCGTCAGATTGAGGAAATGATGAGGTCCCTCGAGTAAGTGTGAGGTGTGGGAATACGTCACGAATACGTCATTACATTTGGAGGAATTTCGTCATTTGTTTATTTTGAGACCTGTCTGTGAGCGCGTTATCTGTGGTTTTCAACTTGAAGTTTCAACACGTGACAAATGAACGCAGAACTTACACAAACAAACCCCAATTATTTATTAATCCACTTGAACAAAAAACCATGCCTTGGATAAAAAATAATGGTGATACTTGTGAAGTGGATGACTTGGCAACATGGTACGGTGAAATCTGATTTTCACATCAGCTCGCACAGCAACATCAGGAAATTTGACAATCGTCTTATTTCCCACGTTTTTTTTTTATAAACTCACTTTTCGTGTTTGTCGTTCCGGTTGGATTTTTGCAACTCAATTTTGAGGCACTTCCCGATAAGTTAGCAGGCTGAAATTTTGCATACGGTCTGAATTTTGATGACAATACATGACTAGCTAAGAAACGTCATAATAAACTTATTATGGTGGCCCACCCAAGATGGCGGACGGGCTGTTTGAAATCCACCCCCATGATATGGGTATCAAATGAAAGGGTTTGTAGTCAGGAATATGAAAAATATAGTCACATGTCCTAAACTCAACATGCCGGACATACAAGATGGCGGATTGGCCATTTGAAATGCACCCCCATGATATGGGTATTAAATTGAAGGGTTTGCTGTCAGGTACTTATACGAAAAAAATAATCACGTGACTTAAATCCAATATGGCGGACGTCCAAAATGGCGTACAGGCTATTTGAAATGTACCCCCATGATATGGGTATCAAATGAAAGGATTTGCTTTCAGGAATATGAAAAAAATGGTCACGTGTCTTGAATCTAACATGGCGGACATCCAATATGGTGGAAGGCTATTTGAAATGCACCCCCATGAGGTGGATATTAAACGAAACGGTTTGCTGTCAGGAATATGAAAAGAAAGATAAAAGTAATAAAATAATTAATAGATTTAAAAAAAAACAAAAAACTCACGTTTTTAAATTTCTTAAAAATAAGAAAATAACCCTACGGGACTGAAGAGAGGGCCCCACTCAAAAGGTGGGGCCGTATCTTTGCAAGTTACACCCACGATCTATACACGTCATGTAAATATATCTTATAAAAATCCCTTTAATAATATGCGCCCCCACGTTTTGAGTGGCCCCTCTCTCAGCCCCGTAGGTTTATTTACTTAGTTTAAAAAAAATTAAAAACGTGGGTTTTTAGATTTTTTAAATCTATTAATTTTATCATTAAACTCAATTGGGTTTTCTGTATCTCGTAAATAGGGTCTAGACATGTAATCGTAAGGATTATCGTACACATTCAATAAATTATTCAAAAGACATTAAGGAAATCGGATTAAAAACGTGTGTTTTTAGTTGCAAATTCCTTGTTAACTACCTCAAGGAAGCTGTAAGGTAGATGCAGACCTACCTTAAATTTGACAGATAATTCCTCTCCTCACATCCTATCTAACCTCACCTCAACTGAGGGAACTATTGGAGGTGAGGAGAAAAATTGCAACTATGAATATCAATCCACCTAGGTGATGTTGAGTGGAGTGGAGGAAATAATGATGTTTCGACTCTGAATATTGGTGTATGTCCATGAAAATATCAAGCATTTTTATGGTCTAAGTCAATTTCATTAATCTCTGTGTCTTTTATGTGTTTTTCACTTCGCAAATTTTCTAAACATTCTCCAAAATGTGTAAAAAATCACTTATTTTCAGGACACGCCATTTGTTTGCAAAGCATATGACAGTAAGCTAGTAAGTGTGAGTGGAGGCAATGCTGCAAGGGTCGGGGTTCCAGTGCAGTTAGCAGTAGATGCTGCACAAGCCGGAGAAGGCAACCTTGAAATAACGGTTGCTGCCCGTGGATTGAATATTCCAACTCAAGTACATCCACAAGTGAGTATTCTGTCTCAAATATATCCTCTGCTTTTAAATTTTGAATAGTTTTAATGTTCTGTGATGGGTAACCTAATTTTCCTTTTTTTTCAGGGAAATGCTCGCTTCATGGTTTCTTTTACACCAACTGAAGCGTGTGAACATGTTGTCAATGTATCTTTTAACAAAGTGAGTAATTTCTTCCTTCTCTCCATATTTGACTGCAAGATAATCATAAATGTCCATCTTAACCCTATACTTGACATGGTGCACTTAAATGCACATTGAATTCAGTTTTTTTTTTAAACAAAACATTACATCGAATCGTTTTAATTATAACTCCAAGTGATTTCCTATACGTCTGTTTATGTGAGAAAAAGAAATCTATAATTGTCTGGCTCACACTTTGTCAGTGGTGAACAAAATGGCAAACCGTCCGTCAGAGCCTGTGCATTGCTCTGTAAGTATCGTATTTTATCTCACTTAGATAAAATTAAATGTATGAATTTGATATAATTTTATTTTATGCAAGCTTTACGCAATAGTCTGTTTATATTATTTCTTTGATATCTTTTTTGCGTATAGCGTAATTCACGATTTTTGTAAGGTGTGCATTTAAATACACACTGCCTGGTGCAGTGTGAATGACAATTTATTTGTTGTGTATATTTAAATGCACACTGCCAACGTCATAGATGGTTACTACTTGTGAATGTTGTGTTTATAAATGCTGTGCTACTACATACTCGAGCCTTTCTTCAGACAGAGTTTTTTTCATAATGCATGACAACAATTCGTATCACACTTTCCACCATATTCCTTTGCTTTAGCTTGCAATACTTTTATTTCAGATGACTAGAAGTTGAAATTTCTAGCGTTGGTGCCTAAATGTGGAGCTAAGTCTGATGTAGAATCTTGCGAATCTATGGAAAATGCATTCCAGATGTGTGTCTCATCAAGATGTCTCCGAAGACGGGTCCCCGGACCCAAAAAATGGGTCCTCACTCCACAAGTTGTTCATTCGTGTTTCACTATCTAGCCTAAAATGAGTTTCTGCGCTACTTTTTTCTGCTCCCTCGGTGGGAGGAAGATAAGAAATATCAAGCATCATGGTGTCCACCGAATTCAAGAATCACTTATAGGTACTTCTGAGCATTGAGGGAGGCTTTTCAGCTGGAGGCCCATTCCACCTCAAGATGTAGGTTTCACTTGACTTTGTTCATCTAAAGTAGTGAAGGGAGGGTCTCAAATGACTGCTGCTGGTTTCTGGATCTTTTGCGATATAAAATACAACTTTCCAAACGCAAACGTATTTAAGTTTTTCATATTGTTACATACTTAGATAGACATGTAAGAAAACGTTGATCTCAGAGCATTAGGCCTGAATACTGTAATAAATAGTAATAGAAAAAATGTTTTACTATGTCCATATCGTAACTATAACGAACCCAGATCCTAATGAATTTCAAATTGTTTTGATATTTTTCGAGAATAATGTTATTTTTATGTTATTGTTTCTTTTTTAGATTAGTGATTACATGGCAGTGTGCATGTAAAGACACAGTTTTCTTTGTATGTTTTTTCTTGTGAGCTTGGCAGTGTGCACTTGAAGACACATAATATATCCTGAAAACTGAAATTCAGAGATTTTTTGTTTTATTTTTCCTGACATCCTTATGATCCAATTAACATAAGGAACTAGTAAAAGTTATTTTTTCTTAAGGTAAAATTCTCTGCCAAGTATAGGGTTAAAAAATTAGACTAAGGGCTATTTTTCAATAGTCAGATAACTTTTATCTGAGGAATTAAAATTAAAATAATGGTTTGACATATTTTCCATAGGTAACCTGTCAAACTGCCATTTTTATACCTGAGATATAAAGTTATCTAACTATTAAAAATCAGCCCTAAGTGTACTGCGTCTATGTTTTGGCCATTCAATTGGTCTATTTTTTTCCTTGATAGCATTGATCGAAGAATTTCCTTTCGAAATTGCTTCATATTTTGGAAATGTTGCATACTACTCTTTTTCCTTGAGACAAATGTTAAAATTTGAAGTATTAAAGACCCAAGAACTGTGTCCATAGGTACATAAATACAGCGCCTTAACTTGGCTTCTAATTGCCCAGTGGAAGCTTCTTATCTTAACGGTGCCGTGGGGGGGTATTATGTCTTAAAACCAGGCTAGTTCCATTGAGTGAATGAGATGGTGTTAAATAATAATGATAATATTCCACAACTATCACACAACGCCATCTATTCCCAAGCTAAGCAGAGCTTGTGTTATGGGTACTAGACAACTGATAAACATACTTATATATTTCTAAATACATACATAATATAGATAAATTACACCCAGACACAGAACAAATTATTGTGCTCATCACACAAACATTTGTCCTCGGTGGGAATCTAATCGAACTCACAACCTCCAGCATAGCAGTCAGGGTCGCTAACCACAAGACCAAGAGGCCAGTCGCTGGCCTGTTGGTCTTGTGGTTAGCTTAAATGATTTGTGTAGCTCTCTGTCACTTTCATTCGCCGGAATAAGCATGGTTTTAAGGCTGGTCTAGCTATATGTGATCCTGGTCTCGCCATTTCTGTGCCCTGTGCCTGGGCCCTGTTAGGTCACCCATATGTTGGGCACATAAGTAAGAAAATGTCTTCTAATATTTTAGATGCGTGTCCCCGGCTGCCCCCTGGTCGTCCAGGTGTCAGAGGGCGGCGGCGGCGGCGCCCGCGTCACGGTCCCGGGGCCTGCTCCGCTGCACCAGAGCGCGGCACTGACGCTACACCACCCCTCTGCTTCGCTCGATCAGATTGAAGTCAATGTTGAGGGTAAGACCTTAATCCAGTATTATCAGCAAGCCAAATAACGTCAACTAACAATTTGGCATAACATTGTTTCTTTGATAGTTGGTATGCCACTGACATAATTATGGCATCATGTTTTTCTTACAAATAAATGGCCAAATAAGTCTGGAATAAGGATCATTGCTCCTAATAATGCATCGGGCGAATTTCATAACACCATCGTTCATAAATTTCAAAATAAAATAATAAGGTCAAGATCACCTCTTACCACAATATGTTGCTTCTGGTCGTTCTACAATATTTTCTTTACATTTTTTTCTACTAAATAATATGTCCACAGGGGTCAACGTATTTTATTCCACACTTAGCTGGTAGAAACTATATGTGATGTTTATAATATCCAGTACCTAATTATTATCTTGGCCATACCAAGGTTGTAAAAATTACGAATAACAACCAACCTGACCCAATCGCATTTGTGAAGTGTGGTTTACGAACCATTGTTTTTAATTTTAATTATTTCATTATTTGTTAAACTTTTCATTTTTATGTCTTGCTTCCTCGGTATAGTAAGAATATGAATTCAATAAATGCACTAATTTATTAGTTATAGGAGCTTTTTGATATAACAGCAAGTATATCAGTGTATTAGCAATAGCTTTTATACTTTCGGAGATTCTATTTTGTGTTTTCTATGTAACTAACATAGATAGATGTGACTTAGATTTACTTCCCTTTGCACCATGTGGCTTATCCTATATAACAGTACCTACCCCCTTGCTGTTTGCTTTCTAAGCTAGGAAATATGTATCATAATGTAATTGGTTCTTTTTTCCAGGGTGGTATAAATGAAAGAGATACAAATAAAAACTTTTTGGAAACTTATCTGAAAAAGAATACACAAACAAAGAGGGATTATTGTAGGACATGGGGATCAAAGCAGTTTTATAGAGAATAGATTATAGAGAGACAAATCATAAATGCTTAGCCGCACTAACAAATTCACTTATACAGCTTAGTTATTAGTACTAACTAAACTAACATGAATTATTATGTTTAAATAGGGTAAACTAACGAGTAGTGAAGTAAGTTCATAAGAGACAAGTAATAAGATTTCAGTTTACAGAGAATACTCAATAATAACATGACGACGTAAACGTAACATTCATATTTTGTAAGCTCATCCGCTTCGCCCTAACTCCTAACATCCACGTCTGTTGTCGAGTGGGGTCGTGGGGTAGTTAGGGCGGGCGGAGAGCTGACTGGCGTGCGCTGCAGGGCCCAACGGAGCGTCCGTGCCGGCGGCCGTGGCCGCGGCCGGCGCCGGCGTGTTCCGGGCGGAGTTCGTGCCCCGGGCCGTCGGGGAACACCGGCTCAATGTGCTCGTGGACTCCGTGCCCATACCTGCGAGCCCGTTTCATTTGAAAGTAAGTCATACATTCTAAATATTTATGACTCAAAGTTGACTGACTGACATAGTGATCTATCAACGCACAGCCCAAACCACTGGACGGATCGAGCTGAAATTTGGCATGCAGGTAGATGTTATGACGTAGGCATCCGCTAAGAATTTTGATCAATTCTACCCTCAAGGGGATAAAACAGGGGATGAAAGTTTGTATGAAACTGTCAATTTTATAAAAAATGTATTGATAAGTCCACAAAAAAAAACTGTTAAAAAAAGAAAAAGAAATTGTTCGTTATACACGCGAACGAAGTCGCGGGCACAGCTAGTTTATTATAAAGTAATACATCTTATCAAACGTTTGTAACTACGTAAAAGATAAATATGGCACAGGCGATAGTGCCGCCATTTCTTTCTGCAATCTTTATCGGTTAAAAATTTCAACCCTTTTTCAGGTGTACGACGTCACCGCCATTAGAGTTAAGGATGTCACACATGGCACCGTTGGAAAACCCGTCACATTTTTGGGTAAGACAAAAAATAGACCTAATTTGCATCATCATAAAGTCGAGATTTCGTATTCATTAATACAATTAAGGGGGATGCTCCAACCAGCCCGCGAAATTCAAATTTTCTTCTACTTCCCAGAATTTGAAAAAATAATAATACAGGGTGTGATTTTTTTTTCCAAAATCAGCGGGTTCGAATCCTGGCCAGGATGATAGACTTTTCTAAAATCCAATGATACAGTTTTAGTTTTCGTCAAAATCGGCCTCGAGACTCCTTTCAACGTTTTTCGATATTCCTCATAGTTTCGAAAATAGCCATCCACGCCCACTTGAAAAATTCACCCTGTATACCGACTATATAAAGAATACTCTAAATTGTTATCATCTTTATTAATGTAGGATTCCATTAATAAAGATGATAACATCTATTAGCGAGACAGATATTTATTAAACATGGACACCTGATATACTAAGAAGTTGGAATACCTTTAATATGTCCCTCCAGGCCGTATTACGTCTTAAACCAGGCTTGTTCCAGTGTGTGAACTGGATGGCGCTAGACGACTTGTATAGCTCTGTCACTTTCACTAGCCGGAATAAGCCTGGTTTTAAGACGTTGTAAATTTAATCCCCCTGGTTCTATTTTGTAGACCGTTGATAGTCGCTAAAAATAGTCACCAGCAGCAGGAAGTCTGAAAACTACTCTTACCTAGGGGTATCTAGCATATTATTATTTACCCAGCATAACTGGGTTGGGGAGTAAAGGAATACATACCTATTAGTGTTTACTCAACGTATTCAATGAGCCAGTCATGTATGATTTGCAATATCCACGATGCAAATTAATACTGAAACTTTATCGTAAATTTGTTTTTAAGACATTGTAGTACCCCCCAGGTCCATATTATCCGGGGTTATTTTAGAAAGATTACCTTTTATAACCTTCTACATCGGTCCACAGTGGAAACAATGGCAGCTGGTCCCGGCAACCTGGAGGTGACGGTGAACGGAGGCCGCGTGCCCACTGCCGCGGCCGCGCAGGGAGCGCACACATACGCCATCAGCTTCACGCCGCGGGATCCAAGACCTCACACTGTGGAGTTACGGTTCAATGGAGATCATGTGCCTGGTGAGTTCTTGCAGTTTATTTAGGTGGCTTTTGGAACGAAGTTCCTTATCGCGCGTTATGAAAGGGGGCTGGACGGAAAAAAAGTTCGACAATACATGTGTCATCTACCAATCCGCACGCCCAGTGCGGATTGGTAGAATACACATGTCCCTCTCACAGAGAGGAGGCCTGTATCCCAGCAGTGGGAATATTATAGGCTGATGATAATCCCTGTCTAATCCACCTCTCCTCCCTACAGGCAGTCCCTTCGTGTGCCACGTATCAGCTCCAGCGAGGGTCATCGGCGCTGGTTCAGGCGAGTCTCCGGACAAGGTGTCTGTTGGAGAGGCGTACACCTTCAGCGTAGACTCGCCCACCTCGCCGCACGTTGAGGTGCTCGGACCTGCACGACGACCAGTACCTGTGCAGGTTTGTACCTACGAGCAATAATAGCTCTCGATCAAGGATCAGGGAGGGTATTACAACGTCTTAGAACCAGGCTTATTCCGGCAAGTGAAAGTAATAATATTCCACAACTATCACACAACGCCATCTAGTCCCAAGCTAAGCAGAGCTTGTGTACCCATAACATTACTAGACAACTGATAAACATACTTATATATTTCTAAATACATACATAATTATTATAGATAAAGTGACAGAACTATATAAGTTGTCTAGCGCCATCTCGTTCACTCACTGGAACAAGCCTGGTTTTAAAGACGTTGTAATATCCCCCCAGGTGGCCTACTAAGAACTCTTAAAGCGTGAGTCTTTAGACTGTGGGAAAGAGATTGCGCTAGACGACTTGTTTAACTCTGTCTCTTTCCCGCAGTCTAAACTGGATCGTGTTAAGAGCTCGTGGTAAGGCCTCAAAAATCTATTCTATTCGTAAACTGAAGCAAACAAAAATGACAAATCAAATTGAAATAACTTTGAATAATTATTATTATTAAAAAGTTTTCTCATCAAAATTAAAATTTGTTGTAGGTATCTGCCGAAGAAACCATTGGTGAGAATGAGGCCAGTAAGAGGTATACAATTTCCTTCGTACCAGTCGACGTTGGTGACCATAGTATTGAGGTAAGTACTCTATTTTTTTTTACTTTATAGCGCCTTTCAAGTATTTAAAAACGTTTCTTGTATGAAAAAATGGAAGAGTGAGCGAAGAAGGAAGTAATTTTTTCCTTGAAAATTATTGTCAATTTGAAATTGTCAAAGTACCAGTTTACTTTATGTCTCAAATACTGAAAACTAGTGCTAAGGGTACAGGAAACACAGATTCCAATATCCATCACTTCTTAGATTGTCGTATGTACGTCTTCAAGTTTAATGATTCCATCATTAAACTTGAAGACGTACATACGATAATCTAGTTTTAAATTTAAACTTTTTCTTATCTTCAATGGTCAGTTCGAAGTTAGTGTGAAACGATACTTTATCTTATCTTATCAATCAAAACATTAAAAGTATACTAATGGATCATAAAAAACAGTTCTAACTATACTTGTTTACAGGTGCGAGCTGGAGCCATGGGTGGCCACGTAGAAGGCAGTCCGTTTTTAGTGAAGGCATACAGCGCAGCTCGAGTCAACGTCACGGATATCTCGCCCGGAATCGTCGGGAGACCTGTGTCTTTTACTATCAACGCTTCTCATGCTGGTGGGAATCTTTTTTTTAATTATTTTTGGTCGCAGTGGTAGACGCCCACGACGTCCGACGTCGGCAGACGATCTCCGGCCACCGTAGGCACGGGCATGCGGGCGCTAGTAAAGGGCAACTCGCTGTCAGACCATGGAACATGCCCGGGTCGACGGCGCGTCGTGTTCCACACGCGCGTCAGCAAAAAAGACGGGGCCCCCTCTCAGAGGGCCAAAGCCTGCCGGGGTCACGGGACTTATTTCCTTACCGTGACCCCGGAACATAAAGAGCTATTGAAGGACACCGTGGATTTTAGTCAGTACAAGTCTGACAGTCCCTCCCGCCCTGCCCGGGGTGGGAGGATTCATTTGATGTTTTTACCACGCAAAAAAAAAAGTATTTTTGATAATTTTACTGTACAAAAGTGGAGTTACGCTCCACTGTTATAGCAGCATAATTTAATATGTATATTTTTGTTTTAGGTGCCGGTAACTTAGAAATAATCGTAGCTGTTAATGGGAGAAATGTGCCAAATTATGTACAAAGTGAAGGAAATGCAAGGTTCAAGGTAAGTCTCAACACGTTTTACTTTAAAATTAAACTGACCGAAAGAAAATCACTCTTGGTGATCATTTTCTAGAGGGTCGCGCAGGCGCAGTCCGAACCCCACACCCGGGAATCGAACCAAGAAACCATGTTACATGCTACGAGAGCTTTAATTTAAGATTTCCTGGTTTTCCTTTCATTTAATTTATCATGTTTGTTAGAAAGATTTCATCCTTATAATTGACCCTAACGATCGGTGTAATAAAAGTACAGGGTATAATTTTTTCTGATTTTGGCCGGTTCGATTCCCGGGTGGGAGAAGAGAATTTTAATTTAAGATATCCTGGTTTTCCTTTCATTTAATTTATCATGTTTGTTAGAAAGATTTCATCCTTATAATTGACCCTAACGATCGGTGCAATAAAAGTACAGGGTATATTTTTTTCAGATTTTAGCCGGTTCGATTCCAGGGTGGGAGAATAGAATTTTCGAAAATCTTTGAATGCAGTTTGTTTTCTATTCAAAAATAGAGTAAAATTTGCTATCTGCAGTATTAAGATTATTTTCTCTCCAGGTGGCATTACAAAATTCCACCCTATATAACCCTTCACTTTGTCTCCAGGTAAACTTCAAGCCAGTAGAAGCAGCCCCACACACGCTCTCCGTCCGGTTCAACGGTCAGGCCGTCCCCGGCTCTCCGTTCACGTGCGCCGTGTCCGCGCCGGCCGCGGCGGCGGATGCGCGTGCGTCGGGCCCGGGGCTCGTGTCCACGCCCAGGGCTGAGCCTGCAGAAATACAGCTCACTGGCTTCCATAGTAAGTTTCATTTAAGATTGTGTGAATCAGGTTAGGTATTATGGCGTATCCGCACACAACAGTGCCAACACGTACCGTTCCGTGACGTGCTGTTCATAATATACGAGTGAACGAAAATCACTGAACGCACTGACACTGATGAGTACGGATAGCGTCGTACAAAATGTATGGTACAATATCATATTTCACTAATGAAAATCACCATCATTAAAATACAAACCAATACCTACTCTTAAATTGTAAATTATTCCTTTGTAAATATAGTTTATGTTTAGCAAATAGATTGAATACAAGCATTCATTGTTTGTGCCCAGCATTGTCTTAGCGAATGTTTATTATTTGGGAGCATGCCCAGTCAAATAGTAGCAGTCAAATGTCGACGCGCGTTCGACGTCGTATTAGTGCATTATTTTGGGGTTGTTTAAAATGTCGCTGTACGTTGCTTTTTACAAGTTAGTTTTGAAAATGAAAGATCCTAGACCCCCCAACGAAGTGGCAGTAGCAGTAGAAAGTATGTGATATTACAAAACTACCGTTCAAAAACTTACAAAAAAATTAAAAAAAAACTATTTGAAAACGTCCTCCTTTTTTAAGTCATATAAAAATAATATTGAAAAAGCGATTTCACCAAACTTCTGGATAATAAAAAAGATGCTTTTCCACCGCTGCTCTGAAGCTAACACGAACAATTTACTTGGATACTTTTGTACGCGCACATTGCTTACATAGAGCCTTACTGGAGGAAACAGGCTAAACGCGAAGGCGGATGAACGGACTGTCTCATCAGATAACCGTGGCCCTGGAACGTAAAGGGCTATAGAAGGGTTACCGTGGATTTTACTCAGTACAAGTCTGACAGTCTCCTCCCGTTTCGCCCTGGGTGATTTTACAAAAAGGCAAAAAAAAAAATTAAAAGAAGTCTAAATCGATAACACTTTAGTACACCACAAAAGTGTGCGCGAACAAATGTGCCACACATTTTTTCTGGTGGAATCGTATCATTACTTTTATTCATTCACACTTAAAAACTTTTACCTTCTAAAAAAAATCCCAATAAATTCAAAATCCTTTCTCCTCAGCAGGCGAGCCGACAGTGTACGTAGCCGGTCCGGGCGGCACCACGGTCCGTTCCCGGCTATCGTCCACCAGCGAGGGCCGGTACACTGCGACGTACACGCCGGAAGCCGTGGGCCGACATACCGTGCAGGTGACGTGCGCGGGCCGGCACGTGCCCGGCTCACCGTTCACGTGTAACGTGTATGATGTGAGACGAGTTAGGGTCACCGGATTGGGACCTGGAGGTATGTAGTTGTTGACCGCTAAATTGTTTTATAAGTAAATGTTTTGTTTAGTATCGAAAATGTAAGTTTTCCAATATCAGGTACACGCTGTGTACAGTCACGAGCAATAGTATGTATACACTAAGCAGTATTCAAAAGCGATGTTCTGCTACCATATTGATTAGACTTTTGCCTTTTTAGACTTCTATTTTGAAGCCATACTATTACGAAATACGTCTTATTTCAAAGTGGAAAACAGTACTTACTTTACGAGTAAATTACATTTGAATTTTGTAAAGTGGTTACATGTTATTGCTCGTGACTGTACGGATGACAGCGCCTGTTTGTAAACCAAATTATTGGGGACTATGAAATCTGTACATTTTTAACAACTAGAGTTTCAGCTCATGTTTCGATAAAAATAATATTAAAACAAGGTGGAGTGCAAATATTCAAACTTGACACGAAGTACCCACTACTCACTTCAAGTGTCAAGTTTAATATGAAGCGGGTGCGCCCTTTATTTCACATCCCGCGCTGCGGTCGATTTTATAGTCTACCATCGATAGCGTTAACGTAACAGTGGCAGTGACCTATATCCAGAAATGGGACACCATGAAAATCAAAGCACACCACACCACACACACATGTGTGGCTCTATTTCACAAATACCTTCATTCTTCACTCCAGCTTTTCCAGCACTTTCCCTTACCACTTTAAGGATTTTCAGGAGGCTCCAGGGATTCTCATGACAAATTAGGCGTTTTTCGGCTCAAGGAATCGATTTATCCCATTTATCGATTGATCCCAGGTTCGAGAAAAGCTCGGTTCCCAAGATATAGACATTTTAAAAACCGAGCGAAGCTGCTTATGAAGCGGTCAACCGGATATTATTTCTTTAACTGTCATAACAACATGAAAATAACCTTAAATTATCTCTTCACAGAACTAGAAGGCACGCTTGAAGGTCTCAGCTTAGATGAGGGAGTGGACGAAGAGCGCGGAGTGGAAGTAGGCAAGCCGGTGACGTTCAGTGTGGACGCGGCCGGCGCCGGGGAGGGGACTCTCGAGCTGGTCGTGTCTACGCCGTCCACTACTGTAAAGGCTGAGGTAGGTACTCGTAGCACATGTAAGGCTAGCCGCACACGCAAAATAATTGTCAATGCAATAATGTCAATATTAATCGAAACCAAATGAAATAAAACCGAATACCGCAATACAGGCCCCGCACACGCACAATATTATTGACAATACGTACTCTATTGTCAATATTATTTTTTGTGTGTGGCTAGCCTTATGAATCACTGAGGCTCTGTTGATCAAAATAATAAGAAGAAAATGTGCAATATATTTAGAAAGAAAGAAATCAAGTATTTGTTTGTTGGACTTACACAGGAAATTAGGCACATTGGTAAATGAACAAAGCAGCAAAAAAACTTGTTATGTCCCACTGCTGAATCAAGGTTATTCATAGTCTTATAAAAAAACCAGTAGCCAAAAAATTACCTTAGCACCTTAATTTAAGATTAAAATAATGTAGATGTCGCTATGTGTTTCTTACGGTAAGGGTGCTTGTACACGGCGCATGTAACCCGCGTAAGTGCCTCAACATGCTCAAGCTGCATGCGCCCTGTACACGCACCCCTCGGGTTGCTTGATCAAGTAGCTTGCGCATGTTACTCGCGCGGGTTACATGCGCCGTGTACAAGCACCCTTAGTTCACATTCACACCGAGACGCGACGCGGCGCGACATGACGCAACGAAAGAAAAAAGAAAGAAAAGAAAAGAAAGCACTCAGCTCACGTATCGGTCTGAGCTGACCCTTACTTTTATTGAGTTCTCTTTACCGCGAGATAGCGCTTGGTATAATTGTTTTCTCTAATGTTGTCAAACCCTGACAAGTACCAAAAATTGTGCTCGATCGCAGCACTATTTTAGCAATCAGCAGTGCTTCTGAAGAATTTGAAAATTGAGAATAAGGCTGCCTTTCCACCAGAGATGCGCTATGCTACGTTGCTAAGGATGCGTTTGATATCCACCAATCATACTCATTTGTGTGTGTGCGTTTTGAAAACAAATGAATATGATTGGTGGATATCAAACGCATCCTTAACAACGTAGCATAGCGCATCTCTGGTGGAAAAGCAGCCTAAGCGTATCCAAGACTATCATAATTTTGTAACATCAACAAATTCGTTCATAAAAAGCCATCTGTGAAGTTTGTCTCGCTAATATTAATTTGACTTTTCCTACTTATCAGGTGGTAGCCGTAGCCCGCGGTCTGTACGACGTGACGTTCGTCCCGGTGTCACGCGAGCCGCACCGAGTGTCCGTCACGTTCAACGAACAAGCAGTGCCCGGCAGTCCCTTCGTCTGCCGAGTCAGCGAGCCACACACTTATGTGCAAATTGGTAAGTGCTTCTGTTTTCAGTTTAAAGATATTTATTTCTGAAACAACAAAGATTATTAAATTTCCTTATTTATGTTGAGAAAAGTAAAACAAATAGTGTAAGTTAATGAAAATTTTGATTTTATTTAATTTTGTTTTAATTTTGATTTTTGGTTGTTTTATCATTACACATAGTTAGGTATAAGATTCTTGTTTATTCTACCCACTATGGCTGTTATATAATATACGAATTAAGGCCTATCCGCACACAACTGTGCCGACACGTACCGTACTGTACCGTTCCGTGACGTGATCAGTGTCAGTGAAATATGATATTGTACCATACATTTTGTTGTACGAAGCTATGCGTACTCATCAGTGTCAGTGCCGTTCAGTGATGTTCGTTCACTCGTATATAATATGAATAGCACGTCACAGAACGGTACGATACGGCACTGTTGTGTGCGGATAGGTCTTTAAAGAGTATTTAATTTATTTATTATTTTTTGTCCCTCCAGGCGGAGTAGCAACAGTAGAAATAGACGAGAACCTATCAGACGTGGAAGTCATCTCTCCAACGGGTGCTCGCGTGGCTGAGGCACATCTAGAAGACACTGGCTTGCTGACCTTCCCTGCTAGTCGTGTGGGCAGATACGTGGTGCGCAGTACTAGAGGTCCTGTCGCTGATGTAGAGGCGTTGGACGCGTCTGCGGTCAAAGTACTGTCTATTGGAGACGCTGTGGCGCATCGACCAGCCATACTTACTGGTGAGTATAATTTAATAATATTCCACAACTATCACACGACGCCATCTAGTCCCAAGCTAAGCAGAGCTTCTGTTATGGGTACTAGGACAACTGATAAACATATCATTTTAAATGATACTGTGAGATTATAAGACGAGCATGACTGCGAAAGCTTGATTGGCAAGAGCATCCATTGAAGGGGTTACAATTTAATTTAAGGAATTTTTCTTACTACAAAAAGCTTAGATATCAATGGGGATGGCAACTGGGGAACTAATGGCGCTAGTATAGCTTGTTCCAAGCATCGTCATTGGTTCAAACCTTATAGGTACTTTAAAATATTACTACAGCTTGGCCAGAACGGATTGAAACGGAACAAATCTTTTTGTTTCTGACAACGTTTTAAAATCTGTGATGTTTGATGTAAACAAAGACCGCAGGTTTGTTAGATTTATTATTGTGCCATAAAACTAACGTAGTGAAAAAGAATAAAATAAAATCATTCAAAGTGCTGGTAGCGCGAAGACGGTGGCGACTTCCGGTTTTCTACATTTTTATGTCAAGCTGTATCTAGGTTGGTCGGTTTAGGACTTAGCTATGGTGGCGCCACCTACAATATATTTGCGTTGCCAACCCCATTCTTAACATAACGCCATTAATCTGTTCAGTAAGCACCAACGGCGCCGGCAACGGTCGTCTGTCCGGTCGCGTGACGTGCGGCGGCGCGGCCGTGCCGCACTCGGTGCGTCGCCGCGGCGGTGCGCGGCAGGAGCTGGTGTGGCACCCCGCGCGCGCCGCGCCGCACAGACTCACGCTGCTGTGGAGCGGCGCGCCCGTGTCCAAGGAGCCGCTCATTGTTGATGTGCAGCCTGCGCATCATGGACAAGAGGTAATAGCAGTAATACTGTAATAGTCTAAATTTTCCGCTAGATAAGTGTGGAATAAAATACGTTGACCCCCGTGTACCAATACATTTCAAAACCATTCGAAAAAAATGTAAAGAAAATGTCGTAGAACGACCAAAAGCAACGTATTGTGGTAAGAGGCGATCTTGACCTTATATATATTTTTTGAAATTCGAACGATTATGTTATGAAATTCGAACTATATATTATTAGGATCAATGACCTTTATTCCAGACGTATTTGGCGGGGACTATAGTATCTAATGTGATGGTAAACGTTAGGTACAGATGCCAGCACATTAACCTATTTCAATCTGTCTTTCTTTAATGGATTTTCAACCTTGTCACAATAGTGGAAGGTTAATGTTCGATTGGTAAAATTTTGCAAACTCAAACTCAAACTCAAACTCAAACATTTATTGCATTCATGTGGTGTTACAAGATGTAAAATAATTTTGCCAGAACCTGTCATGAACCCTGCAAGGGCACAGCAAATACAAGTATTGAAAAATACAAGTATAAAATACAAGTATTGAATAATTATACAAAATAACAATCATAAACATTTGTTAGTTTTCATACTTAATTATTACAATTTACAATCAGTAGGTACCTAATATTAGTAGGAATTATTTAAATACAGACTATATCTTATCTTATTTATAAGATTGGTAAATAGTTATAGAAGTGGAGTACAGGTACTAAGTTAAAAGAGATCATACAGAAAAAAAAATGTCTTACTCTAGAAATTATGTTGTGACTAATTTAGTTTTGTCTTCGAAAAACTCTTGTAGATTATAAAAGCATTTTTCTATTAAATATCGGGAAAGTTTGTTTTTAAATATGTTAAAACTATTGGTTTCTTTAATATGTTCTGGTAGTTTGTTATATATTTTAATACACATGGCATGGGGCCCAGAATGAAACAGGGTTAAACTAGAGGTGGGTAGAGCTAGTTTGTTTTTATACCTTAAATTACGAGGTTGTGTGTGATGGTCTTGAGAAAGGGAGAAAAGGTAGTGGTGCTTTTTGACGAAAAGACAGATTTCCAGAATATATAGAGAGGTGAGAGTTAGAATTTTGTAATTGATAAAATGTTGTCTGCAACTTTCCATGCCATCTATATTTGCGAGGATTCTCACGCATTTTTTTTGCAGTTTAAAGAGAATATCTGCGTCGGTACTATTACCCCATAGTGTAATACCATAACGAAGCCAGGAGTGAGCGTAAGCGTAGTAGGCATTGGTAGCTGATTTAAGATCGGTGGATTTTTTTAGTTCGTATAACGCGTATGTAAATCGTGATAGTTTTCCACTAATTGTTTGAATGTGTGATTTCCAGTTCAGATTGGTATCTATATTTAGCCCCAGTAGTTTAAAAGAATCGACACATTCCAAGTGTATATTATTGATTGAGAAATTAATGTTAAGTGCTTGTTTTTGATATGGTCTAAATTGCATGAGTTTAGTTTTTGTAAAGTTGATTTGTAGATTGTGATCTTCGAGCCAAGCTGTTATTTCTGATAATATTCTATTAATGTTATTGTGGAGATTTTGTTTAATTTCATATGAAAATACTACTGATATGTCGTCAGCGAATAAAATACTTACGGCATCTATTACTTTAGGTAAGTCGTTGATGTAAATTAAAAATAATAGACAGCCGAGCACACTACCTTGTGGGATTGAGTTACCAACGTCTACCCTTTCCGACCTAATATGACTAATCTCGCCTGTTTCAAAATTATGGTGTTCAATTTCCACATATTGTGTGCGGTGGCTAAGGTATGATTTGAACCAATCATGCGCTATACCTCGTACACCAATTCCCTCCAATTTGTTCAATAATATTTTGTATGAGACTCTATCGTATGCTTTGCTCATGTCGAGAAGAATACCTATTGCATATTTTTTTCATTAATAATATTAAGTGCTTGCTGTATATATTTGTAGACTGCATAAGTGGTCGATTTGTTTCGTCGAAAGCCATTTTGACTTTCATTAAATATATTATTTTTTTCGCAATATGAGTACAGGCGCCTGGACATTGCTGTTTCTATTATTTTAGAGAAGGTGGGAAGAATAGCTATTGGCCGATAGTTGCTGCAGTCGGTTTCATTACCTTTTTTATAAACGGGCTTTATCACTGACGTTTTTAAGAGGGTTGGGACGTTTCCCTCTGTGAAAGATTGATTTATAAGGAAAGTAAGCGGCATCACTAAGTTGGCAGCGCATTTTTTTATAAGAGATGGTGGTAGTTCGTCATAACCGGAGCTATTTTTATTTTTTAGATTTTGTATTATGTTATAAACTTCGAGAGGATCAACCGGTTCAATGAATATCGAATTTTCGGCGCGTTCAATAACTGGGCGGCCCTGTTGTGTACCCGGCTCGCCTCCTACTTTGATAAAATAATTATTAAATGCATTTGCAATGATTTCTGGATTTTCTGTGATATTATTTTCAATGTTTAATTTTAAATTTTTCTTGACCTTTTTTTTATTTTTATTTGTACGTTCTTTGATAATTTGCCACATAGTTTTTGAAATATTATCGCTTTTTTTTATTTGTTGAATATATTGTAGTTTTTTTGATTTTGTGACTGTTTTTTTTAGTATTTTTTCGTATTTTTTGTAGTAGTTTTTTAGTATTGGATTATCATTTTGTGATAAAAATGTTTTTAATAGGCGTTTGTGTCTGCATGAAGATTTTAGTCCAGTAGTTAGCCAGGTATTATTGGGCTTGTTTCTTAGTTTTATTCGGGTTTTTGGTACAGAGATGTTCAAAATATTATTGATTGTTTTGTGGAAAGCTTCATAGTTGTCATTAACGTTTTGGTCGTCTGTAATTATGGATGTCCAATCTACTTTTCCTAGTTCTGCTATGAATTTCTGAGTGTTTTTTGTATTAAATATTCGCTTATTTGTATACCATGTGTTTCTTTCGTTAGGAGAAGGTTTTGGCATAGTGACCAATATGCCTTTTTTACTAAATTTTTAAGTGACACTATTAAAAACTCTAATAATAAAGTTAAGACTACTTGGAAAATCATTAACAACGAAACGGGTAAATCAAATAAACAAGAAAATCAATTTGAGATCATGGTTGATGGTAAATTAGTTAATAAACCAGCTGACTTAGCTGAGGTATTTAATGAGTTTTTTGCCAGCATTCCTGCAACTACGACTCGCTCCTTAAGTTCGTCACCGTCCAAGGCTGAAAACCTTTTGCAAAGTAGCGTCCCTGAATGTAGTCAAGTATTGAGATTCGAACATGTAACGCCTCATGACGTAGTTAATGTTTTCAATTCACTCAAGTCTAAAAACACTGGTGATTACTGGGGCATTTCTGTAAAACTTTTGAGCAATATAATCGACATCGTAGCCCCCTATCTTGCTGTTACTTTCAATAAATGCGTTGACTTGGGTACTTTCCCTGATCTTATGAAGAGCAGTAAAGTTATCCCTTTATTTAAATCTGGCTGTAAAAATGATATTGGTAATTTTAGACCAATTTCTATTCTACCTGCATTCAGCAAAATATTTGAAAAGTTAATACTTAGACAGTTACTTCGCCATTTTAATTCAAATAGTCTACTTCATAATGATCAGTACGGGTTCACAAAAGGCCGTTCGACTACTGATGCGGGTGTTGCTTTGTTGAAACACATATTTGACGCATGGGAGAAGTCGCAAAATGCAATTGGTGTTTTTTGTGATCTTTCTAAAGCCTTCGATTGCGTACACCACGATACACTATTGCGTAAACTTCGTCATTACGGTGTTCAGAATGAAGCCCTCAAAGTAATTGAGTCATATTTGTCTACCAGACTTCAATGTGTCGATGTTAGTGGCGCGAAATCTTCTGGGTTACCTGTTCAGCTAGGTGTACCTCAAGGCTCAATACTTGGACCGTTTTTATTCCTGGTTTATATTAACGATCTACCACACCATTTGAAGAACATCTGCGATGTAGTACTGTTCGCAGATGACACTTCTCTAATCTTCAAAGTAGATAGGAATAGACAAGTGTTTGACGACGTAAACAACGCACTATCGAGGGTCATAGATTGGTTCACGGCAAATAACCTTGTGCTCAATCCCAAGAAGACCAAATGCGTAAAGTTTGCTTTGCCCAATGTTAGAAATCTGGGTCCCAACATCGTCCTCGGTAATGTGGAGCTTGAAACTGTTGATTCAGCTCTGTTTCTGGGTATAACAGTAGATTCAAAATTACAATGGGGTCAACATATATCGAACCTAGCAGGTAGGCTTAGTTCGGCCGCCTACGCTGTTAGAAAAGTTAGACAATACACTGACGTTGACACAGCAAGATTAGTCTATTTTAGTTATTTTCACAGCGTAATGTCCTATGGTATTCTACTGTGGGGCAAAGCCGCTGATATTCAAAATATATTTGTACTCCAGAAACGAGCTGTTCGTGCCATCTACCAACTTGGTGCGCGAGATTCTCTGAAAGATTTCTTCAAAGAGATTGGAATTCTCACAGTGGCTTCGCAGTACATATTTGCCAACATCTTATATATCAGGCAAAACATTCACCTATACAGCAAAAATAGTGATATCCATAATTTTAATACCAGGAATAAGCACAAACTTCGTGTTCCTTTTCATCGGCTTCATAAGGTGCATAATTCATTCGTTGGGGTTGGTATAACATTTTATAATAAGTTACCGTCCTCATTCCTAGATTTGCCATTTAACGTGTTTAAAGCAAAAGTAAAAGCTAACCTCTGTTCTAAGGCTTACTATTCTGTGAGTGATTATTTAGATGATAAGCATAGTTGGTCGCTGTGTTGAACACAAGACATTGTTCATGTTCTTTCAACAAATTATTCTGTATTATTATCGTATTTGACTTTAGTTTTAATTAGTGTTTTTTTTTTTTGTGTGTGTTTATTCTCTTCTTTTTCACGACAGTCGTAGGGTATCATCTAATACTAATGTCGGAGCTGATGAAGATTGTTAACTAACCTTGCATTGTATAGAGTTAATCTTTCTAGTATTATATAGTTTCATAGGAATCATTTTGTGAGTACAATGTACTTTATAACTTTCAATGAGTAGATACCCACGTCTTTTAATGACTTGAATGACCCTGGCGGTTGAGATTATGTCATGCTCACTCTAATGTCTCGCTGGCGGTGGCGCGTGTGTCGGATCATTTAGTTCCCTTCAAAATGGTTGAGCTGAGTGATGCTGATGCATGTGTCATGTTCGTGAACGGGCGCTGTCAGTCGTGACTGGTCATCTCTTAGCTGCCACGGTCTATTTTAATTATTAATAACTTTATTTTGAATTGTCTTTTTATTTTACTATGGACACTATTATCTTGCCACATCGTTCTCACATAATGTACCATCTGATGATGAATGATGTAACAAAATGTTTGTAATAATTTTGGCGATTGAAAAAGAGTGTCCATGGAGTTTCTTGCTCATTCTTCTCCATAGAGATCTACACCTTGGAATGAGCACCTACGGTACTTTCACAGTTTTTATGTCTTGTGTCTGGGACCGTAGCACCATAACTATTTTTATACTTGTTTTATTTTATGTCTTTTGACAATTCATAAGTGCCTGTAATTGGCCTAGTTGAAATAAACGATTTGATTTGATTTGATTTGATTCAGGGTGTCATCTAAGAAACTAGAGTCATCATTATGGTTGAAGTCACTGTTGTTGTTATTGCAGTTTGATACTTTATTGCAGTCGGTGCTGTTATTTTTATTCGAAGTCATAGGTTTCACGCTTCGTTGTGACACGGTGGAAGACTGAGATGTACGTATTGGAGTATTAGAGTTATCCTTTTTTGGCATTTTACAGCGGCAGGACGGGCAGTTCCATGAGTTCTTCTGTTCGCCTGTCATGGAGTTCAATTTATGAATCGGAACATTTGCACATTCTAAATCGTACTTTGCTTTGCATAGAGTGCAAGTAAGGGAGCGGGATCGACGGTTGTCAATATTCTGTAGACATCCAGCACAATTTAGCGCCATCTCGTAGTAATATGGTGAGTTACAGTTGTGAAAGTTCAATATTCCCCTGATGAGAAGTTATTGTAGGTCGAAGAATTTCCGTAAGATGGCGTCAGGTAATTACTCCACTTTCTGGCAACTAGATGGCGTCAGTGGTAGTGAAATAATAATTTTCAGTTATCTTTCGTCAATATTTCACTTGAAATTGGCTAATGGTGTTTGCACAAATATCCATTCGTTAAATTAATAAAAGATAAAATAGTTGCTCAAAAAGAAAAAATATTAAAACAAAATTAATAATTCACAAAAAGTATATCAGTTTGGCAGAAGCGAACTCACGACACTGTGACTGCAATGTCCACAATTTGCAGAGAGCGCCACGGAAGCTAATAACACTTGAGTTGAATTAGGTCTTCTCTATAGTTTTCAAAAAGCTAAAGTTCGTTACGACGCTTGTTATTCAAAATTGTTTAAAAAATGTTGACCTGCGCGCGCACTAATTTGAAATACTCTTATTACTTTCCACTAGTAACTTTGCAAAAATCACAGAAATCTTCACTTTGTTTTGTAATTTAGAGAATGTTTTGATGTCATTTAATCACTGTTGTAGCTGTTTGTTTGTTTTAGTAACTATTTACTGTTTATATCCACTTATTAACTTAAAATGGCATAAAATGCTAGCGTATGTAGCTTTTTATATTTTTCTTGTTAGTTTTCACTGTTCAGACGAAATTAACTGTTGACTTCACTTTCACTTATGCACTGCTTCTATTTGTCTTATTTAGACATATTAAATTAACGAAATAAAGCATTTAACTATTTTTTATACATTTTTAAACACGGAGCCGAACTGCACGTGACGGCAGCGCCATCTCCCTTTTCAAATACGAGTAGGTTGACCTGCTGGCGTTTGTAGAAACTCGGTGGTGAAGACTGATAAACAGATCGCAGCGTACGATGTGGCAAAGACATGTAATGATTCGGGAAATTCAACATTTTGTTTATTAATTTTCAATACAACTAGTTTCTGCCCGTCTGATGTCTAATAATCCAAGAGCACGGATAAAAAAAAATGGGTGTTTTGGCCCGATTTTGAAACATTTCTCATTGCTGCTCCACTCCTATTGGTGATAGCTATATGGCCTAAAGCCTTCCTCGATAAATGGATTATCCAACACAAGATGATTTTTTCAATTCCAACCAGTAGTACAAACAAACTCTTCTGCTTTAAAATATTACACCAACAAATGAAATCTAGCCTTATATATTACTAAACAACAACTTCTCTCTCTCTCCAGGTAGCAGCTTCCGGCCTCGGCCTGTACCAGGCCCAAGTGAACAGAGTAGCATCCTTCAGTATCGACACACTTGGCCGACCAGCCAGAGAGTTCGACGTCGTAGTGTCGGGGCCTGGCTCTAGGGCTCTGCCCGTGCGCTGCTATCAGACCAAGTCAGGGTTATTACAAGCGGAGTATACCATCACCGATGTTGGACAGAGCACTATAGGTTAGTAAAACCTGGTTCATTGAAGAAAGGATTCTTAAATGGCGGCGCTTATCGTGTTCTCTCGCTCGCACACTAGTGCCGTCTATACTCACTCCGGCGCGGAGCGTTAGCAGAAAAAAAAATAGTCTTGATGTCTTGACGCGCTCAGTGATCTTTTTTACGAATATTTTCTATAGTTTCCTGTTATTTTTCCGTTGTAACCTGTCGATTATTGTTGTTTTCATTTTGTTTTATTGTTAGGTTAATTTTGAGAAATTATTGTGACCCCGTCTTGTTTTTATTATTTTTAATTTGAAATCTTATATGCTGTCTGTCAACGCAAGTACAAACCGCCATTTTAGTATCCTTTCTTCAATGCACCGGCTTATATACAGTAGGCTTTAATTAAGGTGCTTTAAAGTTTAGAATTGCTTGGCAAAAATTTCACGCCACACGCTACATCCTACGGTATCATTAACAACTTTGTATTAAAGCAGCATCAGTGTCACGTACGCAACGATGTTATTACGTTTAAGCAGCATTAACATTGCGTTTTATTAGCGTTAAAGCTGCGATTATGCAGAGATAACTTGGCAAACGCCTAAAATACTTAAAAAATGTCTCAAAGCTTGACTTACCAACACGTCGACAGCATCGTTTAGTAACTGAGCCTGTAGCCAAAAGGCAGGCGACAATCGCTAACGTTCAGAAGTCCCTAATGCATTTTCAGCTTTATATCCCATGGCATAAAGTTGAAAATCTAGTAAAGACTGCTGAGCGATAGCGAACGAAACAAACGAAAACGATCTGTAATCTTTGATAGATTTTCAACTTTATGCAATGGGGTATAAAGTTGTAAATGTATTAGCGACTGCTGAACGTTAGCGATTGTCGCTTGCTGTTTAGCTATAGGGTCTGATTATAGCTGATTGTTTTTCATTTCTATTTCAGAGGTACTACACTTATCAAAACCGGTATCTGGAAGTCCTTACACCTGCGAATCGTTTGATTCCAACAGAGTCATCATATCTGGGTTACCTACTGGGAATATTATTGCACAAACACCAATCAATTTCACAGGTAAATAAAAAACAAACGTCAAAAGTCCTATCAAAATACAGAGAGGATTAGAACAGTACCACGAATTTTCAGTCTTTTACTTTACAGTATTTACAGCGTTTCTTGTATGAAAAGATGGAACAGCGCCTCTGGTGTGCGAAGAAGAAACTAATTTTTTCATTGAAAATTGTCAATTTTAAATTGTCAAAGTTTCAGTTTACTTTACGTCTCAAATACTGAAAATTTGTAATAAGGGTACAGATGAGAATCAGCAGTATTTGAACGTCAAAACATTCCGCTTTTCGCGATTTCTTAGAAATATCGTCAGAAACTCGCTTAAATATCGAGATTCGTATGAAAAATATCTAAATTTGGCCACTGTTATTGCCCTCTGTCAAACATAATATAGTGTGTAAGATCTTTTTTTTTCTTATTGAAACAATCTAATTGTCCAATTTGTTGATCCTATTCTTAAACCCGAAAATATAAGGCCAAAATATCCCTTTATTACCCGACTGCCCCTTGGGAAGATTTGATTGGTATAATTTGAATGGGCCCCGACTGTGAGTGTGAATGAGTGAATTCTAAACTACTGGGCTTGTTTCTTTCTTTTTAGTTTTTTTACGCAGACGCATGTCGGGTTTTTTGCTTTTTTTAATATTTATTTTTTTACAAATTAATATTTTTAGTACCTTTCTCATTATTTATGAGACATTTTCGGACAAAAACAGAATAACTTGAATATTCATTCATTATTTTCCAGTTGACACAAAAGACGCAGGTGTAGCGGAACTAGAAGTGATTTGTGAAGCTATGGGCGAGCGTCGTATTCGTCTACCGGTCGATATAAGAGAGGACGGCAATACCTACAGAGTTCGATTACGACCCTCCGTGCCAGCGCACTACAGGATCTACATTACATATGGAGGTAACTGTATTGATTGAAGATTTTATGGTGTTTTGATAATTACCAGCTTTACGTAACCAAGAACTACTACTAGGCGTTTAAAAAATAAACTTGTGTCAATGATATTACAAATAAAAAGAGGTAGATATCGCACTAGCACGCACAAATTATTGAGCACAAAGTAAGACAATTGTTGCTCTTTGCTATCTGCTGTCTCTTTCTATCTTAATACATTCCGCATTATCTATCGCTGACAGTGATGTGCCAGAGATTTGAATTACTCAGGACACCCGCAGATTGAAGTACGTGTCAACTATAATGTGCACCACAACCTTTCAAGTACTGTTTTATGATATGTTAAATGAAACACAAGACGAAAATGTTTTTGAAATGTTGAGAAGAATTGGATGATTTTATAGCGCCTAATATTGTCCCATATTTTTTTTAATTAACAAAACACTAACGCTCTTATACACTATTACAGGGGCAAACGTATCAGGCAGTCCAGTTTCGCTAGGAGTTCTTAGCGGTAGAAGCAGTAGCATAGCGCGTTGTGCGGGCACGGGCCTGGCGCACGCGCACGTGGGCAAGGAGGCCGCCTTCACCATACACTGTACTGAGGACTCGCCGCCCACCGTGCAGGTAACAGACAATATACTACTCTATCACAACGTGGCAGAGAACAGTATAGCGTGCGGGCACGGGCCTGGCCACGCGCACGTGGACAAGGAGGCCGCCTTCACCATACACTGTACTGAGGACTCGCCGCCCACCGTGCAGGTAACAGACAATATACTACTCTATCACAACGTGGCAGAGAACAGTATAGCGTGCGGGCACGGGCCTGGCCACGCGCACGTGGACAAGGAGGCCGCCTTCACCATACACTGTACTGAGGACTCGCCGCCCATCGTGCAGGCAACAGACAATATACTACTCTATCACAACGTGGCAGAGAACAGTATAGCGTGCGGGCACGGGCCTGGCCACGCGCACGTGGACAAGGAGGCCGCCTTCACCATACACTGTACTGAGGACTCGCCGCCCACCGTGCAGGTAACAGACAATATACTACTCTATCACAACGTGGCAGAGAGCAGTATAGCGTGCGGGCACGGGCCAGGCGCACGCGCACGTGGGCAAGGAGGCCGCCTCCCGGTCACTTTTCGTATATAAACTGTCCTTAAGAGCGCGTATTCTGAAAGTTGGCAACCTCGCAAATGGCTGTCAAATATTTACAAGTTTTAACTAATTTTACAAATTTACTGTATGAAAACTGCATTGGAGCACTTGGAAGGATATGGGGGAGGCCTTTGCCCAGCAGTGGGCTATAAAAGGCTAGAAAAAAAAAAACTGTATGAAAATAAGAAATAATGGCTCTGTAGTGCACTAAAAAAATGATTAGGGAATTCAAAAATTAATACCGTATCACCGAAGATATACGAGTAGTTATAGACGTGAAAAAAGCATTTGGAAACATTCCAAAAGCCTTTTCTACACCTGAAACCGTTACAACATCAAATTCAGTGTTTTAATTGCATTCCTATATCAGTTTTCTACTGCACTACTGAGCCATATATTTCTTATTTCCATACAGTAACATTGCCAAATTAATTAAAACTTGTTAATATTTGACAGCTATTAGCGACGTTGCGAACTTTCTGGTGCGCCCTTAACAGGCACAAGATCTTATTAAGAAAATAGAAATACTGAACCTATAATCTATAAAATAAATCATCATCATCAGCCTATTAATGTTCCCACTGCTGGGACACAGGCCTCCTCTCTGTGAGAGGGGGTGGGCCATAATCGACCACGCGGGCCCAATGCGTATTGGTGGAAGTCACATGTCTTCGAATTTTTGGTTGTAGGACATGCCGGTTTCCTCACGATGTTTTCCTTCAACGTTTTGAGAGCAGTGGTAATGAAATAAATTACACAAAGGCACGACCTACAACTCGTAAGTCGGGGCCGATACCACTGGGCCACCACTCCTCTCTATAAGTATTGCTCAATCAAAAATATTCCTTTCAGGTTGAAAGACTAACAACAGATGAAAAAGAAGATAGTACAGAGACTGGTCTACTGGAGTGTCGGGTAGTAGCGGGCGCGCCTAGAGAGTGGCTGTGTGCGTACATCCCGCTAGTGGTGGGCTTGTATGAAGTGAGGATATTCACCTCGGCCGGACCACTGCCCGGAAGCCCCTTCTCTGTTAAGGTGAGCAATACTTCCATATACTGTAGAGGTACGGATACATGTGTAGATCAAATTCTTAGCTACTGTATGTATAAAAACTTTACCAATTTAAAAAATGTGTTCTCGATTTATAAGAAAAACATAATAGTTATTATATTATTATACTAGCAGCCCCTAGGTACGTGCTTCGCTACTTTGACAGCAAAATCCCCATTAACAAAATGATCCGCCATTATTGAATTCATTTGTTATAAAAGATGTGATAAATGAAGAACCGCTCGACCGATTTTCTGCAAAATTCACATAAACCATCTACTAAATAGTCCGAACAAAGCCTGAACATTTGGTTTGGATAGGTGAGCCCGTTCTTTGAGTTATAAAATTACAACGAGAAGTGGCATTGATTTTTATATTTATGATTCCTCGGTCTTTTGGATTACTTGCCTGAGGGTGGGTATGTTTGTTGTCCACCCGGCCCGCTCCTACCAGATTATAACACATTTTCTTTAACTACCAGGTGATAGACACATCAGCAATCGTGCCAGTGGGAGGTTGGGGCACTGACAACGCGGGTCGCGTGCGAGCTCCTTCCAAGCTAGTGCTGGACACCAGCAACGCGGGCCCGGGCACGCTGGAGTGTCTGCTAGCGGGCAGGCATCAACGTGAGTAACTTCTTACTTTAAAAAAACAAGTATTTTTGAGAATGAGTGGTCATTCTCAAAAAATACTTGTTTAACATCTGTATCACTTACCATCTATCCACTTTTGCTATCGATCCACTGGAATGTATGTGTCATCCACTCAAAATAACGTTTAATTACAAAAAATATATACTATATCACAATATTGTATTCGTAACATTGATTACATCTTGTGATTGGGTATTTTCATAATGATTGTTTACTTAATAAGCTACAAATACCAAAAACCGTTCATAACATCTCAGCTTCAACCTTATCGTGGTTTCGTAGTATAATACAATATTCCATTCCATTCATGTGGCTTATCTTCAATACTAGAACGCAATGGGGATGGCAACTGGGAAACGAATGGCGCTAGTATAGATAGTTCCAAGCATCGTCATTGGTTCAAATTTTATGGGTACTTCAAAATAGTAGTACCTCATTGGTCGGATTAGAACTTAGCTATGGTCGTGCCATCTATGTGTACAATTAGCTTTGACCGGCTATCCCCATTCAACATACTACCTCCCTTACAGGTGTAGAAACAGTATCAGGGCGTGCAGTAGTAACACTGACAGGCGTGGAAGGCAGCGCGGGTGGCGAGGCCGAGCTGGAGCTCACGTACAACGGAGCGCTGCTGGGCGGGGCGCCGCGCCGCGCGCTGCTGGCCGCGCCCGCCAGCGCTGACCGGGTCACGCTGGCGGGCCGGGGGCTGGCGCACGCCGCGCCACACACACCTGCGGCATTCACCATCGGTGAGTTAACATTGTGTCGTAATAACCGGGCTACACTTCTTCCGAGCGATCGAACAGTACCCTTAGCACGAATTTTCAGTATTTGAGACGTGAAGTCAAATTGACAATTTTCAAGGAAAAAATTAGTTCCTTCTCCGCACACCAGATGACCAGAAGCGCTGTTCCATTTTTTCATACAAAAACGTTTTAAAAAAAAAAATCTTTCTTTCTGTAAATACTGGAATGACGCTGTAAAGTAAAAGAGTAAAAATTCGTACTAAGGGTTCTATTGCGCCGCATGTCGCGAGTTCGAACCAGCTGATTTGGGTAAAAAATCACACCCTGTATTATTACACCATTCAATAGCGTCGCTTATAAGGTTCAAATTCTGGGAAGTGATCGTATAAAACACAAACTTCGGTTTTCGATTTCCGCACGGGTTTTTGCACGTAGCAAATATTTGTATGATCTACAAGTAGTTGTTGCGAGTCTTGTTTGATACCCATATCATGGGGATGGATTTTAAACAGCCAGTCCGCCATATTGGATTTGTTGTAACGTTTCTTAGCCAGTCATGTATTGTCATCAGAATTCAGAGCGTGTGCAAAATTTCAGTCTGCTAGCTTATCGTGAAGTGCCTCAAAATTGAGTTACAAAAATCCAACCGGAACGACAAACAAGAAAAGTGAGTGGGAAAAAAAACTTGAAAAAATATTCGGAAAAATTACAAATACAATCGGACTCTCCAGACGCTAATTTTTGCTTGAAAACTGCTCTCATAGATAGCGCTCTGTAAATTCAGATACAACTTGCAAGACTCCGTGGCGCAACGGTAGCGCGTCTGACTCCAGATCAGAAGGTTGCGTGTTCAAATCACGTCGGGGTCAAAATGTTCTTTTTGTGAATTTGTTTTTTTCTTATAATCTTTTTTAAATTAATTCAATATTATCATATTCATAACTTATAAATAAAGTGTTTAAAATTGAAAATGCTATCAATTGTTATCGTAATTAAGAAATCTTTGCTAGATTATTATTAGCTATTATGAGATAATGATCTTGTTCACACCTGCTATTGCTTACACGTGTGCAAAAATAACTACTAGAATATTTGAAATCTCTGTAGCTTATGAAAAAGATGATGTTAATCCGAAACAATTGCAAAAAATACTCTCAAGGAGTCAGGAGCTCATTTTTGATGAAAATTTTATATTGCGAACGTCCATATAATGTAAAACTGGTACAATTTTTACCAGTTTTACATTGACAAATTTACAAGAGACTGTTATCGTCTCTTGCATTTATTTTCATTGTTTTTCTACATTGGAATCAAAAAATTTAACACTAATAAGTAATAATAAGAATAATAAATATTTTGCCCCTACTACAATTCAACAGCTTCTTATTTGGTTCTTTGGAAAACTTTGTTTTTATCGGAGTACTGAAACTGAAAGCTTTTGTTCTATACATTATATCCATTTGCAAGATCGTATCTGGCACATTTTTCTAGTCCTACTATTCTACTAATAACATAAACTGGACAGTTTGTTTGGATGGATGTTTGTTACTATTTGACACAAAAACTACTAAACCGAGTTGGATGTAGAATGAATGTTAATCCAGATTATAAAATATCTGTGTACCATGATTTTCCCATGGGATAGTTTTCAAGTTGTAGCGAGTGAAACCACTGGCAAGGGCTAGTATCCAATAATGAGAAACTGACCATAATTTATGCAATTGCATATGCAAATATGCATTTTCACCTCACACGCTCGGAAAGATTCTATTTCTCATTAAAAATCTGAGCGCAAAACTCCATTTTATGCTCTAGAGCACAACGTTTTGTTTAAAATTCGAACACGTCATGTATTCAATTGTTTTTTACACTGACAGGCGTGCCGACTCCACTACAATTCCTCGCTGTGTGAGGTGAAAAGTTTTGTGTTGCACTCGGAAGCAAAATTTTTCTGCGTCTCGTACCTTTTAAAACTTCGCATCGCTCAGGTTTCTATATTTGAACCACTCGTTTCTCTCGCGGTTCAATCTTAAGAACCCTTCGCTCGCTCAGTTCTCAATTCAAGTACTCGCGCCAAAAATCAAGTTTGCACCTTGTATAACAAATAATTATTGCATTTATAATCTGGTCTCTATTGATGAGTATAGTGATATGAATAATATCTTTTCCCTTCAGACGGCAGCGCAGCCGGTCCCGGTGCTCCAGAAGCGTCGCTAACATCAGCGGACGGCGACAACATCCCCGTGGCGCTGTCGGCGGCCGGGCCGGGCCTGTGGCGCGCCAGCTACACGCCGCGCCGCGCCGGAGACCATCAGCTGCGCGTGCTGTGGGCAGGCCGGCTTGTTAAAGGTAACATCTTACTAACATCAGCGCACGACAACATCCCCGTGGCGCTGTCGGCGGCCGGGCCGGGCCTGTGGCGCGCCAGCTACACGCCGCGCCGCGCCGGAGACCATCAGCTGCGCGTGCTGTGGGCAGGCCGGCTTGTTAAAGGTAACATCTTACTAACATCAGCGCACGACAACATCCCCGTGGCGCTGTCGGCGGCCGGGCCGGGCCTGTGGCGCGCCAGCTACACGCCGCGCCGCGCCGGAGACCATCAGCTGCGCGTGCTGTGGGCAGGCCGGCTTGTTAAAGGTAACATCTTACTAACATCAGCGCACGACAACATCCCCGTGGCGCTGTCGGCGGCCGGGCCGGGCCTGTGGCGCGCCAGCTACACGCCGCGCCGCGCCGGAGACCATCAGCTGCGCGTGCTGTGGGCAGGCCGGCTTGTTAAAGGTAACATCTTACTAACATCAGCGCACGACAACATCCCCGTGGCGCTGTCGGCGGCCGGGCCGGGCCTGTGGCGCGCCAGCTACACGCCGCGCCGCGCCGGAGACCATCAGCTGCGCGTGCTGTGGGCAGGCCGGCTTGTTAAAGGTAACATCTTACTAACATCAGCGCACGACAACATCCCCGTGGCGCTGTCGGCGGCCGGGCCGGGCCTGTGGCGCGCCAGCTACACGCCGCGCCGCGCCGGAGACCATCAGCTGCGCGTGCTGTGGGCAGGCCGGCTTGTTAAAGGTAACATCTTACTAACATCAGCGCACGACAACATCCCCGTGGCGCTGTCGGCGGCCGGGCCGGGCCTGTGGCGCGCCAGCTACACGCCGCGCCGCGCCGGAGACCATCAGCTGCGCGTGCTGTGGGCAGGCCGGCTTGTTAAAGGTAACATCTTACTAACATCAGCGCACGACAACATCCCCGTGGCGCTGTCGGCGGCCGGGCCGGGCCTGTGGCGCGCCAGCTACACGCCGCGCCGCGCCGGAGACCATCAGCTGCGCGTGCTGTGGGCAGGCCGGCTTGTTAAAGGTAACATCTTACTAACATCAGCGCACGACAACATCCCCGTGGCGCTGTCGGCGGCCGGGCCGGGCCTGTGGCGCGCCAGCTACACGCCGCGCCGCGCCGGAGACCATCAGCTGCGCGTGCTGTGGGCAGGCCGGCTTGTTAAAGGTAACATCTTACTAACATCAGCGCACGACAACATCCCCGTGGCGCTGTCGGCGGCCGGGCCGGGCCTGTGGCGCGCCAGCTACACGCCGCGCCGCGCCGGAGACCATCAGCTGCGCGTGCTGTGGGCAGGCCGGCTTGTTAAAGGTAACATCTTACTAACATCAGCGCACGACAACATCCCCGTGGCGCTGTCGGCGGCCGGGCCGGGCCTGTGGCGCGCCAGCTACACGCCGCGCCGCGCCGGAGACCATCAGCTGCGCGTGCTGTGGGCAGGCCGGCTTGTTAAAGGTAACATCTTACTAACATCAGCGCACGACAACATCCCCGTGGCGCTGTCGGCGGCCGGGCCGGGCCTGTGGCGCGCCAGCTACACGCCGCGCCGCGCCGGAGACCATCAGCTGCGCGTGCTGTGGGCAGGCCGGCTTGTTAAAGGTAACATCTTACTAACATCAGCGCACGACAACATCCCCGTGGCGCTGTCGGCGGCCGGGCCGGGCCTGTGGCGCGCCAGCTACACGCCGCGCCGCGCCGGAGACCATCAGCTGCGCGTGCTGTGGGCAGGCCGGCTTGTTAAAGGTAACATCTTACTAACATCAGCGCACGACAACATCCCCGTGGCGCTGTCGGCGGCCGGGCCGGGCCTGTGGCGCGCCAGCTACACGCCGCGCCGCGCCGGAGACCATCAGCTGCGCGTGCTGTGGGCAGGCCGGCTTGTTAAAGGTAACATCTTACTAACATCAGCGCACGACAACATCCCCGTGGCGCTGTCGGCGGCCGGGCCGGGCCTGTGGCGCGCCAGCTACACGCCGCGCCGCGCCGGAGACCATCAGCTGCGCGTGCTGTGGGCAGGCCGGCTTGTTAAAGGTAACATCTTACTAACATCAGCGCACGACAACATCCCCGTGGCGCTGTCGGCGGCCGGGCCGGGCCTGTGGCGCGCCAGCTACACGCCGCGCCGCGCCGGAGACCATCAGCTGCGCGTGCTGTGGGCAGGCCGGCTTGTTAAAGGTAACATCTTACTAACATCAGCGCACGACAACATCCCCGTGGCGCTGTCGGCGGCCGGGCCGGGCCTGTGGCGCGCCAGCTACACGCCGCGCCGCGCCGGAGACCATCAGCTGCGCGTGCTGTGGGCAGGCCGGCTTGTTAAAGGTAACATCTTACTAACATCAGCGCACGACAACATCCCCGTGGCGCTGTCGGCGGCCGGGCCGGGCCTGTGGCGCGCCAGCTACACGCCGCGCCGCGCCGGAGACCATCAGCTGCGCGTGCTGTGGGCAGGCCGGCTTGTTAAAGGTAACATCTTACTAACATCAGCGCACGACAACATCCCCGTGGCGCTGTCGGCGGCCGGGCCGGGCCTGTGGCGCGCCAGCTACACGCCGCGCCGCGCCGGAGACCATCAGCTGCGCGTGCTGTGGGCAGGCCGGCTTGTTAAAGGTAACATCTTACTAACATCAGCGCACGACAACATCCCCGTGGCGCTGTCGGCGGCCGGGCCGGGCCTGTGGCGCGCCAGCTACACGCCGCGCCGCGCCGGAGACCATCAGCTGCGCGTGCTGTGGGCAGGCCGGCTTGTTAAAGGTAACATCTTACTAACATCAGCGCACGACAACATCCCCGTGGCGCTGTCGGCGGCCGGGCCGGGCCTGTGGCGCGCCAGCTACACGCCGCGCCGCGCCGGAGACCATCAGCTGCGCGTGCTGTGGGCAGGCCGGCTTGTTAAAGGTAACATCTTACTAACATCAGCGCACGACAACATCCCCGTGGCGCTGTCGGCGGCCGGGCCGGGCCTGTGGCGCGCCAGCTACACGCCGCGCCGCGCCGGAGACCATCAGCTGCGCGTGCTGTGGGCAGGCCGGCTTGTTAAAGGTAACATCTTACTAACATCAGCGCACGACAACATCCCCGTGGCGCTGTCGGCGGCCGGGCCGGGCCTGTGGCGCGCCAGCTACACGCCGCGCCGCGCCGGAGACCATCAGCTGCGCGTGCTGTGGGCAGGCCGGCTTGTTAAAGGTAACATCTTACTAACATCAGCGCACGACAACATCCCCGTGGCGCTGTCGGCGGCCGGGCCGGGCTTGGCCGAGATAAATGCAAAATTTCAAGATCGATTTGGGAGTGTAAAAGTAACAATCAACAAACCAGCATTATCATATTGCAGCCAAACGTCAGACAAACGTCTCCACTCCTAACTAAGAAGCGAGCATAATCGGTTAGTTAAAGCCCAGCATGCGTAGATGTCGGATCGTAGTCGATCCCACATCTACGGATCGGATGCGCCAGCCCGAACCGCGCCGAGTCATTGCCTTCACGGTTCTCTCTAAATACACAACTTCTCTCTAAAGGCACAGAGCGGAGGAAACTCTCTATGACGGATAGTCACCCATTCACAGATCAACCTCGGCCAGCGCGGCTTAACCCGGGAGATCGGCCTATGCGGCAGTAATGGGGATGGCAACTGGGAAACTAATGGCGCTAGCATAGCTAGTTCCAAGCATCGTCGTCATACTTAAAAAAAATAGTACTACGTCATTGGTCGGATTAGTACATACCTATAGTGCAGTGGCGCCATTAGCTTTGACCAGCCTTGCCCATTATTTAGCCAAGACCTCCTCTATTTTCCCCCATTTTTTTTAAGTGAAAATCATTATTATTATTGTCCACAGGATGTCCACTAACAGTGAAGGTGTCGGCGGGCTCCGAGAGCGGCGACGCGTCGCTGGTGGTGTGCTCGGGCGCGGGGCTGGCGGGCGGCGTGCTGGGCCGCGACATCCGCGCCTGGCTCGACACGCGCCGCGCGGGGCCCGGGGAGCTCACCGCGCACTGCACCGGACCCAACAAGGTAACTGGGGGATACCATTGCAGTACCCAACGACGATATAATACTAGACTCCGCATACACGATCTAAGGAACGAAAATTATTCTGTCAACTCGCTGAGGTACTACGTAAGCGACCGGACGGGGTACTGCGTTGTGATTGGCTAACTCAAGGTCTGTTCTGTCTCAACGTGTTTACGGCTCACAGGAGTGGTCGAAATGAGACGAATATAAGACTTTTTTGCCTAATGTGTTGACAGACATCGGTCGCCTGTTATTACGAGTCTAGTATTATATCGTCGTTGCCAGTACCACTCCACCGAGGACGCATAATTAGTCTCTTTAATTTTTTTAGCGTGGTAAAATCATCAAATGAGTCCTCCCACCCCGAGCTGAGACTGTCAGACTTGTACTGACTAAAATCCACGGTGTCCTTCAATAGCCCTTTATGTTGCGGGGTCACGGTGATGGAATATGTCCCGCGACTCCGGTCGCATATACACTAAAGAAGTTTTCATGACGCGATTCGTGCGATTTGCAATTTCTTCTAACTAAAAATTAAAATTGTCATTCCTACGATATAATGATTGATGACGACTTACGTCGTCAATCATTATATCGTAGGAATGACGATTCCTGGAATGACGGATCCTCCTATTAGGGGATATCGTGGATTTTAGTCAGGAGAAGTCTGAAAGTCCCTCCTGCCCTGCCCTGGGTGGGATGACTCATTAGATAATTTTATAACGCTAAAAAAGAGCATAATTTATACCACAGGCAAAACAAAAAATGTGTCCATACACATATTTTTTTATTAGTTTGTATGCATACAAAGTAATTAAAAAAATACGTTTACATCTAGCATGTCTTTTTACTATATAGATCCACGTCCAAATACTCTAATCAAGTATCCCATGGAATCATTAACCTAACCAAAAAAAAACAAAAATTCAATATCAAATCCATTCTAGGTCGCGTACTGTGAACTATACGAGCATGGAGACGGTACGTTCACGCTGAACGTGAAGCCAGCGGAAGCGGGACGACACATGCTGAGCATACAGTTTGCGGGGGAACACGTGCCCGGGTCGCCATTTGTACTCAAAGTGGCCGGCGCACCCGACCCTTCCAAGGTATGACTTTAATTAGATTGTCATTAAAACCCCTTCTACACGATCCAAACTGACCGCCGACAGAGGTGACCTTGGTCGCTGCAACCGTACCCAACCGTCTGGAACGGTGACTGTTGGGGCTGACCACGGACGCAGCCTGTCGCGATGGATGCGCTCCCGACCAAGGTCATCCAAAAGTCGTTTGACTGCGCCCATCTGGTTGGCCAACCAACGTCTTCACGGTAGATTTTCACACCAACTGGACCAAGGTCACCTCTGTCTTGGATCGCGTAGAAGGGGTTTTATAGACACACAACAGACTATCACCTGTATTCACGAACATCATCATCAGCCTATAATGTTTCCACTGCTGGGACACAAACCTCATCTCTGTGAGAGGGAGTGGGCCATAATCTACCACACGTGCCCAGTGCAGATTGGTGGATGTCACATGTCTTCGAATTTTTGGTTCTAGGACATGCCGGTTTCCTCACGATGTTTTCCTTCACCGTTTTGAGAGCAGTGGTGATGAAATAAATTACACGACCTACAACTCGTAAGTCGGGACCGATACCACTGCTGGGCCACCACTGCTCCGTCTTCAGGAGCGTTGACTGAAAATTAAATTCGGAAACGGTTTTTTTTTTTCATTACTCAAGCGTTGTGATTTACAAGAGCCAACTTGTGTTTGCTACCACTTTCATAATCCAATTAAATTTTTTCAATATTCAATATTACCAAAATTATTAAACGACAATTTGCCCATAGTTCGTGACACTGCATGGATGATTCTACTCATTAAATAAATCAATACATGAAATAATAGTCAGTTTTTAACACGGAACAGCGGCCGTATTACAATGTGTTAAAACCAGGCTTGTTCCAGTGAGTGAACGAGATGGTGCTAGACGACTTGTATAGCTCTGTCACAGCTGGTCCCCTGGTTATAATGACTCTCATCTGCCCTGCCTGTGACATTATTCCCAGTCTACCTTATTTTTGACCTACTTCACTCTTCATATTACTCACCTTCCTAACATTTATTTCTCCAATAACTTTCCCAAGCTTACTTTTACTTGCTTGCTCTAATTTACATTTTCCATTCAGGTCCGTGTTTACGGCCCCGGAGTAGAACCAGGTGTACTAGCGACGTTCCAGTCACGATTCCTGTGCGACACGCGCGGCGCCGGCGCAGGTCAGCTGACGGTGCGCGTGCGCGGACCCAAGGGCGCCTTCCGCGTTGAGATGCAACGAGAGAGCCAAAAGGACCGCACTATACTTTGCAAAGTGAGTTTTTATGTTTTTTAAAGTGACTATAGGGGGGTATTACAACGTCTTAAAACTAATGCTTATTACGGCGAGTGAAAGTGACAGAGCTATACAAGTAGTCTAGCGCCATCTCTTTCACTCACTGGAACAGGCCTGGTTTTAAGTCGTTGTAATACCGCCCCAGGTGGCCCATAACGTCTTAAAGCCAGAGTAGTTCCCGTGTGGGAAAGACGAGTCGATTACATGTATAGATAAAAAGGTGTTTATTTTTTAAACAGAGCAAGTCAACTGTTGCTGTGTCTGCAAATCTAATACATCTACATAATTATTTTGTATGGCATTTTCTTTTTTCTGCCCATTTTCATTTGGCTGAAAATAATATATCCTTTCTTAGTCATTACTTACGTAGGTATAATAATATTTGTTTTCCGCCTACTCTAATTGCGCGCATAATTTACTATCTTATCTAACTGGTTAATGAGGAGATGGATGGTACAATCGACAAAGAATCATCATGACCCAACATAATTTTATTTTCATACATAATCAAATACAATTCGACATTCATGTAAACAAAGATTTTTGAGAAAAGAAAAATTCAGCTAAGAGTGGGACTCGAACCAGCATCTTCTGGATAAAGTACTCCAGACATTACTAGTTAGGCCATTGCAACTCACTCGTTTGAAGCTGAATCTTTAATTTCCTTGTTTTTGATCGTTTAGCTTGTGTTATGGGTACTAGACGACTGATAAACATACTTATATATTTCTAAAAACATACATATTATAGATAAATTACACCCAGACACAGAACAAATGATCGTCATCATCACACAAACATTTGTCCTGGGTGTGAATCGAACCCACGACCTCCGGCATAGCAGTCAGGGTCACTAACCGCTAGACCAACAGGCCTCTCAATTGCCGCAGTTGCCTCAGATTGCCGCGATTATTAACAATCATGGGAAAATGTTTCTTATTGTTTTTACGTCAAATAGTTGTTTACAATAAATCTGTTGTCTATTGACGTCTTTATAAAGCAGATAAAACAGAGTTACGTTAGAAATGATGATATTTGTGTAGTAAATCCTAAATAATTTCGATAATGATCTACTAAGCCGGTCAATGTTTTTATCTACGGGATTATAATTTGTTAATAATACAGTATTTAACGTGTGATTGCGTCGTTTAGCGCAAACATTCTTTTATCACGTGGCGATTATGTAGAGTGCTGCATTCCTACTGCGTAAAATATGAATACGTTTAACTTCTAATTTATTTCATATCGATAACCTAAACTTATTACCCGACTACGGCAAAGCCAAAAGGAGGGTTATGATTTTGACCGGTATTATGTTTTTTATCATTGTATTAATATTTTAAAAAACCAGTCATAGTTATTTTGGGAGGAAAATCATCAAATGAGTCCTTCCACTCTATGTGGATTGAAAGAGACAGTCGTCCATTTGCGTCTCACGGCCGCGGTGTCCTTTTAAGACAGTTGTTGTATATACAGAGGGTTATGATATCCTGTACTTGTTTTAGGCTATGTGATATTGTCCCTCGGGATTCTACTACCGAGATAAAATGTATCCCATGTGTTACTCCAAATTATGATCTACCGATGTAGGTCTTCATATAAATTTTAAATTCATCATCATCGGCCTATAAAGTTCCCACTGCTAGGACACAGGCCTCCTCTCTGTGAGAGGGAGTGGGCCATAATCCACCACGCGGGCCCAGTGCGGATTGGTGGATGTTACATGTCTTCGAAATTTTGGTGCTAGGACATGCCGGTTTCCTCACGATGTTCTCCTTCACCATTTTGAGAGCAGTGGTGATGGAATAAATTACACAAACGAATGCGCCTGGCGGGGTACGAACCCACGACCTACAACTCGTAAATTGGGACCGATATACTGGGCCACCACCTCTCTAATTTTAAGAAGAATAAAAAAAAAGAATTATTAGCATTTAAATAATAACAAGGATATTTTATGTATATAATGTGTTATTTGCAAACTATTAAGAAACTCATTGTCCACAGTTCTCTCCCACCGAGCCCGGCGACTACCGCGTGGAGGTGCGGTGGGCTGGTCGCCACGTGCCCGGCTCGCCCTTCCCCGTCATGATCTTCGACACGCAGGAGGAGCTGCGCCGCTATATGCAGGCTTCCGCCGCTTGAACGCTACACTACCCACTACTTGCACCTACCTAACTTGCGTAACACATTCAGGGAAGTAAAAGTTTTGAATGGTAAGAAGACTGCGTTTCTGAAAACTTTCAATTGTTTTTTTATCATGGTGTGTTCTGAAAGTTGGGTACCCATTTTTGATATAGCCTCTACTGCCCCATTGTTGGGTTAAAATACCTATACATTTTTTTAATACCTATTGTTCCAATATTCTAGCATTACGCCTTCCCCAAAAGGACAGCTATACAGTTATGTATGTATTACAGTTTACACACGTTTCGTCAATTTGTGTTTTAATCCCTTGTAATAAGGAGTACCTAGTTATTTACATTGCAGTGCTCCGGTCCCATTACAACAGCTCAAAACAAATAAAAAGTACCAAAAAATGGGTAGTTGTGTTTTCACATTTATTCTTTTACTTTCCTGATGATTATACTGTTAATTCACAAGTATTGTCTTCAAAAAATGAAATGCCTTATTCTAATTTAGATTTTAATACAAAATGTTTCTTTTCCATCAAAAGATAGATACGATTGATTTAATCTAACATTTTTAATGTAAATCGTCAAAAAAACTTATCTAACGTGCAAATAGACGTTATAATCCGAATCATACGCATTTACGATTAAATCTGAACGAACAAAACATTTCATATCGCAAGTAAAGTGATGTTTTATTTATTAATATTTTATCAGTAACATAATGAATTACTTTTCTACAAATGTAATAATCCGTCCATGTATTGTTTAAGGTAGTGTAGGTAAACCAATCATTCCTTCAGTTGTACGATTTTCTATAAAAAACGGCGCCATTATCGGAGTAAAGGTATTTAAATTATAATAATATTATAGTCTAAAAGAATCTCTGTATTTTTTATAAGTACATAAATTCTAATGCAAAATTCTAAATGTAATTTTAGAGATAAATGCATAATAATTTGTTTTGTTAATATTTATTAATAATGACATTTAGTTTTACATCATTTAACTTAACTTGTAACTAACGAAGTATTTGTTTATTGTTATTGCGGTCTCCAGTTTGATAACCACACCGTGTGAACTGGAGCCCGTAAGCTGCTGAATTATTCAGTTACTAATTGTTAATAAATTGAAATTTATAAAATGTTGTTGTTTTTGTAAAAATCCGACTAATCACGTAAATTATAAGCTACAATTATTAAAAAGTATAAAAATGCAACTGACGTGGCTATAGTTGCAATAGATATTGTAAATACTTTCTAATTCCGTTTTGTGGTGTGATTGAAACATTTCTTGAAATACTATAAGGTACATTAAAACAGTATCATAATATTAAAATGAATTTACAACTTAACCACTTCCCTGTCCGATGAATCACATGTGATGTGATCCACGGCTATTGTTTAGGTATTGTGTCTGCTGCGCGGACAGGGGTACATATTTGAATATCGAAGATTAAAATATCTACGCTTAAAATATCGATGTTCAGAATATCGAAAATTAAAATATCGTTTGTAACAAAATATCGAAAAATGTTACATCTACGTTTAAAACGTCGAAGATTAAAATGTCGACTGATTTAAATGTCGAATGATTCAAAATATCGAAAGACGTAATGTCGAAATTCAAAATATCAACGTTTAATACATCGCAGTTCATAATATCTACTTTAAAAATACCTACTAGTTGACTACTACTAGTTATCTTGGCGATGGCGGGGTCTGTCAAACCCCGCCATCCTCTTCGTACCTGACCTGTCCAAGTCGGGGTGCCCCAAGTCCCGGATAAAAAGTCGGACTCGCTTTTGCATCCTTAGTCAAATTGCTGATAACCACCTTCCAAAGTAAGTTGACGGAGCCCCGCTTCGCGGGGCTCCTATTTCTGTTTGCAAGGTTTAAAGTAACCTAACATGAAGAGGATGGCGGGGTCTTCCAGACCCCGCCATCCTTTTCGAACCTAACCTGTCCGAGTCGGGGTGCCCCAAGTCCCGAGCTCGCTTCGCTCGCTATTGCGTCCTTAGTCAAAATACTGATTACTACCCAACAAAGTACGGCTAAGCTGGACGGACTTCGGATGCAAGAGCGAGCGAACCGAGCTCGGAGTTTGGGGCACCCCGACTCGGACAGGTTAGGTTCATGTTAGGTTACTTTAAACCTTGCAAACAGAAATAGGAGCCCCGCGAAGCGGGGCTCCGTCGACTTACCTTGTCAGGTTCGATATTTCGGACATTCGATAATCTGTATTTCGATATTTAGATCTTTCGATGTAACTTTTGTAGATATTTAGATTTTAGATATATTGGACGTAGATCATTTAATCATTCGATATTTTAAACTTTCGATATTTTAATTTTCGATTTTATGGTCATTCGACATTTTCATTTTCGATATTTTGAACATCGATATTTTAAGCGTAGATATTTTAATCTTCGATATTCAAATATGTACCCCGCGGACAGTGAAAGTGTTAAGTACACACTTCTGGTACCTACGCGATTTCTTGCAGTCTCGGTGGTTATAATTAATAGTTAGAAACAGAGTAGAGAGTACATTGCTCTAATCGTTATAATTCCATTAGTAGAACTCTAATTAGATTCCAGATAACCTTCTTGTTAATACATCGAAGTGCAATGACTTTGAGATAAACATCTGATAATCGAATTCTTCAGAAAAAAGTATGATTCTAAAACTGGCTTAAAAATCGAATAACATGTCCCCAATAAGCAGTGTTTGGTTTTTAGCAAATAAAACAAGTCCCCTGTTGTCAAATATCCTAGAATTAAATACAAGTCGTATGACTACTGTAATCGACACTAAGGGGATGACCACCCACACTCTCCAATGTGGAATCTAAATGAGCCGATCAGAAAGCATTTTTCCTTTAAACGAAAAAGACGTGTTTCAATGTCAATTTGTCAGTGATTTGACCTTGATTCCGCCAGAACTGTCGAACGGTCTGTGCAATTTCGAAAAGTTCATAAAACTATAAAAGTAACTAATTTCTAAAAATCACAGTTGCTGATGATGTTGGTATGAATGTGGAGGTTGGTATCTGAAGGACACAGTGTTCCTTGACGGGTAAACATTAGTATTGGAGCGTGCGACCCTGCTGGTGACGCTTGCCCGAAGTGCGTCCAAACTCTGCCACAACTGCTGCATTTGGCCGAAGATTATCACTTCCAGGCGCTGAATTGAATTGTGGAGCTCTCCTGGAAATGGAAAAAAAGTGTTTTTTATTATTATGTTATACCTATTACAATGAGAGGGGCGGAGTAAACCACGTTTTTGCATTCGTCGGAAATGTCTCGGGCACCGTGAGGTTTATAGCAAAGAAAAAAACGAAGCCATCTGGTGGGGAAACGGAGTAATATGTATAGCGATTTTGAAAATCTGAATATTATCAGCAACTTTTGATGATGACTGTACCTGCAATAATATCTACGAGTTTTTTATAACTTGAATGCACTTTTTTTTTAGGTAGAAAAATCATCACTATTAGTAGAACGGAAGTCAGATGCTCTTTACGGTACATTAGCCTGCGTCCACCTTTTAGGACTATGTAGAAAAACGAAACCATGCAGGAATCAAACCCGCGGAAACTAAAACGTGTTTTATTCAAAGATTTTATTTATCTAATATCTTTAAACGAACAATAATTCTTGTATATTTATTTATATATAATCAGGATCTCTGAAAGGGTTCCAAGGATTTTCATGAAAGTTACAGATTAGGGTTTTTTCGGCTCAAAGAATCGATTTATCAAGATCCCAGATTCGAGAAAAGCTTGGTTCCCAAGATATAGACATTTTAAAAACCGAGCGAAGCTCGGTCAACCAGATATTTATTATTAATTTTGAAATCAAATTGAGAAAGCATTGCAAATCCACGGTATTTCACTTATCAACATCCCAATTAATCAATGTGGGTGCGAACAAAGTTTTAGGTACAGTCACTGACCTCGTCTGTTTTACTGCCGCCAATCTTAAATTCCGTTTCATGTCCAATCAATAGAAAGTCTTGTTCTCTCCAGAAAAAAATGTCTTCCATACAACATTATGATTTATGGCGAAGATGACCTACTAAGACAAAGACATGTGACCATACAGAGTCACGTATGTATATGTTGGTAAATGGCAAGGAATTCCAGAGAAAATATGGCTTATGGAAATTAATAACGCCCTGTTATGTTCAGAATCACGAAAGAAAACGTAGTGAATTAATAACGTGACGGCTGAGGTAACGTTAAAAAATGGAAGAAAAAAGTTTTGATCTAGCCCATAAGGACGACGTAATTTATGCGGTATGCTGGTAGAAAAGTGTTGAAGCAAATATTAACCAAGCAGGTTTATTTTTCGAAAATTTGAGTATCTCTTTCGGTCCTTTCGTCATTTTTATTCGGACAAACGTAGTCGATAAGTCAGTTTTTTAGGCAAGTAGATTTAGTATTTTAAGTAAGGTAAGTTCTTAATTTTTTGTCAGTACTTGTATTACTACCCTTTTTTGGAATATTGTGGCCAATTTAAAGCAAAAAAAATAGAAATTAAATAAGTTCATAGGTACTATGATATTATAATAAAATTAAAATTTGAGCCCCTACTTAGGCCTAAATTTACTAACACTAACCCTAGTTACACTACCCCTAGTAAATAATAGGACGCAGCCGCAGGGAGGAAGACGAGGATCTTAAATAAAACTTACTTGACGTAACAACTCCATGCAGTCTCCTAGTGATGGTAGCGTTGGCCGTGGCATTGACTTCTTGCGTCTTGACAGAACACATAGCCCGCGCCTCCTCACGTGGTCCGCTGCCGTGGTACGTCGAGTTGTGGACCTCGATGTAAGGCTTGCGCTGCAGCTGTTCTGGGGCGTTGGTCAGCGTATAACTTGGGCCGCGTGCTGCGAAAAACGTTATCAAAACTTAAATAGGTAATAAAGGCAAGCCTATATTATAACTGCTCACTGTAGGTAAGTACATAATCTACACACATTTTAGTTACTAGGCAGTAAGTTCAATAATATTAAAATCTTTGAAAACTGCATACTATGTACCCGCCGAAGAGGCAATACTGCATATGCCAGAGACCTACAGTCACGAGCAATAACATGTATACACTTACCAAAATTCAAACGCAAATTACTCGTGAAATACTGGTTTCCACTTTGAAATAAGATTTATTTTTCTTATTTCGTAATAGAATGGCTTCCCAAATAGAAGTATAATGAAAAGGCAAACGTTTAATCAATATGGTATGAATGAATGTTCGTAGAAATAATTAAAAAATAAAGTAGGTATGGGTACCTTTTTACATGAACCGTAGAAATAATAATATTTTGAAGCAGTTTTATATTTTATACCATTCGCAGTCAAAATACGAGTATTCTTCTCACCTGACTTAGATCTTTCAAACATAATTATAATGTTAGTACCTACCAATTGTATTTTCCCTACAAGGTCCTCAAAAGCTTGGGTTTCAAAACTTATCTAAGTTTGGTTGTGGTTTACTTACATTGTATTTCATTGTCTATTGTTTAATTTATATTAATAAACGTTCTTTCACAACAACATGTAATTAAAACTGAGTATGTTGGAAAGTACTACCATTTATGTAGGTATGTTACTAACTTTATGACTTTGTATTATCATGCGAAAAAGAAAAGTGCTCTTTTAAATAAAAATAAAGTAGGTACAGTGTTTCTAAATGATCTCCAAAACATAGTTAGATAAAAAAATAGGTCAATCATTTAACAGGCATCTGTAAATTGGTCCTGAATTCGTTGTGGATTAAGAGTAATAGACACCTATTTGTTACGCTCTTGAACATTATCGTGTGGAGTCAAGAGCACTATAATTATACAGCTGTTAAGGGGCAGGTCTTGTAGAATTCACGCGCGCCGAATTATTTGCGTAACTTTGTTTGTGATTTTTGAACAAAATAGTGCAATAGCTTGAAATATTATTATTGCACATAAATAACCATAATATAAGTAACAGCTAGTTATTTTTTTAAAGTTGATTTAAGTAGATTATATTAGGTAAATCAAGCGTTCAAAACAGCTCTTTCCTGCCCAACGTCATTTCGAGTTACGTTGGTGCACTCAATCTGAGACAATGAAGAATTCATTTAAAAATCTGATCAGCGCATAATGACTGCAATATCCTCGTCTTCAAACTGCGCTGATTAGTTTTTTATATTTATCTTCCATTTTCTTAATTAAGATGGCAGAATATCATCAAAATTCTCGGATTTCATCTCTTAATAAATGGTTTTTTTTCATAGGAACTATGCATCGTAGGTATGTAATATTACATTATCTTGATGCCAACAGATCAATAAAGCAAATTCAAAAAAAAATTTTTACCTAAAGCGCTTTTTTTTAACAATAAAAAATATCTCAAATAACCTCTCAAAAAGTGTTTATAAACGAGAATTGCAAGAGAAATTCCTTAGTGGCCGGTGGACGGCCGGAGCGATTGGACGTGAGGTCCACGACGAATTTTTGTTGGTCCCTCTCGCTCGCACCTTCTCTCGCTCTAACGGTGATGACGCGCAGTTACGCATCTCAGGTTGCTCTACTTTATTATGTTAAAATATATTTTTTAACCGACGGAAAAAAAGGAGGAGGTTCTCAATTCGACATGTATATATTTTTTATATTTTTTTTATTTATGACCATTTTTTACTTTCTCTAAGGTGGTCCAATATCAAAAAATCTTTTTTTTTGTCGGACAGAGTTTATCAGAAAGTTGGTCCCATTTAAATATCAAAATTAAATTCGGCCTATAGGGGTAGAAAAAGAGGAATTAATTGTCAAATTTCCTACAGAATTTTCAGTTGTGAACCGATTATTGTTAAAAGATATGGAAAGTAACTAAACAAGTTGGAGCGAATTCCGACCTTATTGACATTTAAAATTTAGTTTGTTTTTTCTCATTTTCACGATCGCTAACATTGCTTCTTCATTAAAATCCGGTGTTTGCATAAATGTCAGTAAGGTCGAAAATAGTCTGAACATGTTTTTTAAATTGCTTAACGATAGCAATTTAAAAACATGTTCAAACGATTTTCGCCCTTATTGACATTTAAAATTTAGTTTGTTTTTTCTCACTTTCACGTTCGCTAACATTGCTCCTTCATTAAAATCCGGTTTTTGCATAAATGTCAATAAGGTCGAAAATCGCTTGAAGCTGTTTTTTTAACTTGCTATCGTTAAGCAATTTAAAAAACATGTTCAAACTATTTTCGACCTTATTGACATTTAAAATTTAGTTTGTTTTTTCTCACTTTCACGTTCGCTAACATTGCTCCTTCATTAAAATCCGGTTTTTGCATAAATGTCAATAAGGTCGAAAATCGCTTGAAGCTGTTTTTTTAACTTGCTATCGTTAAGCAATTTAAAAAACATGTTCAAACTATTTTGGACCTTATTGACATTTAAAATTTAGTTTGTTTTTTCTCACTTTCACGTTCGCTAACATTGCTCCTTCATTAAAATCCGGTTTTTGCATAAATGTCAATAAGGTCGAAAATCGCTTGAAGCTGTTCTTTTAACTTGCTATCGTTAAGCAATTTAAAAAACATGTTCTGGGTTTACCACTGCGGCTGGATGTAAGATTTACGGTGTCCTCTCTCTCACGCGTCCCGCCTCTTCCTTTGCCAACATGACTGCTGCACTGACCTTTTTTTAGGTTTAAATTCTGTTAGGTTTAATTTGTTAAACACAATCGTGTTTAACTAATAAACACGATTGTGTTTAACAAATTAAACCTAACAGAATTTAACCTATGAGAATATTTAAATAGTATTAAAACACTTGTGTGATGCTCGTATTATTACAAACCAAACAGGGTTGGCATAATGAAAACAAGTTGTTTTAAAACACCTGTTTAAAAAAGTTTGAAATTAAACAGTGTTTTTTATTACCCGTTTCAACTACTTTTTAAGGCAGATGAATGCATATAAAATGAAAACAAATTAATATTCAGGAGTCTAAATAGTTTGACATAAAACCTTTTGAGTTTAATGCCATTGTTATGTCATATTTTTAACTTTTATTGACACTGTAATGAAATAATGCTTAAAATTTTTAGAAAAAAAACATCACATGTTTTTATTCCATTGATCATTTTTCGTAAAAAAATCATTACAAAGGGTGAATTTGAAAAGATGTAGTCTAGAAATGAAACATAATTGATATAATATATACGTTTAGACATCAACAAACAAGGTGGAAATAATTTTAAAAAAGAACCAGAAACTAAAAAAAAAACATTTTGAATTGTTACAGTTTGTTTAAATTAAAAAAAAACTGTTTTTTTTTTCCAACCCTGAAACCAAGTCATATTAAAACTCCTTATTAAGCAAAAATTCTATAACTCCTTTTAAATAATCCTTAGTAGAGCAATGTTCATACCGCATCAAAATTGTTTTATAATAATTCAGTGGGCAGGATGTATTCGGGGGATTGCGGGAAGGGAGCCCGAAATTTGACGTACGATCGACTGGCCGAACGCGATTCTATTTTTTGCAAAAGAAGACGGCAGCCTTAAATAATCATTATTTATCATTGTTTTGAGTGTCACTAATATTTTTCAAAGGAAGACAATAGACAAGGAAGACTACATGATCGATTCTATAATTGACTTCCTAAGCACTGTGTAAAATAAAATCTATCAATTGTTTAATGGGAAGGGGTAAACTTCTGCCAGCCGGCTAAAATTTTGTGTAGGGGGATCTGATTTTTGCCTTAATCTTTTTACTTACTTTTCCATCTCTAGACATTCACATTGAATAAAAGAAAACATGTCAATTGACTTTTAGCAGAGCAACATTCATTCGAAGAGAGAGAGTTCATTTTAAACCGACTTAAAAAAAGGAGGAGGTTATCAATTCGACGGTATGTTTTTTAATATCACTATGTTCAAAATCGCAAATGATATTGAAAAATAAATCAAGAGAAAATCTTACCACCATGTTGATAATACGCCGGCGCTGTAGTTACATGCGAAACTATCACATACAAGAAAACGGAAAGGCCCAAAACAGTTCGCCACATTTCGATAAAAAAAAAACAAAATCACCAAAAATATTAATAAACTTTTTTCACCAAAAAGTCATAACAAAACTTTATTTCAGTTTAAATTTCGAATTCGTTTCGCGCGTTCTTATAGAGAATCGGACTCTATGGTATCACTGATCAACGTGTACTGCATGAGATCAAGTGGGCTCGCTGAGAATAAATAGTAGCCTATACATTGAACGAAAATTATTGTCCAAAAGTATTATAGTACCAAAGCCTGCCGGGGTCGCGGGATTATTCCCTAACCGTAACCCCGGAACGTAACAGGCTATGAAGGACACCGTGGATTTTAGTCAGTAGAAGTCTGACAGTCCCTCCCGCCCTGCCCGGGGTTGGAGGACTCATTTGATGATTTTACCACGCTAAAAAAAAAAAAAAAAATAAAAAAAAAAAAAAAAAAAAAAAGTATTATAGTAAACTAGATTTAATTACTTTAGAGTGCATGTGGTCTATGGCTGTCTAGGCCATAGGGGTGAATGATCTATTTATATTATGTATTTCTATTAGTTTTATTATTGAACTTGAATAGCCAATAAGCCAACCGGCACTATTATGACTTCTATAATGTTAATGCAATTGCAATCCGGTTAAACTTATTCAAATGCTACAAAAGTTTCATGTTGGTCTCTTTGTATGTGTAAAGTTGACCGGAAAAGTACATAGTTAACACAAATTCGCGAAACGTGTCTATTTTGCAATAGGAAGTACTTAATATTATTTCAGAAGAACATTGTAATGTATGAAATCTGTAGTCTTATTCAAGAAGTAGGTATCTTATTATATCATCTGAAAGATTGAGTCAAAAAAAGAATCTGAAACGCAGTCTTCCTTCCTGTTGCTGAAACAATTATTTACCGGTATATGTTTTTATTACACGATGCTAAATAATTGTATTAAGAAATAGAGCTTATTATGTCTATTTATCGATGTGAAAATCAAGTAAATAATTGCTACGACATTTCGTAGCACTAATTCGTAGCACCTTTTCCTCTTAGTTACGTATCATTGTTACGGTAATAATTTTCCCAGCGGCGGCCTCTACGGCGTAGTCACAGCTCCAGTCTCAATAAACAAATACTATCAATAACTTTAGGGCCCGGCAACAACCGGCCTCAACAGAAATAGCTCGGATACGGGAAACGTACACGAAATAGAAGAATTTATTGTTGCCCCGACATCTGCTGAAAACAGCGATCTTTAAAAACCGTTAAAGCTGATTAATTGTAAATTGAACTCAGGTTTTTTTTGTTAGTTGCATAGATAGACGTCTTAATAACAGTTTGAATACGAAAATTTGTTTATTAAATTTGTTTGAAACTTTCAATAAAATAATTACGATTGAGGCACGGGAATGACTGGTATTCTGCACGAGTAAGCAGTAGCGGGTTCAATGTCTAAGCAGTTTATAGTATCACTAAGAAAAAGATACTTTAAATACCCCCCTTTTTTTCAAATTGTGGGAGATACACGAGAGCTAAAGATTAATCAAATCAAATCAATTGGGTAGGTACCTACTTTATTCATTTTTTAAACGCAATGATAGTTATTATGTCTATACCCTGCATTACCGTTCTGTATTTTTTTTAGTATCATTCCTCCCGATTGATTTTAATTATTTTAATGGATGATAATATTATTATCTGAGTTGGACGATATTTTAATGATCGTAGGTACAGCTACTTGATCCGTCTTGAACAAGTAGGTAAACAAACAAAACCACAAAGAATTGTAAGTAGTGGGTACAGAATGTTGGCGCCACTATTAAAATAATGACGAAGTCGACCGTTTTTGGACGCTTCTTCAAAGGCACGTTTGACATTGGTACCGAAAAAATATTTACTGTATTACCTATATTTTTTATCGTTGTAAGTTCATCAAATGAATCCTTCTTGCGTGGAACAGAGGGTTGGTCAGACTCTTACTGACTTAAACGCGGCCCTGTTCCTTCACTTGCCCCTAACATTCTTGATACAGGATCACGGTTTCCTTTAATAAATTAGAACCATTTCCTGACGTCCAAGTGGACTCTTCGTCTAAAGTTCTAAATAATGCATCCCAAGCAAACATGTTACAGTAACATACTTTCGTAACAGCAGTGTCAATAAGGTATTAGGTTCTCGAAAGTTCCGTTTCCATTTAAAATACGATGCGGTTATCAATTTTAACTAAAATAGTGTAGTTTGGTTAGTTTCCTTGGTACAGTATACTTTTAACTTCAATAGCCATTATCCTTCTGTTACCTATGCCCTAAATTCAGATCTAGGTGACCGCTATTTAGGAACCCCAGAACCGATCACCAACGCCAGATTGAGCATAAAAAATAATTTTACTGTCTAAGAGTAATTTTCTAATTGATTTATGGCTTCCATCGGTCTCAACTATCAAACTATTACAAATGTCAACGGCTCTTTGTCCGCCATGATGTTTTTTTGACATCTGGCGTCGCGTGCGCCGAATCGGAACACGGAGAGCTATAAATCAAAGTCGTAACTATCGATTAAGCAATCGAGTCTACGACGTTTGTATGGATGCATCGATATCACTCAAAGGTGGACGGATTTGACAGATGCGTATATCCTGTGTTGACATGATTTGAGTAGTTTATTAGGTACTTTCAGTATCTGTAACTTTAGTACCTAAGTATGTATATTAGTACCCAACAGTGTGTCCAGTGGCGTAGCGAGACAAACCTAAGAAGGGGCAAAAGGCATGTGCGAGGCCCCTTTATGACTTGTCCCATGACCAAATGCGATTGCCATATGTGACATCAGCTCATGGACTCTTTCAGTTCCCAGTAAAAAATAAAACATTACCAAGTTATTTTGCAACATGGGGCCTCGTGCGTGCAGTGGAGGCACTTCACTTAAACGTGATTGTCAGCAACATCAGCATTGCAAACTGCAAATCCTCATTTGTAAGTTCTTTCAGTAATCTAGGTCATGTCAAGTTCTTAGTAGAAGTAAAGTTGTACTGCTTTACTGACTTGGTGATCACTCCGTTGTCAATATAATTATTCTTTTTTGGAACGAAGTTCCTTATCGCGCGTTATGAAAGGGGGCTGGACGGAAAAAAATCTTAAAAGTTGTCACGACACTTTTTCCGATTGCGCGACGCAAAAGGAGGGTAATGTGTTTATTACCATGGAATGGAATGGAATGGAGTGGAGTGGAGTGGAGTGGTGTGGAGTGGAGTGGAGTGGAGTGGAGTGGAGTGGAGTGGATCGGACCGGACCGGACAGGACCGGACCGGACCGGACCGGACTGGACTGGACTGGACCGGACCGGACCGGGACGGACCGGACCGGACCGGGACGGACCGGACCGGATCAAACCGGACCGGGACGGACCGGACCGGACCGGACCGGACTGGACTGGATCGGACCGGACCTGACCGGACCGGACTGGACTGGACGGGACCGGACTAGACTGGACTGGAATGGAGTCGCGACGATTATTTTTGTTGAATGTATACAGTAACTTCGTTCCATCCGGGTGTCCCTTGACACTCAAGTTTTTTTCTTAGGGCGAGGCTCCTCCAGGTGCGAGGCCGGAGGCTAGGGTCCGCTTCGCCCCGCTTAGCTACGCCACTGTGTGTGTGTTGATCTTGCCCGTCACTTGAGCTTGCAGCTACGTCTGTGTAACGAGTGTACATAATGATGGTTTTCGATATCGGAAAATTGTCGGACAAGAGCTTTCTTTTGAGGCTTTAGACTGACACGCGATTCGATGAGGATATTTCAGAAAACCTTGACCTTTTCAGAAAACCTCTGATTAGCCCCAACCGTAAAAACATCCAATGAGTCCTCGCCCCTTGGGTGCAACAGAAGGGTCTGTCAGACTCGTATCGACAAAAATCCACGGTGATCCTTGAAAGCCCTGTAAGTTTCAGGGTCACATTAACCTGTTATGACAGTCGCGCTACCCCGGAACTGAAGACCTTTCACCAAAATATATTAACCAATTATTGCTTGTCATTTTTAGGGTTCCGTAGTCAACAAGGAACCCTTATAGTTTCGCTATGTCCGTCCGTCCGTCTGTCCGCAGTTTAGCTCAGAGACGCACAGTACTAGAGAGCTGTAATTTGGTGTAAATACTCGTATACGGATTTGTTGTGCCGAAAAAGTGGTAAAATAAAATCTCGTAAAATATTTTTTTTTAGGGTACCTCCAGTACTTACACGTAAAGTGAGGATTTTTTTTTTCTCGCTTACCCCTTAGTGTGGGGTATCATTAAATAGGCCTTTAAAAAATAATGATAGTTTCCATTAACAGTTTTTTGATTAAAAAATTTGTGTGTGAAATATTAAGTGCTAAATTTTGCTCGATTCGAGTGTACCCCCCTACCCCCCCTCTACCAGCTAAACGGTTATGTTTGGGGGTGTGAAAAAATTCACAATAGTAGTATATATAACGAAGTTTAAAAGAAAATTATCATGACTAAGTAGGCTTTACAACTTTACGAGTAATAGTCGACCAACTTATAAAATGTACTTGAATAATATGTTTTCTAAAACAAAATGTATCGGAGAACATGCTCTTCAACTGCAAATATAAGTTTGTCAACTTTATTTTTACAGTTTTAATAGGTATGTTTTTACGGTATCTTTTTTTGGGGATAGGTAGGTTTATATCGTCAACTATTTTTAACATACTTCAAAAAAAGGATGAGGTTTTAAGTTCGTCATATTCTTTTCTCTTATGTATTTTCCCTGATTTCTCAAAGACTCCTGGACCGATTTTGAAAATTCTTCTTTTTAAAATTAAATTCAGCGAATAAGGCGGGCTTTCACCAAACGTTAAACATGTTTAAAATTTAATTTATTGTCAAAATTCAATAGAATTTTGACACTAAATAAAATTTTAAACATGTTTAACTTTTGGTGAAAGTCGCCCTAAGTTTAGTTAGTTCGCATAAGTATTTCGATGGGCAACTACGGAACCCTACACTGTGCGTGGCCCGACACGCACTTGGCCGGTTTTTTTTGACTTCTAAAATAAGTTTGGTAAAAATCAAAGATATTAAACTATATATACGAGCAATAGACGGGACATCAAGAAGAAATTTGTGATCCAAAATTTTTTACCAATAGGTAAAAAGTCCATCAGTCTAGTAGCGCTACTGACGCACGGCATCAACAATTTTGTATGACAATCTTCCCAATGCCCGCTATAGAGCGGGCATTGGGAAGATTGTCACCTTGATTGTAACCTATAGAGGTTCTTTTAAATCTCTTTGGTAAAAGCCCTATATTGAAAGAATTTATACAATTTATTTACCTTGTTTGAACGCTCTCGTTTGAGCATATTGGCCTAAATATGCTAAGAGAGGAGAGGAGAAAAGTGGCAATTAATTGATCTAGTAGTGCTGATTCGGAATGTAAACAGTCTATTTAGCAATTTTAACGAATGTCATTTCAAATGATGATTGCCTGAACAAAATGTTTATAGCTAGTCAAAATGGGACAAGTTAACTAATAAACCTATGCGTAAGCGTGTTCTAGATTTTAGAACAGAACTAATGTCATTAGGTATGTTATCTATATATATAAAAGAACAGGGGTTTTTCTTTTGACTCGACTACAGCCGAAACCGCTAAACGCAATAACTTGAATTTTGGACACCATTTGCAGTCTACCATGTAGATTGGCAATAAGACGGGATTTTGCGAAAATCCTTCTCTAAGGGGTGAAAAGGGGTGAAAACGTTTGTATGAAAAATCTTATTCCTTGGGTTTATAAACTTGAAACTTACCACGATTGAGAACACAAGTAAATAAATAAGATTAGCACCATTCTTTTTTTTAAACTACCCTCCATTGGTAATCTAGGGGTTGTTAAAGTTTGTATGGAAAAATCATAACGCGTGAGCTGATGAATTTGAAAATCAGTATTTATATACTAGATGAGAATTAATCAAACACGTGTTTTTGGATTTTTCGAAAATCACCCCTCAAGTTGGTGAAAAGGGGTATTAAAGTTTTAAGGGGAGGATATTAAACCACTAAACGTAGAAACCTGAATTTTGGATGATAGTTGCAGTTTATGATGTAAGTAAGCATTAAGAAAGGATTTTGCGAAAATCTACCTTTAAGGGGGTGAAAAGGGTTCAGCCCTTTTAACCTTTGTATGCAAAAACTTATTCTTTGGGTTTATAAACTTGAAACTTGGTACGAATGTGAGTATAAGTAAATAAAAAGGATGGACACTATTCTTTTTTCAAAACTACCCTCTATTTTTGGGTTTTTCGAAAATCACCCCCTAAATTTTGGAAAGGGTTGATTAAGTTTTAAGGGAAGGATTTACTGCTTCCTTCGATAAATTCTAAACTGGGCATAAATTATCTCTCAATCGAATAAAGGATACGTATTTAATATTTTTTTTAAATTAACCCCTAGCGTATTTTTGTTTGTATTGAATAGACCCTGAAACTACTAGAGATTTTCCAAAAGTATCCTATAAGGAGGGTGAGCGGGAATTAAATTCACCGAGTTCGAAATTAGAAACACGCGCAGACGAAGTCGCGGGCAAAGTGCTAGTAATATACAAGGATGAAAATTTTCCGACGTAATGTGTTCGAAATCTACTGAACTTTATTTTTAGACTCTTATTTAAACTCCACTCTGAATGTAAACAAATGAGTAAATACTCGTAACTCTCAACCAGACGGGCGTGGTGGGCGAATCTTTAATTGTTAATTCTAAAAAAACAGGCGAAGTGTGAGCCGGGTCGAGCAAGAAGTTATTCCGTACTATTATTTAAAAAAAAACGGCATTTGAATATCGAATTGAATTAAAACGAGCATTCATCAAAAATGTTGTATCTAATAATCTGTTTTTTAGTGCTTTTAGTATGATTTTTAGCTGCAACAGAAATAGATCATCTGTGTGTCTAACTATCGCGGTTCCTAATATGGAGGGACGGACCGCAGAGTCTTGTAATAGGGTACCATTTTCCCCTTTAAGTAGGGAACCCTGAAAAGTATATATATTTTCTTGGCCGTTCAGGTCAACGCTCTAAACATTTAGTGTCTATCGTAGTTTTCGACACAAGTGACTCATGTGCACCATAAATTAGATTGCCTTTTCAGCAAACACAATCTGTCTCGACTTTTATGGTGGGACCTTATGCAATATCACACTCTACAATAGTGCTATAAAATCCTATGACAGGGATGGTGAACCTTTTCACAGTTGCGTATCAATGTTGACGTCATGTTTGGTATAGGAGCGCTTGGCTGCTTTACTGTGTCACGGGTCCGAGTTCCGCAAGCCAACATGTAGTTTGTCAGTGTTTATATTGATTGTGTGTATGAGTATAAATGTTTGCAAATGCGCCTGCGTTACCGTTTTATTACTTTAAGTAGTATACCATACTTTGAGATGAGCTGTTGAGCTCCTTGTGTTTTGAGTTGAGCTACACGGTAACTGACACATGCTTGCACTGACTGGACAGGTCCACTCAAATCTATGTGGTTCTTTCTTCATAAGACCACCTCAGACACCTGCATGGTTCTCATACATTTGATAAATAAAAATTGTCTGGACTTTAAAAGAGACTGTGACCTCTGAGTTTGTTTCGGATGTTTCTTCTCAGAGTAGTCAGGTACGAAACACCGGCCTCATCTAGTGTAAAATAGTGTCTATTGACGTGTAAAAGAGTTTGCCAAAACCAATTTACTGAATAAATATCATTTATCATACCGTAAGTTTTTTTTAAATATTTCTACCAAAACAAAATTCTATTGCTTATCTTCGACTTCAATATATTATTATAGTTGGAAAATGGCTGAACAGCAGGATGATATTCTAAAGATTTTGAAAATATTACCTCATAATCAATTCCTTTGTCTGTTTGACAGCGTTAATAAATTATCTCGGAGTTTGGTATGACTATGTATTACCGAAAAAAGCACACATTTATTGAAACATTTCCAACGTTACAGTTTCGGCCACAGGTTGATTATCTCTGTCGTAGGCTTATACGAAGACGGGTGTGCCGAACAACGGATCAACTCACAGATATGCATATAAAACCGTTTTCATCTTAAAATGTGTCAAGGACATGGCACAAACTACAATGATCTATTCCTCATGGGAAAATTAATTGAATTAGTTTAGATCCGTTTCATGTACGATTCGACAAAGCATGGTGGAGGTATAACTACAGTATAAAGTTGATTGAGTTCTATGTTGACCATGAAAGACATTGAACTCTGTCGAAAAATAACAGATTTTAGTACAATACTGAACTGCTTATTCTCTTATATTTTTCTAACAGTAAGATATATAGTCCTGTCCCTCTCAGTGAGAGATCTGGTGCAGGAGAACTGGGATAATTATAGAAGTACCACTTAGGCGCGGGACAAATAAAAGTGGCGACTGGCGGTACCACTTTTATTCGCCACCGCCAATCGCCACTTCTATTTGTCCCGCGCCTTATGGTACCTGCCTGCTACTGTTTGAGCAACGATGTTAGACGCGTATTTCCCTTTCCGTGTTCAACTGGCGACACCGGTCTCGCGAAATCCACACGCTTTTGTTTTACTACGGAATCCTATGATCCCGTGTTCAATTCGCGTCAACTGAGCACGCCTTTGTGATCAAGTGGCGCTGGGTAAGGTTTAACAAAATCGTGTGCAGTTGAACTGAACACTTTAAATTTGCTTCGTAGTTTTATGAGCGAGCGAAGCGAGCTCGGGACTCGCTGGCACCCCGACTCGGACAATTTAGGTTAGAAGAGGATGCATCCTCTTCGTGGTTATTTTTTTTTAAACCACCCGGAAGTAGGAGCCCCTTAACAAAATCGTGTGCAGTTGTTACTATATAAATAAAATAGTAGAGTAGCGGGTCGACGGAGCCCCGCTTCGCGGGGCTCCTACTTCCGGGTGGTTTAAAAAAAAATAACCACGAAGAGGATGGCGGGGTCTTTCAGACCCCGCCATCCTCTTCTAACCTAAATTGTCCGAGTCGGGGTGCCAGCGAGTTCCATTCAATTACACACTGTTTTGTAAAACTTCTTTTAACGTTGCTTGATCGCAAAAGCGTGCACAGTTGACGCGAATTGAACACGGGATCGTAGGATTCCGTAGTAAAACAAAAGCGTGTGGATTTCGCGAGACCGATGTCGCCAGTTGAACACGGAAAGGGAAATACGCATGTTAGACACCTATGTTTAGAGCAACTATTGTATTCCCCTTTCAATTTGTTTTAATATCGACACAGAAAAGAATAATACTGATTTTTTGAGAAAATTATTATTGGCACTGTCTTTGGTTCCCTAAAATGTATTATGTCTTACGAGCACAGCCTGTTGCCAGGTAGGTACCGTACCCGCCAGGCATGTCACAATTGTTTATTCAAATAAAACTGTTGCTCAATGCTAATCTAAAACAAACAAATTAAACTATATAAAAATAAGTATAATCAGATAGTAAAATCCGGATTTCAAAACCGCAACGATAACGTTTTCAGTTTAAACATGGCATTCTATAAATAGACGTTGCATTTTACATAATTCTAGTTTTCATAAAAACATTCATTAGTGTACAATCATCTATGATTTTCAAATAATTTTTAGTTTTTTTTTTTTTAATCTCGCTGTTGAGGCATTTTACCTCCTTTTTAAAATAGATTTTCAAGTGCTTTGAAAATGAATATTTTTATCATATTTTTAGTATTGTTTGTTCTAAATGAAAACGTCAGTTGTAACGGTAGCGGTGAGTACATCATATTATTCTTCGTTTAATTTATGACCATGTAATGTCTATGGTAGCTATTAACTATCATGAATAAAGGTCAAATTGATTGTTAGTCAAGCTTAGTGAAGTCCGGAATTAATTGCGATCTTTTTACCGGTTTTCTAACAAGCCAAATTTTTAAGTAATTAACGTCTAGATTAAACAATTGGTCCTTTCAATGATTTGTTTTTGTCTTTAGTGAAAAGTTCATCTATTTACGTTTCTTAACAAACTGTTTTTAGTTCTACTTGAGAAGTTAGAATATATTATTATACGAGTATTAAATTCAAAATCATTATTTGAACTCCGAGCCGAAAACACGCCGACAGCGACAGTGCCCGACGGGGTGGTGTGACGTCATTATACTCGTAGAATTGGATACATCAATAGAACGTGTTCCAACTTTGAAATTGTTATTCTGATAGAAGCTGTTGACACATTAACGAGCAATTCTTGTATATTTATTTTTAAATAATCAGGATCTCGGAAACGGCTCCAAGGATTTTCATGAAAGTTATAGATTAGGGGATTTTCGGCTCAAGGAATCGATTTATCAAGGTCCCAGGTTCGAGAAAAGCTCGGTTCCCAAGATATAGACATTTGAAAAACCGCGTTTTAAGAAGCGCCATCTTTAAATAACGCCATGACCGATGAGGGCCAAAAACAAAAAACCGAGCAAAGCTCAGTCAACCAGATATTGTTATTAAAAATGCCAAAGTTTGGATGGATGGAAGTTTACCGTTTATTGACGCCAGAACTGAATCTATTTGTATGAAAGATAGGTGTAGCTCTGAATTATCAGACAAGAAACCTTTTATCCTGCTATTATATTCCCGTGGAATAATTTTCGATATACCAGTGGGGAAAGCCGCTGGCAATAGCTAGTGTTTTTTTTTAAGAAGAATCAGTAGCAATAATTCCTTTTTATTGTATCAGGTCCACCACTTCTTCTTCCCAGCCAAAACACTAGGAATTGTGTCGAAAGGGGGGTGCTATGTCTTATCTAAAAAACCTTTATAGTCCGGTCAATTTAGACAAAAAAATGTGAGTGAAATTACATAAAGTCCCAGTAAGCTGATTTTTTGTGAAGTTGTTCAAAACATAATTATAAACAATGTCTAGAAGTTCCCCATCATTCCCCTGTAAGGAAAAAAAAATATTCAAGGTCAAAGGTAAAAAAAATGAGTTTTTCGCGATTTTCAGCAAAACGGTAAGTTTTATCATACAAGTACCTCAGACAAAAATTGTAGATCATAAAATTATCTATAAAAATGTGTTAATACTTTTTTTCTTACGAGCCACCGTTTCAGAGATATAACGATTCAAAAAGTTATAAAAGTTGTTATCGTCATATGCATCTAATGAGGTAGTGTACTTAGCGCGTTTTTTTTAACGTGGTTTCCCCAGTAGGCCTACTCCACGGGTCAGTTGTGATCCTGTTTATTGTAAAACTATTGCAAAATAACGGAAATTTTCAAAGATTGGGAAAGATAAAAGCGATGTAAATGAAAAAAAGTGTTGAAGTTTATTCGTCTCATTCGTAAGTTTCAAATTCTTGTTCTTCTTCTTGATCTTCTTCTCCTGCTTCTTTTTCATCTTCATTTTGGATGCAAGTAAATTGAACACAGGGACAGGCACGCTTTTATCTTTCCCAATCTTTGAAAATTTCCGTTATTTTGCAATAGTTTTACAATAAACAGGATCACAACTGACCCGTGGAGTAGGCCTACTGGGGAAACCACGTTAAAAAAAACGCGCTAAGTACACTACCTCATTAGATGCATATGACGATAACAACTTTTATAACTTTTTGAATCGTTATATCTCTGAAACGGTGGCTCGTAAGAAAAAAAGTATTAACACATTTTTATAGATAATTTTATGATCTACAATTTTTGTCTGACGTACTTGTATGATAAAACTTACCGTTTTGCTGAAAATCGCGAAAAACTCATTTTTTTTACCTTTGACCTTGAATTTTTTTTTTTCCTTACAGGGGAATGATGGGGAACTTTTAGACATTGTTTATAATTATGTTTTGAACAACTTCACAGAAATTCAGCTTGCTGGGACTTTATGTAACCTCGAATGTCTAAATTGACCGGACTATTATTTTAACTTTTTTTTTAGAAACCAGTCCTACCACCAACAGGCAGTTTACTCCAGAGGAAATTTTCCACCTGCTCTCAGAACAAATCAGAAACCTGATCATGAACGGTGATGCTGACAACGGAGTACCAGTTTTAGATCCTTACGAATTTCAATGGAGAAAGAAGAATTTTGCGGTTGGAGAAAAGTTGAAGTACCTACTCATCAAAACCTAGTCTTTTAATTTGTTCCAACATATTGCTTACCTCATTTTAAAAGAACACAGCCAATGATGCCCCTGAGTGAACGAGATGGCGCTAGACGACTTGTATAGCTGTCACTTTCACTCGCCGGAATAAGCCTGGTTTTAAGACGTTGTAATACCTCCCTTACCTTACGTTTTTATTGAGTGTATAAGTATGGGTTGGCGCAGTGGTTTTTTAGTGATTGACTGCTGCGCTGCGCGTCGCAGGTTCTTTTCCTGCACTTTATCACGGAAGGGACAGATATTTCTATAAGAATTTGTAAATAATATATATATAACCTACAATACTGAAGAAATGTCTAATGTGAATGCAGGGTTCACGCAATGATGGGGCAACGTTATTTAAAAAATAAATGGACGTAATTATTTTAGTTTCAGCGCCACTGTGAACATAACCGACGGAAAATTTACGGGTTTGAGCAACTACCGACTACGAAAAATAAACTTTACTAAAAGTGAAATTTCTGTACAGCTAAACATTGATGTTCCTTCTTTGAAGTTCTATTCAGGTACCTACCTATAAAAACCATTTTCTATGTTAGCATAAGTTATTCTAAATACCTGTGTAACAAAGCTAGGCCATAAAATTGAACACTTTTCTTCGTGGGGCCAATATCATAACCAAAAAATAAGTAGTTTGACAACTTTTGTTTTGCGCACATTTTTGTAACATATTTATTTTACTGGAATAACACACAGGACAGATGCCGATCATCTCTGTTGACTCTCACAGAAATGTTTAAAGTCTGTAATATCTACTTGGCTAGCCACGCTCTCGTGTGTCTAGATACCACGCCTTGGAATATGACGAAACCTTTCATGGTACAACATGCTATATTCAGTTTCTCTTTTCAGAGTTTTACGAGTTGGATGGAACTATTTATGACGCGATACCTATAAAAGGACGAGGCATTGCTGAGTGAGTATACCAAAAAAATTCAATACTTACCTACAATTTGAATTCTTTAAGTAATATAATAGAGACAAACTTCGTTAGCACGGTTGGTGTAGTAGCTGATCGATTTTGTACTGACCTGCATGTCACTGGATCTATACCACAGACGACACAAATATTATATCATCATCAGCCTATAATGTTCCCACTGCTGGAACACAGATCTCCTCTCTGTGAGAGGGAGTGGGCCATATCAACTACGCGGGCCCAATGCGGAATGTCACATTTCTTCGAATTTTTGGTTCTAGGACATGCCGGTTTCCTCACGATGTTTTCTTTCACCGTTTTGAGAGCATTGGTGATGAAATAAATTAAACAAAGTTATGCGCCTTGTGGGGTTCGAACCCACGACCTACAATAATTCGTAAGTCGGGACCGATACCACAGGGCCACTGGGGCCACCACTGCTCTATCATATGGACCTTCAGCAACTGTTCCCAGTCTGGCTGATAAACAACCTGTGACGTTAATAGCGTAAAACCTCTCGTGGGGTAACTCACCCCATGTTACTGAACAATGTTTGATCAAAATCTTTTGGAAAAAATAAAATAAAAAAAAAAGATTTTTCATACTGATGGGCTCGATGAATTTTTTATTTTGTACTTATGAAAAATCTTTTTTCTTTTTTCAATAGTTTTTGATCAAACATTGTTCAGTAACATGGGCTGAGTTACCTCACGAGAGGTTTTGCGTTACACCGGTTACACGTTGTATACATATACATATAACTAGAAGTGTTAAAGATTGTAAACTGACCCACGATGTGGTTACCTAAAAATTTATTTATTTGAAAACTTGTGTTTTTTAGCATTGAAATACAAAACTTGTCGCTATGGGGAAAAGTATACATGAAACAATCGACAGATGGTAAATCCATATTGCTGGACAAAATTGAAGATCCGGAGTTTAGCGTGGAACGTATTGTGGTGAGTGGACTGAACACAAACCTTTTGTTTACTTATACGAGTACATAGTTTAGTTTTATTAAATGTTCCATAGATACCTACATAATTAGACATTCTGCCGTTAGGTGTTTAAAAAAACAAACTCGCTCATCTCTTTCCAAGCACCAACATGCCTTATTATGACAGGAGAAATCCAGCATAAACTCGACTAAGACAAGATATTGTGAAATAACGTCTACTACTTCAGCTCAGTTATAATTTCTGCAACATATTATACGAGTACCTACCTACCAAATCAAACTATGAGTCCCTAGGTGTCCCTAGTATCCTCAAAATATAAATAAAAATGGAAACCCATTTTATAAAATTCTATACTTTTATTTTATTTGACTGGCCTGTGGGTCTAGTGGTTAGTGACCCTGAATGCTATGCCGGAGGTCGTGGGTTCGATTCCCTGCACCCAGGACAAATGTTTGTGTGATGAGCACGCGATCATTTGTTCTGTCTGGGTAGATCATCTTTAATAGGTAATATGTATTTAGAAATATATAAGTATGTCTATCAGTTGTCTAGTACCCATAACACAAGTTCTGCTTAGCTTGGGATTAGATGGCGTTGTGTGATAGTTGTGAAATATTAATTATTATACCTCAAAAATGTTGAAAATTCTCATGTGGTTGGTGAACATTTTCCCAATTGAGCTATTCCTACTCTGTTAAAAATGTTCAAATAGAATCCCATTTTATAATTTAGCAAATTATTTTTATGAAGACTCTACATTATAAGCAAATAAAGACCGTCCTATTCTTTTTCCTATTCCAGTCCCGAACCCAGTTTGACGACAACATAGACAATGTCATCAGCTCTATGGTAGAAGACCTCCTGGCTGAGTACCTGAACCGATTCAATAAGTACATAGCTTCAACATACAGTGGCTATATCCCATCATCCCTAAACCCAACGCTGGATAACTATGACAACTGGAACCTGCTTGTTACTTTACTCTAAGATTATTGAATTATTATATGTATAAATCGATAATGATAATGACAGAGTTTTTTTGTTTTTCGCGTGTTTTATTCTGTCTTTCATCTTTATGCTGTGTATTTTTTTTTCATTTTTTTAATTCGTTAAAATCATCTATGGACTCCTATCCCGGGCGGGATGGTACTGACTAAAAACCACAGTTTCCTTCAATGGCCAGTAGGGCCACGACGCGCGACAGTTACCGGAAAAGACTGTCCTACGACCCCGGCAGGCATGCTGTTCTATGGAACAAAAATCTCAAAAAATAGTCACCCTCGTGATAATAATTATCTTAGTTACAAATTTCTAAATTGTTCGATTGAGAAAGTTGCTCAGTAGACTTATGTCGCGGAGACTTTGTTTCCTTGACAAATATACATCCCTAGAAATTATTTGTAGTACTAATCAGCGCACTCCCAGTCATTTCGCCGAGTTTGTGTTTTGCCGTAGCATGCTCGACGGGGCTACAAACATCTCCACAACAAGTGTGTACAACACCTGTGAGCAGCTAGCCTAATAACCCTTTCTCGTTGAAGCTATAAAGACAAAAACTACTAGCAACTCTTATGCGGGGTGCAATGACAGGAAACCTCCACGTGCGCCCGTGGACTGAAGTTCCCTCTCGGATACGTCCGGGGGGAAGACCAGTTTTTCGGGCCGGTGCACCCTGGGATGCGCGCAAAACTCTTCAGGTCTCTTTGCCCGTATGCGAATAGCCCGTCGTGTGGACGCTCCAACGCGTGTCCCTCTGATTAGCAGAGGGCACAGTGGCGGAGCGGGCTTGCGGACGGTGAGTAATGGGCCGACCAAGAACCAAGTCGGTGGCGCGTCGTGTTTCGCGCCAAAAGCCTGCTGGGGTCGCGGGTTTTTTCCTAACCTAGGATACCGTGGCCCCGGAACGTAAAGGGCATAGGAAGGAACACGGTTCGATTTTAATCAGTAAGAGTCTGACAGTCCCTTCCGCCCCACCCACTAATTTACCACCTAAAAAAAAAAAGCAACACTTATACTCACAGGCCTATAGCTTATACATAACTTTTCGAAACCTAAAGTTAGAACATGGTTAGAACTGAACAAGTTACATTCAAAAATATTAATGTTGACTATACACCGCGTATTGCCTGCTACGCGTAGCAAGAAGGTGCTACGTGCTACGAGCGGTGCTACGAGCGGCGTAGAGAGTAATAATTATGAAGGTAGTTTTGAGTATACCTACCTGCTGCAATGTTGTACGCAAATCTATTACTTGCAGCCAATGATATTATAAGTAATACGAGTATATTGCTTGCAGCATATCATTTTTCCAATAGTAGGTGCCTAATTACCTCCTGTATGTAAATCAAATGGGATAACTCATTAGATCAAAGTCATTACATTGATAGTATTATCTAAAAATGTTTCTTAACCGATTAGAGGTCTCTTTGTGTGTTCGATAATAATTACACAAATTATGTTGTAAAAACAATTATATTGAAGGTAGAAAACTACGGACGTAAATAGAGATTAAAACTAGATAATTATTATAATGCGACACTGATTACTAATAATCTCATTATTTAGTGATAGATATTAGTGATTGATGGAATAAATCAGTGTTTGATCTTTGAGATTAAGTGTCTTTACCAGGTGCCCGTGAAATTACATGGCCAGTACCCATCTGTGAGTCGAAAAAACTACTAGGTGAGTTCTAAAACAGAAAATTATTACTTATTGAATTTATGTTTAAAAGCTGCATTGATTTTTTCGTTATAGAAAAACACCAACTGTTCCCAATGGACCTACTAGAATTTTACCGCATATAATTAGGTTATTTAGAATTGTATAATTTATCACAAGGTACCTTATATTTAGCAATATTTTAAATGATTTTGCCACAAATAAACCGATCCAATGAATTAGCTCATAGCGTAAAAAGTTCACTCGTTGAGATTTGTAAAAACTAAAGGTAGCAAAATCTTTGCCAATTCCAATTTTGACTCCTCCATCTTCTATTAAAACATTACTTTGTCCAAAAGTTCTTAATTTATTTATGAGTATTTACCGCTTTACAAACTTGAAGACGAATATTTTGAATAATTAACCTTATTTTTTTATTTCATAAACCAACTGATTTCTTTCATTCGACTACGTATTACCAATTAACCTACACACATAATTATAATATGAAAATGCAAGCAGAAAACAAATGTTGTGCTTACGACGCATCTAAAAAATTTGGGATAAGGCCAGGAAGAGAGTGATGATGCTTCGAAAGAGATTCAGCTTACTATCGTTGTGATCGAATGTGCATTTTTTGTTGCCAGTACCTTCATTTATCGGATAATGAGATAATAATTATATTTGAAGTCAAAATAAGCCATGCATGATTTATTTGCCTCTTCTGCCCCGGAAAAGATTTGTTGAAGTTTTTAGTTGTTTATTAAACGACTTCAAAAAAAAAAGTAGGTTCTCAGTTCGACCTGTATGTATGTATGTATGTTTGTCCGCGATTATCTCGCGTTTGGATGAACCGATTTTGATGCGGTTTTTAGGAAAGTGTTCATTACATTCTGGAGAAGGTTTTAGCATATAACACTAATAGATATCCCGTGACGTTGCCCGCGTGGACCCGTTTTTGCTTACTTGGGTCATAGATTTTCAGAGATGATTGCATGTTTCTCCGCGATTATCTCGCGTTTGGATGAACCAATTTTGATGCGGTTTTCCGAAAACCGTTTATAACATTCTAGGGAAGGTTTGAATATATAACAATAATGGATATCTCGCGAAGTTGCTCGCTTATATTCGTTTTTGTTACTTACTAGGATTGTAGATTTTCAAAGACGTCGATTTTATGAAGATTTTTGTTGAATATCTCAACTAAAAAAGGAAAAATAAAAAACTTTTTGAAAAAAAGGGAACCGACTTCAAAACCAAACATTAAAAAACTATAAAATAACTTTTCTTTCGGAAGTCGGTGGCCATCTGTCAATGAAATAAAAATCGACCAAATACAATTATTAATCTTATTCGATTTGATTAGGCTTATCCCGCTCGGTTAGTTTAAGATGGACACGTCATAAATTCGTCAGTATTTTGTAGAACAAAAACAACTAAAAACTTCAACAAATCTTTTCCGGGGCAGAAGAAGCAAATAAATCATGCATGGCTTATTTTGACTTCAAATATAATTATTATCTCATTATCCGATAAATGAAGGTACTGGCAACAAAAAATGCACATTCGATCACAACGATACAAGCTGAATCTCTTTCGAAGCATCATCACTCTCTTCCTGGCCTTATCCCAAATTTTTTAGATGCGTCGTAAGCACAACATTTGTTTTCTGCTTGCATTTTCATATTATAATTATGACATGTGTGTAGGTTAATTGGTAAATCGTAGTCGAATGAAAAAATCGACCAAATACGAGTACAATTACTAATCTTATTCGATTTGATTAGGCTTATCCCGCTCGGTTAGTTTAAGATGGACACGTCATAAATTCGTCAGTATTTTGTAGAACAAAAAACCGGCCAAGTGCGTGTCGGGCCACGCACAGTGTAGGGTTCCGTAGTTGCCCATCAAAATACTTATGCGAACTAACTAAACTGATTCGCTGAATTTAATTTTAAAAAGAAGAATTTTCAAAATTGGTCCAGGAGTCTTTGAGAAATCGGGGAAAATACATAAGAAAAAAGATTACAACGAATTTAGAACCTCCTCCTTTTTTTGAATTTAGTTAAAAATAGTTGACGATATAAACCTACCTATCCCCAAAAAACATACCTAATAAAGCTGTAAAAATAAAGTTGACAAACTTACATTTGCAGTTGTCTCCGATACATTTTGTTTAAGAAAATATGATATCAAGTACATTTTATAAGTTGGTCGACTATTACTCGTAAAGTTGTAAAGCCTACTTAGTCGTGATAATTTTCTTTTGAACTTCGTTATATGTACTACTATTGTGAATTTTTTCACACCCCCAAACATAACCGTTTAGCTGGTAGAGGGGGGGGACACTCGAATCGAGCAAAATTTAGCACTTTAAAGCTTAATATTTCACAAACGAATTTTTTAATCAAAAAATTGTTAATGGAAACTATCATTATTTTTTAAAGGCCTATTTAATGATACCCCACACTAAGGGGTACGCGAGAAAAAAAAAATCCTCACTTTACGTGTAAGTACTGGAGGTACCCTAAAAAAAAATATTTTACGAGATTTTATTTTACCACTTTTTCGGCACAACAAATCCGTATATTTACACCAAATTACAGCTCTCTAGTACTGTGCGTCTCTGAGCTAAACCAGGCCTGGCTCACTCCGCAGTGTAGGTATAAAACTGCAAGCATTGGCGGGGACCACTTCGGAGTGGACATTTAGTCGGTTGCCGCGCGCCGCCCAGTACGCACGCGCTTACTATGTAATATTTAAGTTTGGTGTTTGGTTGAATTTACGCATGAGTTAAAAAAAATATATATGATGAGGAAAAAAAAAACTGCATAACGTTTGGTTGTTTAAATAATGACAGTGATAGGAGCCTCACGTTTCACACACTACCGCGTGATTTCGAAAGGTAAGAAAAAAAGTGAATATTTATCTAAGTAATACATATTTAATAATGATCAAAAAACTATCTACCTAAATTTGTAACCTACCTAATCATGCTTAACTGATCATGATTACTAGCCGGTACTTGAATGACATTAATAAGCACGCCACAATTATTAATGTCATTCAAGTACCGGCTAGTAATCATGATCAGTTAAGCATGATTAGGTAGGTTACAAATTTGGCCTACAAGACGACCAAGATAAATAAAATAGACGATTATCAAACCTGACATCACTCTCACTCACCTAAGCTGAATACGGGTAGGTCGAATTATGAAAGGTAGAAAGTAGGAAGATGTTTACGTTATTTTTTAGACACGTTCAAACTCAGAAAATGGCTACACTACGCATTCAAGGTCAGCGATCGTAATTCTCTTCGCGACTTTTTTACCTAGGTACTTACCTACAAAGACACGCAACACGGGGCCTGTGACAATGAAATGAATGAAATGAAAATGATAAGGACTAGTTACCTATTTTGCCCTAAACGATAACAATCGATCTTTAAAGTTATGACTACAGCTTGGCCAGAACGGGTTGAAACGGAACTAAAATTTTTATTTCTGACAGCGTTTTAAAATCTTTGATATTTGATGTAAACAAAGACCGCAGGTTTGTTAGATTTATTATTGTGCCATAAAACTAACGTAATAAGTGAAAAAATAAATAAAATAAAATCATTCAAAGTGCTGGTAGTGCGAAGACTAGGCTGATGATAAAAACAAAATTCCTTGAGGGACATAAGGAGGTAATGAGGAGTGATAATATATACGTATTTATGTTAGTTAATAATGTAATTAAACAATGCATATAATACGTATTCCTACCTAACTGTGCCCAAACTCGCGAGTCGCAACCCTATTGAGCTTGACCGACAGTAACCTTTTAATGTCGTTGGCGTCAGATAAACTAAAATGAACTCTCGCGCGTCACTATTCAGTTCATTTTTGCTTGCGCACGGGAAGTTTAGGCTATTATAAAAGTAGGTGGGTGATGCGGGTGCAAGTAAAAATGAACTCTATTCTTTCGGGCATAGATTTTACATTTGTTTGTTTTCTTTTTGGGAAAAAGCCTTCTGTGCCTTTAGGTACTATTATATATTCTGTGGCTAAACTGCGGACAGACGGACGGACGGACGGACGGACGGACGGACGGACGGACGGACGGACGGACGGACGGACGGACATGGCGAAACTATAAGGGTTCCTTGTTGACTACGGAACCCTAAAAATGCCTATCCGCAGCAAATTCAAACATAACGTTCGGTGGTATCATTGGGGTTTACCGACTGCAAAAGCTGAGTGGTATTTTCTCTGACCTTCATCTACATTTCTATTTTACCGCCCGGCTGTGTCAATTCTTGGCGGTCCGCTTATAGCAACCTCCAGACGTAGGTACTGGCATTAGTAACTTCATCATCATCTGCCTAGCCTTTCCCCTACTATTATTGGGGTCGGCTTCCAGTCAAACCAGATTCAGCTGGATATCAGTATTTTACATGGCATTAGTAACTTCGATTTCTTTTATCTCATTCCAAGCTGTATTGGTGTGTCTTTATGGCTGGTATCTATAATGCATACTTTGTCCGATCCAGCATCTAGAAATGACAATTATATACCAATTACATTACTACCAAAGGGATATGCGTCTACCACAAACTAAGCTTCCGAACTAAAATTGAAATCCAAGCACGTAATATGTTTATGATTTGCCATCAATGATAGGATCTACATATATTTCAAATATATAATCACGCTAAATTATGACCATCATTATGTACGTATGCCATTATGTGATGTTTTCCGTTTCAGAATGAAACTTGTACTTGTGTTGATGCTGTGCGCCTTGGCGGCTGCGGCTCCTAAGTCTGGAAAACTACCAGCTCCTGCCCAAAGTAAGTACCTACATAAAGACTTTGTTTTGGTGCATCATAATTCATATAGAATTCACATCATTTAATAGAACGAGATTAAATTTATGTTCGTCTAAAAATAATTATAGCACAATAATAGTGACATTACAATTTTGCGTCATTTATGTACATCAATCGACATTTGGTGTGTTAGTTTATTCAACAGATCTTTGCGCGTCAAGGGTTTGGGTACCTTTTTTGTAGTTTATGACCAGAATTCATGAAATGAAAAATGTTCATCTCTGGAAGTGCTTAGATCTTAGACAGGGCCTCAGAAGATTTACGCGGTAATTTTTGGTCAATGTTCCAAAACTTGAAAGCTAAGCCATCTACATCAGTGCAGGAATCTATACTTACTAAATCCACACTATTACCTGTATTACAAAGATGAAGGTTTTTATTTGTGTCTGCACCTATGGATTTTAAAATTCTTTCACCAATGTAAAGTTATTAGCGAGTGACCTATTTTTTTTTTTTAATATACACTAATAAAGTCGCAGGCGGAGCCCTAAATTATCCCTAAAGAGTGAATACTTTATTTGTGACCATCACTTACAGGCCCCTCGTCGCTAGCCACAACTGCGGAAGGTCGCAACATCCTGGTCAACGCCCTCATCCGTCAGCTGATCGCATACATTCGTCGGGTGATCAACAATGGATCCAACATCTTCGGACTCCCCCCCTTAGACCCCCTGGAGTTAGAAGACTACCACCTCAACGTCCCCGCCGGACTTATCAAGTAAGTTGACACATTATCATCATTTGCCTACCTAGCCTTCTCCCAACTAGGTATATTGGGATCGGCTTCCAGTCGAACCGTATGAAGCTGAATATCGGTATTTTAAATGGAGTGACTGCGTATTGGACCTCCACAACCTAGCAACTGACTAATGCAATATTATATCCCTTGAAAAGACCGGTTGTCAGACTTTCGAACTTCTGACTGCGATTAACGACAGGTAAACATCTACAAATGACTGGCGTACGGCTTTACGTGCTTTTGGAGGCATGGAGGATACTCGCTATGATGAATGGTCACCCATCCACAGACCAACCTCGCCAAACGCCTGTTATTATTTAGCCAATTAATTATTTATCTCGTTCAAAAACACACCCACCATGCATTGGTGCATGGGTGTGTTTTTAGTACCCGAGTTCCGTGTCGTTATTAGTACCCGAGTTCCGTCTTCGGAACTCGGGAGCCCCATCAAAGTACTTAGAGAAAATACTTTATTACTTAATTATATTTTTCACAGCTTAGACTTGCAGCTGACTAAAATCTTCGTAACCGGCCTCGGCGGTTTCGTGGTGCACAAGAGTAACCTAGACCTTCGCGACCTGACCTTCGACCTGGATGTCTCTGTGCCAAAGTTCGAAGCTACCGCTGGTATGTACCAACTTACAATTAGTAGTTTGAAGCACGTGATTGTCTCTCGGGAAGATCCATATTATATCAACATTTCGATGCAAGAATTAAAATAGTCTACCTGAACTTAATTCCGACCTCCGGACTGATCAGTTGCATCTTGAATTTTTTTGGTGACCTTTGTCCAATTTTTGTTTATTTTTCGGCGTAGATATAGAGAAATGCATTTTTTTTCTATTATGGTACCCTACCTAAGGGCCCCCAAACAAATTTTTACACAATATACGGGGCCCGCCAAGACACACTACGCCACTGTAAAAAAATAGTACCTACCACAAAAATGTTCCGCAAGATTTTAATCGTGGCGCGGACTTTATAAGTAAAAGGGTGTAAAGATCTTCGATAGACCCCAAATAGAAGTATTCTAAGTTTATACCTAGTTACTTTAGTGAGACATGTTTTACGGGTCGGAACAATGGACCCATGAAAATCCCCCATAATAGAGCGCTACACGGTGTAGCATCCCTATAGGGGATTTTCATAAGAGACGTGTGTAGCCCACGTCTCTTACGCGTCATGGTGAGGTTTAACAAGCAGGACCCAAAACATCAACCTTAAGCTTAATGTACATTAATTGGGCCCATTTCGTGTAAATACGTCCATAATATTTTATTGCACTTTTGCACATAATATCCGAGTTCGTCGCATACTTCGAGTATTTTGATGCTAGCTCTATCTGATCTATAAACATTAATATTTATAATAAACTGTATGGTCTATTCATTACCTAACACCTGTTTTTTTTCACAGAGGAGTACGACCTAATCGGAGATTTCTTCACTGCTATCCCACTTTACGGAAAGGGAAGAGCAAAGTGAGTTCTTCATTCAGTCATTTGATCACTAATTTAGGAAATAATCAAAAAAATCCGGCCACGCACAGTGTAGGGTTCCGTAGTTGCCCATCAAAATACTTATGCGAACTAACTAAACTGATTCGCTGAATTTAATTTTAAACAGAAGAATTTTCAAAATCGGTCCAGGAGTCTGAGAAATCGGGGATAATACATAAAAAAAAGATTACGACGAATTTAGAACCTCCTCCTTTTTTTGAAGTTAGTTAAAAATAGTTGACAATTAAAACCTACCTATCCCCAAAAAACATACCTATAAAAGCTGTAAAAATAAAGTTTACAAACTTACATTTGCAGTTGTCTCCGATACATTTTGTTTAAGAAAAAATGATATCCAAGTACATTTTATAAGTTGGTCGACTATTACTCGTAAAGTAAAGCCTACTTAGTCATGATAATTTTCTTTTAAATTTCGTTATTTATACTACTATTGTGAATTTTTTCACACCCCCAAACATAACCGTTTAGCTGGTAGAGGGGGGGGACACTCGAGTCGAGCAAAATTTAGCACTTTAAAGCTTAATATTTCACAAACGATTTTTTTTATCAAAAAATTGTTAATGGAAACTCACATTATTTTTTAAAGACCTATTTAATGATACCCCACACTAAGGGGTACGCGAGAAACAAAAAAAAACATTCCCACTTTACGTGTACAGGAGGTACCCTAAAAAAAAATATTTTTCGAGATTTTATTTTACCACTTTTTCGGCACAACAAATCCGTATATTTACACCAAATTACAGCTCTCTAGTACTGTGCGTCTCTGAGCTAAACTGCGGACAGACGGACGGACGGACGGACGGACGGACATGGCGAAACTATAAGGGTTCCTTGTTGACTACGGAACCCTAAAAATGTTTATAAAAATCTTATGGACATCGTATATTCTTTCACGACTTCAGAATTCCTTTCATGGAGCAGCTTGATGTACCAATTAAAGCTCGGTTCCCACGCTGCGTGATATTGTGGACGGAACGAAAATTCGGACAGACACCGCTCCGCAACGGCTCTTCAACCGACATAATATTTCGGTGTTTCTCATTTTTCGTGCATATTACGCGTCCAGTAGAAAAAAAAAATGTTTTTATTAATTTATCAACATTACTTTTAAAGAAAAACAACACAACAAAGTTATGCTACCTATGCACTTAACATTTACAGATCCATATAACATAATTAATTAATTAAAAATAAAAATCTTTACAGATTCTCATTTCCTTCGGTGTCCATTTACTACTTTATTGTAAACATTTGTATTTTAACCGAAATAATAAATATCAATTGTTAATAAATTAACCGTACCAAGAAACTATATTAAGAACACAACTTTTACACCTAAAATAAATAACGACATTTACCAAAAATAATTAATTTTATTTCGTAAAACTTTTATCATATTTTTTTTCTGATTACCATCGGTTTGTAAAAACATCTAAACAACAGTCTGCACATGAACTTAAACGTGCCTAAAGGGCCGCACCGCGCTCCGCGCGCGTCTCAGTCACCCAGCAAACGTCGTGGCAGGCGGACGGTTGGTCGTGGTAAAAAAATACAGTCGTGTAAAGTTTCGCAGGAGGTTATTATTCTGGAACCATTCTCATTCTTATCGTCCGCTTTACTACGTGAGTATTTATAATTTTGTTTAATTTGTAGCTACTTATAATTTCCAATAATTACCTTCGTAGTTTATAATATGCACGAAATTCATAATTCTGTCATTTTTGGAAAAAATACGGATTAACGAATCAAACCTCATTACCTTCTTTCTCACTGCCTTCGTTTACCGTCGTTTTTTTTAAATTGTTTCATTACCCTCTATTACTTCTCATTACCTTCGCAGCTTTATGCCTTCATATTAAGTCTCAGTATCATTCCCTTCGGTAACGGTTCTCATTACCGTCTTATTCCGATTTTTTATTTTGTAATACTTCATTAAATCAAGTATAAACCACAAAATGTTGAAGGATTATCTGTAAATTAATGATATCAGAAAAAAAAACGAAGTTATTCGACAATAAATTTGAATTGTATAAATGTCTTGGAATATGCACGAACTACGCGAAACACCCATTTGCGCTGGCACGGACGATACTTTTATCATGGTGCGTGGGTGTGGGCTGTAGTGCAGTGTAATCCTTTACAAGACTCAACGCCAAGGCAGCTATGAAGCCACGGTTTGTCCATAGTGGATTTTAAACTTTATACTCTAAAGTTGAAAGTCTATTGATGACTAACTGCAGTTTCAGCGCTGTTGCGGCGGTGAGTCTTATAGAGAATAGTATAGCTGTTACGTAATCTGTGGTTACGCGTCCATCCGCAATATTACGCACCGTGGGAGTCCAGCTTAACACTTTACCGTCAAATTCCCTTTCATTTTAAATGCATGAAGCATCGTGATTTACGTGTACTTTTCCCTTTTTCAGCTTCCTCGCAGAAGGCTTCAGGTTCCAGGCGAAATTGTACCTTAAACAATCCGATGACGAGAAATCTGTACTCATTGACAGGATAGAAAATACTTTCTTCGAGATTCCTAGTTTCAAGGTAAGACTAAGATTGAAATAATTATTTAAATAGGTACTCTCAGATTCAAGCTTTATAACAAACTAGCAAACCCGGCGAACTCCGTTTCGCCACCAATTTTTCCTGAATGTTTTTTGCTTTAAACCTCACGGAGCCCGAGACCTTTCCAACGAATGCAAAACCGTGGAAATCGGTTCGTGCGTTCTGGAGTTATAGCGTCAGGAGGGAAAATCCGACTTATTTGTAATAGTAGATTTCAATTTAAAAAATAGATGACGAATTTCTGTTGCCGCTAAACAACAAATACTAAAAAACAATATTACGACAGACATGTTTTTTTGCCGTTTTTAAAGATTTTAAATGCTATGGTATGTGGTACCCTCCGCACATGATTGCAACTCGCGCTTGTTTACTACAATAGAATGAATAAAATGCATTATTGAAGTGAAAACTTCTTTAGCGGCGTTGTACACTTTTTCTGTAATGGGTAAAAAATTTAAAACTCGCGTCAGGGTCACGTGACCAAAACTCGCGTCAGGGTCACGTGACCCTGATCGAAAATGAGTAAGACGTCATTCAAATTAAAAATAAAACATAGTAACAAAAAAGTTTTCACTTCTACCGGCACTCCTGGAGTGCAACCTTTTTTTTTTTATTTCCAGTCCTCTTTGACCGGAGTTATCGGCGGAGGAGAAATCGACACTATCGTCAACTCTATGATCGATGAGGTGATCATTGACTACGTGAACAGGTTCCAGGGTGCCATCGCCGTGGAAGCTTCCAAACTGGTCATCTCAGGACTGAACCCCCTCTTAGACCAGCTCGACACCTGGGCCTACATAGCCGTGCTCCTACCTCGCCCTTAAGCTTATGCTTATGAGAATAACAGACTTTTTTGTAAATAATACCTACTTAGGCATACCAAATGACCAGATCGACGTCGGCTGCCCCATTTCAAAACCTAGTAAGGACCAAAACCGAAATTTTACAGGAGAGCGCATAAACGTAATATAGGTCAGCCTTTAAAAAGTATTTATGTTAAGTAAATAAAATACTATTGGTTGTAAACAATACTAAATAATGAACACATAGTACTAGCATTTTTTTGATTTATATGTATATTGCATATTTTAAACCCCTTACTAATTTTGATAATTGACACGAGACAGTTACGTCCATCTAGAAATTGGTTTTATAACATAGTAAGAGCACTTGCTAGGTTTTGTTCTGGTTTAGTGAATATGAAAATTAGCATATGTCATTGATGAAATACTAGTAACGCTATAGCGTATTTAAATAAAATAATGATTTATTGAATAAAAAAGTGCATAATTGAAAAAAAAAACAAAACATATGTTTGGTTAAATGTTTGCAGCAGCCTAGCTCTATTCTATTACAGACATTTAAATTGCCCATCATTTGTCAAATCCACAGACGCGTCATTCACAGGTAAATTATGCCAAAATGACTTTCATGTTTCAGGCAACAAACATACCTACCAATTTATTGATAATTTCTTCTATTTGACCAACTTAAAAAAAAAGGTTCTCAGTTCGACCTGTATGTATGTATGTTTGTCCGCAAATATCTCGCGTTTGGCTGAACGAATTTTGATGCGGTTTTCAGGAAAGTGTTTATTACATTCCGGAGAAGGTTTTAGTATATAACACTTATTGATATCCCGTGACGCTGCCCACGCGGGTCCGTTTTTTGTTTACTTGAGAATGTAGATTTTCAAAGACGATTGCATGTTTGTCCGGGATTATCTCGCGTTTGGCTGAACCGATTTTGAAAGCGTTTTCAGAAAAGTGTTCGCTACATTCTGCAGAAGGTTTTAGTATATAACAATAATGGATACCTCGTAAAGTTGCCCACATGGATCCGTTTTGGTTGCTTACCAGGATTGTAGATTTTCAATGACCGGAACCGACTTCAAAACAAAACACAAAAAAAAAAACTGTAAAATAACTTTTCTTTCGGAAGTCGGTGGCCATAGTCAATGAAATATGAAACAAAGCCACCGACTTACGAAAGAAAAGTTATTTTAAAGTTTTTTTGTGTTTGGTTTTGAAGTCGGTTCCCTTTTTAAAAAAAGTTTTATTTTGTTTAAAGTCCCTTGGAGTGACAAATTTAGTTTTGGGTAGAAAAGTGCAAACTTTTTGATTAAAAAACACGATTCATGAAGAAAAATGCATCTATAATGTCAGGCATTTCTGGTAAGGTGATCACTTTCTGCAAATCCATTGAAATATATATAACTCTGTTTGAGTTTGTGACTTGACTTGACTTGACGTGTGTGACTTGCTGCGGATCTTCCAGCCCAACCCCGCCCTTCTTTCATATTGGATTCTTGTTTTCAAAACCTAGTAAGTCACTTCAACCATTTAATAACCTAGTAAGTCCAGAGACTTACTAGGTTTTGAATTGGTTGAAGCGACTTACTAGGTTTTTATTTGGTCACGAGGAAGTGGATAGTGCACTTACTAGGTATCGATGCTTAAATATATCTGCTTTTAAGTGAGTTTTTAACGCTGGTGTTTTTGCATTCGGTAGGGACTTACTAGGTTACGAAGATTATGCAATAAAACGATTTTCGTAAAAAGTGTCCCTTACTAGGTTTTGAAATGGGGCAGCCGACGTGTTCCAGTGAGATTCGAAACAAAAACTTGGTTTTTAGTGAACAAGTTCCAATATGATATTATGACATTAAATAATTTTACGTTTTATTATATCTTTATTTACCGACTTCAGAAAAAGATGATTTTCTTTTTATCTTCTGGTTTGTCTCCTTCTGGTTAGGGTTAGGGACATAGTTCTCAACGAACTTATAGGTAGCATAGAGCTTTTCTCTTTGCTAGTTGTGAGGTAGGAACATTATCAAAATCATAAATTCGCTAAGTTTACTTGTACCATGACGGGGACCCCTCTCAGAGGGCCAAAGCCTGCCGGGGTCGCGGGACTTAGTTTATTCCTTTACCGTGACCCCGGAACATAAAGGGCTATTGAAGAACACCGTGGATTTTAGTCAGTACAAGTCTGACATCAGTCCCTCCCGCCCTGCCCGGGGTGGGAGGACTCATACGATTATTTTACCACGCTAAAAAAAAAAGATTACTTGTATTGTATAGGTACCTATATTGCACCTAATATTATCATTTGATAAAACAGATTAACATTTTATCACCATTTAAATTATCAACCAGACTAAATGCGTTGTTTGACATACGTATTATTCCACGTAGATCTACGCAGGCTTAGCTATCAATAGGTAAATAATAAGTGACTAAATATGATAATACTTAATTAAAACGACACGGATATCAAAGCATCTTTATTATAAAACAAGAACCATTAAAAGTTGGCAATAAAATGTTGACAATTAAAAAAATATAGGCAGTGGAACAATATACAATTTCCAGTACACATCTTCAATATTTTATTTTAATTGAAAATCTTCTTCACGTAACGATTACCAGTTTATATCGTCGTCATCGAACCACACCTCACGGCAGCGTCCATAGAGGTCCATTTTGAATCCGTCAGGGCACGTGCCCCACACTGGCGAGTCTTCCGACATGGCGAACAAAGCATCACTCTTCTTAGCTAGTGGAAGCACAAGTTTTCCATGCTTCGCGACGTTTGGGCGAGAAAGCACAGAACACACGAACAAGAATAAAATCAGGAGAATACTTCGGTACATTTTGTATGTTTGTCTATCACAAGCTACTTACTCGGAGACAAGCGAATGGACTGCGGATTTTGGCAGTTTATCACGTACAGATTATTGTACTTCCTTCACCCACGCTAGTCTGGATGTTAATGAAATATAATTATCTAAAATGTAGACACGGATGTGCCCAATATTTTTTATTTCGTAGTATTTTGATTAAACTGATTCGTTGTGTTGACTATATAGGTATTATTAAGGATAAATACTTCGTTTCTTGGTTAATTCTTAATCATCCATTGCCTTAGTCATACAGACAATTTTTTGATTAGTAGGTTTGTAGAAATTTTATGACTTATGTATGCAACAACACAGCAGATAGCGGCACTTTTACATTCTGCAATGTACCTACAATAGGTATACATTGCACGATTGTGCAAAAAAATCAAAACGAACTATCTACCCAATTATGTCCTACAGTTGGCGAATAAAATGAGGTGAGAAGCCGGAATTTTTACATGATATGAAATGCTCGTCTTCAAGGGCCACTACTATCCTCAATTCCAGTGATATTCCTATGAGTTTTGTTTTTGCAACCGCAAATTGGGCCAATTGCGAATTGAACCTTTTTTTTAACATTGGACCAATCACGAATTGGACCAATCGGGCCTAAACGGGTCAGTTCACTAACCAGACCTTGCGAAATTTTAACGTCACGGACTTTTTAATACAATTCGACGAATAAGAATATAAGTTATAAGTCATCTCCCACTGCTAACTGCTCGAGGACCCGCGACAACTACTTACCTACTTACATAATTATTCATTCAGCCATCTTATGAAAAAACGCGGGCGAAGTATTTTTTCGCTTAGCAAGGAACTCTTGTCTGCTAGCATTCAAGTAATATATTGCCTTGTAAATTATAATATCTGGTTGACCGAGCTTTGCTCGGTTTTTAAAATGTCTATATCTTGGGAACTGAGCTTTTCTCGAACCTGGGACCTTGATAAATCGATTCCTTGAGCCGAAAAACCCCTAATCTGTAACTTTCATGAAAATCCTTGAAGCCGTTTCCGAGATCCTGATTATATATAAATATACAAGAATTGCTCGTTTAAAGATATTAGATAGAAAGATACAGTCAATATTACTTGTACCTACATCTTTTAGAAAGTAATTAAGTTTCCGAATGATCAAACATACTGGGTGTAAGGGACAGCCCTCCACAAACTTTCAGGGCTTGCTCAGTAGACAAAACACAAAAATTTACCACAATTATTTTTTCCAGGAAATGAAAAAAAAAATCGGCCACACGGCACACCACACAAAATTATAAACTTGATTGGACGGTTTGTATGGAAAAGCCGATTTTTTTTTCATTTCCTGAAAAAAAAATTGTGGAATATTGTTCAGTTTCGTCTACTGAGCAAGCCCTGAAAGTTTGTGGAGGGCTGTCCCTTACACCCAGTATCAGTATAAGTGGTTTATGTAACTTCTCTTTGTTGAATCGGGTTCTCACCACGAGGGCTCGCTGCAGGTCAGTGGTCTTAAATAAAACATAGTTGGAATTAAAATATACTCCGTTTTATTCCTTTGTCTTGTCTTATAAACTATTTTAACAGGTATAATAAGACAATTATGGCAATAACTCTCTTCACAAAAATATAGTTAGGACAAAAATAGTCGTTAATATCACAATATAGACATTTATCTTTTTAATATGTTGGTTACAAAAGTAAGAATAAAAAAATGTTAGATGCTACAGAAGGTGCCAAACTTTAAATTTGAAGGCATCGCTGAAGCTACCTACGGTTTGTCTTTATTGAATTTTGACCTTAATACTCTAAAAGCATAAAGTTGAAAATCCATTGAAGACAAACTGTAGCTTCAGCACTGCCTTTGGCTCTGAGTCTTATTATATAGAAAAAAAATAGCATAGCTAGTAGCTCAGGTTTAGATGTCAATTTACATTGACAAGAATTTTTTCTTCAAACTTCGACAAAATAAAAGAGATTTTAGCAGTCCACCTTTAAAGGGTAATGAAGGGCTTGAGCGGACATTCATTTACTGCGCTATAAGTAAAAACAAAAATGATCTCCAAAAAAGTTTTTTGTCGCTTATTACCTTTTAACCGTCAGCATGTACTTAAGTATTTTTAGATTTACATTTGTTCCAAACATTTGGCTTGATTACCACAACCATTTGTCATCAATTTCAACACAATAATTATTATCCTATACATAACAATTTTAAATTTTTGAAATTTCAAAAACACTATTTATTTAAACAACACTTATACCCACTAATAAAGTTTAGTTTACTTAGAACTAAAATTTTACATAATTTTTATTATCTAGTCATTCTCAAATCAACTTAAACAACAGACATTAAAGTTGAATTTCCCTCTTGTACACACGGCTACATTTCAAGCTATACAAAATCAGTTTGTCTTGGACTTGCTTTTTATGATCTTTCTGCACATTGAATGGTCAGCTTATACTAGTTTTGCATAGCTTGATGTGCAGCTGTGTGTACTCTTAATAAGTCTTTCTTTATGGTCACAAAAGGGGCGTAAAAAAATTGCTAGGTCGTCAACAGGCAAGCAATATCTCTGGTGTTTTCTATAGGCTATGATAAACGCGCTCAACCAGCAGGTGGGCTATGTTTGCTAGCCAACTTTTTCTACCATTATAAAAAGGCATATAAAAAATCTTCTTTCATAAAGACCAAAGATAAACTAAATAATAAGCCATAATGCAAGTGATCTAGGTTCACTAATTTAGTTATCTAACATAACATTATGTATCAATCTACAATACAATAAGGTCAACTCGGCTAAGACCGTCTGGCGGGTAGGACCGTACAGTAAGCAATACAACAAGGTCTGAATAACCACAGCTAGACAACCTGAACTACAAAAAAATATGTTTTAACAGTTAAAACGAACCATATTTTCATTTAAATGCTGTGGTTATTCAGACTTTGTTTATTGCTTATTGTACGGTCTTACCCGCCAGACGGTCTTCGCCGAGTTGATTCTAGTTAACACAATGTTTTTTGAAATTTTAAATCACAATTTGCCTTAATTATGTCACATTATACGCAATACTTAAAAAAAAACAGTAACTATAATTTTCAACATGTAAAGTCCATGAGCATCTGAATATTGAGACATCTTGAATAACAAAAGCATGCATTCATTAACACCAAGATTACAGGTTTCAAGTTCTTTAGCTGCTTATTTTGGAATAGTTGTCTTATTTATGGACATTGTGTAAATTCTGACAGATACTTTGCTTTATGGTCCAGTATTTATTTATCCAACAATTATTTTACCTGCTATGACCAACAGTTAAATAATACAAAAAAACACTTATTTTGACAATTTGTCAGTGATGGCAATCTAAAAATAACCTTATTGCTATGAACATAAAATTCAATGTGATTTTTGATGCAAAATATGAGGTCAAAGAATAGATTGTAAAGTCTACTGTGGCTGCCAGAACCAAAATATTTGAGTGGTTGAAAAGGGAGTGAGAGGAGGAATAGGATAGTTTCCTTGTCTCGTCTCCCAATGAGATAGTCCCCAGATATTTCCACAGTAGCTTGATCAAAACTTCAGTGCTTTGGTGGTGGTGGTGGTATTCGCTCGCGGGGAGCGGGAGGGGCGCGGCGTTCCCGCGGTTGAGGTGGAGGCTGCGCGGTGGCGCGGCGCGGGGCGGGGGGAGGCTGCCGAGCACGCGGCTCCGGCGGCGGCCGACGCTCCCGAGGCTGAGGCGGAGTATGTGTCACAGGTGCAGTTTCCATTCTGAAATATTAACATGTCCTTTTTTACAATGATGAAAGGAACTATTTGAACTTTCAGGGATATTTTTAATCTACCTACTTATATTTGCAAGAAATAAATAATTAACTTGACAATATTTATATAAAGGTCACACACTTAAAAAAATCACAGCTACCAAGCCTTAGCTCATTGGCTTTTGGTTAACGAGATGAGCTCATACCAAGTAGACTGACCACCATTCAAATTCACAGAGTGGAGGTTGGTAGCATTGCATTATTGAAATGAGCAATTGATAAAAGGTAAATACAACTGTAGCTCACACAACAGAAAACGAGTCTGTAGAGAAATATAAAATGTAGGTACACAACACACTATCCATTTCAATTCCTGTTCTGTAGAAACAGAATCCACAGTATGACGAAATCTATACCTACTAATATAAAGCTGAAGAGTTAGCCTGAACGCGCTAATCTCAGGAACGGATGGTTAGTAAAAAAAATACTTTTGAGTTGAATTTTCTATTTATCAAGGAAGGGTATAGGCTGTATACCTAAGATCAAGCTACAGTGGTCGCAACATGATTAATAAAATAAATAAATATAGCAAAGCAACGGGGGTGAAGCAGTGGGGCACAGCCTGGGAGTCGTAAATTAATGATCTTGGTGATCCCGGTTAAAGCGATTCAGTTGAATCCAGGATGGTTGCGTTGCAATGTGTAAATTCCGGGATAGAATCCAGGAGAATTATTCGTGTTGAGGCGAAGCTAAATTGGAAGGCTACCTTGGTAAGTAAACACACAAAATTAAAATACTTACGCAAGAATTCGGTAGGCAGTTACTTTTATTAGACCCAAAATAAAAACAATGTTTCAGTACAATGATTTTAAACATAAAGAAATTAAATATTACAGGTTTAACAGATCATATTTTGTTTTTATACTTGATTTTTTTAATGTGACTCATGTCACAGCTCATGTCAATTAGTCTTGTGTAGTTCGCGAACGAACTAGTTCGAAAGAACTGCTCCCACAGATGAACTAGTGATCTAGCTCCCACATTTTCCGCTCCCTAGTTCACTAGTTCGGACAGAATGAAAGAGATCGACTGATCTAAGATCGTTGCACGGGAGCTGGAAAGCACTACACTATAATACTCCCGTTCGCTCACCGATCATGCGCGCATCCCGTTTCGTACATTTTACACAAATTGTCGCATGCAGCAGGAACCGTATTAAAACGAGCGAACAAAGACAAACTAAATCTGACATCTCTTTGCGAGCGAACGATTTGATCGCTCTTGATCGGTCGGTCTCTATTACGAGCTAGGAACCACCTAGGAACTAACGAACTAGAAGAACGAACTAGTTCGTTTAAGAGAGCAGAACTAGATTGAGCGCTCTCAGTAGTGAACTAGAATGCCCAAGACTAATGTCAATAACAATCAATGATATTATAAGTAAAAAAGGTGTAGATACGTTATAAGCGCCCACAACCGCACACGCTCATATCGGGCTGATTCACACAACTTGACCTCAGTGCGACGTTGCCAGCGGCACTTCACGTACCACAGACTGAATCAAAAGTAAAAGTGTCTTAAAACCACCGAAAATGCCGTCGTGTGTGATGAGATATTGTACAAATTAAACATGCAAGACTTCTAAAAGTCAAGGAATCACATAACATTCGTAAATATACTATTTATCTTTAATATTTTCACAAATAAAACATAAACGTTTCTATAATATGGCGTCGTAAAAGAAAGAGTGCGAGCACGGGTGTGAGTTAGTGATGTGCCTGATGGCAATATTCCCACTGCCGGCAATATTCCCAATATTGCCACTGCCGGTAAAATACCAAAATTGCCGGCAACTTTGGCAATATTGCCAATGTTGCCAGTCAAATAACACCAGTATATTTTATTATTTACGGCAGGTACAGTTTATGTAACTGTAGATAATGCGTTGCGGCATCAAGTCCGCCTTATAAAACTACTTAGTTGTAACTCTAAACGGTGATTTACAAATTATGTAAGAATTACCGAAACAAGTGTATTAAAATAATGTTATTATGTGCTTTTCTAAGACACACAGCGTTGATAATTGAAGATGCTGTTGTAAATTCGCCATAAATTGAGTATCTGTGGTTAAAAACTTACCCAAAATGTCCATGTTCTATACCTGTCTCTTTCTTTCACCAGCGTGCATCCCTTTCTTACCGTTCTGGATGCTGACAGGAGATCTGTCAACTTCATAGCGTTTGTAAATTTTGCCGGGAAGACATCGGAAAATTTTCCAAAGTTAAAAAAGTGTTCAAATACAATAATTAATTGTATTTAATTAGCACACAGCGCTTATTTAGAGTCCGTGACACGTTTTCCTTTGTGAATTAGTGTTTAAGAAGGTTTACGAACTAAATTGAGTGGGTAAGTGTGGTGTGAGGTGACGAGTTTTGAATGTTGACGCTCAGGCGGTAGACAGCATTCAATACGGTGAGACATGATAACTGGTCATCACCATCATCATCTTCGTCCTTGAACGACGAGAGCATAGCTTCACATCCACCCAACAGAAGACGCAAAGTCACGTAAGTACAAACAAGTTCAAACTTGTCCGGACCCTCGCGCCTCGTGTAGAGACACAAATTCAAGACGAGGACTTCATTTCTAGTTATTTAACTACTTGTATTACCTCCTCTAACAACGAGAAGGCTATCCGACATGAAATATTTTGAAAAAAAAAAAAAAAAACTATTTGTCTATTTCGAAGTTTTAGTATAGAACTGGATGAAAGACAATTTATTCCACTTTCAACGAAGGATTACAAGCAAATCCGAAATTTAATCAGATTTGTCTGATAATTTGTTTATAAGACCCCCGTACAATCTTGTATCGCTACTCCTTGTTTTAACCGATTCATTGCGGAGGGCATGTTTCAATGCCATCACCTTCTTTTGCGTGTGGCGTTAGGCACAGATGTGTGTCATTGTAAATCAGTTAAAGGTCTTAAAGTTAATGATTAATTGTATCATTTTATCAAGACCAAAGATTAATAACTTTCAACGGAGTTGTTATTATCCAACAATATTTTGGAGAACTATTATGATTAACATTACAGGACTTGCTTAAGTGGGTATCGGATACCTTAATTACTTTGAAAAGATTTCGATTATTTTTGGTCCACTAACGTCGGACTCATAATTATCTATTTAGTTTTAGGCTTTGCACCCTATCAAAGGTTCTTAAGGACTAGAGGACTTAAGGTCCAGCTAATTAAATAAGTGTAAACTAAAAACTATTTGAATATTCAGAACATTTAGAGTGATTGCCTAAAGGACCATGCACATTCAGGGCAACCACAGGAAGCAAGCAACCATATTTTGAAATGAATAACAGCTTACCATGTTCTGTTCTATAAGGGAACCTCCCCGTGGTATCTCTAGTCAAAGATGTTTTTAGAAAAGTTTGCAACCCCAATTACAAAAGGCCATATAGGTACCTAATTGGAGTTTACTATGTCAAAAGATTTAGTAAAAAAGAAATAAATATAAAAGTGGGTTATTTCCCATATTAGACCGCGGAGGTCTCAATTCATAATGCCAGTGAAACATTTGTGAAGATATACATTATATTCATTCATAAATTACTATGCTTATTTTAACAGGAGTCCCCCTCCTTGTGATCGTTAACAACGAAGTGCTGCTGTTAACAGCCTTTGTTTTTGGCTTATCTATGGCTTCAATTATGTTGATGTGCGAACAATGTTTCTGTATAATTATTGTGTGCCTGGACTGTTGTTCCTGGTTAATCAGAATTGTACAAGTACTTGTTTCTCAGGTTGCGGAAACACTGAGAATATTGGAAATCTTGGGACATCACATAGATCATCACAGGTCCGCTTGAGTCCTCTCTTCAAGTAGAATATATTGGCCTAGTATGGAACACCCAGCAAAACTGGGTATAACATACCTCCAATAAAATAAATAAAGATTAAACTAATCTTTAACAAGATAGAGCAATTTAATCAGTTGTCCACAAGAAGCTCAGACTTTATTGGTTTTACTGAATTGTGATAATTACGCAGTATCAAAAGAACTATATTGTTGCAGAAGGTAACTGTTTCTAAAATTGTTCTATCAAAACAGGTTACTAGAGAAAGTAAGTTTCCTCTGCCTGTTCAACAGGGGTGGTTAAAGCCATAGAGTACAACTCAATACCATAGAGTTAAGAACGGTGCAACTCACTTCTTGACCATGGATACACCCAACTAGGGGTAGGGAGCCCAATTAAACATCACTTACTCATCTGTAAGGTGGGCACCAGGCCACATGCCCTGGCGCTCAAATTTTGCTTCTGAAGCAGATGTCGTATTTGCACACATCAATATTAAGTCCGACAACAGGACTCTTATTGCATACCTCAGAAACAAAAGGGGGGGGGGGGGGAAGAAACTCCCTTGCAATACTAGGGCTGACCAACAGGCTTCAAGAAACTTGCTAAGCAGTTGCGTCTAACTCTCAGCCAGTTACTCTCGGAGAGTAGGTAAACAAAATTGCGGATCGCCTCTCAAGGGGCCGTAATGTACCAGAGTGGCATCTTTTACCCCAAGCCGCGAGGAAACAAAATTGCGGATCGCCTCTCAAGGGGCCGCAATGTACCAGAGTGGCATCTTTCACCCCAAGCCGCGAGGCAAACAAAATTGCGGATCGCCTCTCAGGGGGCCGCAATGTACCAGAGTGGCATCTTTTACCCCAAGCCGCGGAGGCCATGTTAAAGATGTGGGGCGTCCCAGACGTAGATTTATTCACGTTAGGAGAAACGGCTTTTGTACCAAAACTGCAAAGTACGCAAAAATTAGGTTCCAAAACCTTATACAGTTATATGCGATGTTTACAGCCGACAATGGGACTATCGGCTGGGCTGGCATTCCCCCACCCAGCGTAATACCAGAAGTATGAACTGCTTATTTGAACTAGGAACAATCTTACAATCAACAAAGAATTATGACCCACCAGAAGCATTATTTTCTTACAGACATTCAAATACAATTAGGTTCACAATCATAAAAATAAATTAAATATCCATATTAACGACCTTGATCTTTGTTATTTTGACAGATTCAAACGACGAATTGTCAAAAAGGGCCATAATTCAAATTTGTTGATAGTACATTCTACTAACGCCATAGTGCGCAAAATGCTTCTCACTACTCGATCTGCAAGCGAGAGCGAGGGCCAGAGCGGGAGCCAATTCCGATAAAGAACCTGCGGAAGGTCTTAGGTCGGACTACAGGCAAGTGCCCTGCACAGGTGGACAAAATTCCGATAAAGAACCTGCGGAAGGTCTTAGATCGGGCTACATGCAAGTGCCTTGCACAGGCGGTCATAATTCCGATAAAGAGCCTGTGGAAAGTTTTAACATATTGGACTACAAGCAAGTGCTTGGCACAGGTGCTCAATTTATCCTCCTAGCTTGGAAAATTAAGGGTGGGCTGACCAAGTCTCTCCCTAAACTCTAGCGGAACAAGACTTATTAAAAAAGTAACTGGCGGACATCTACTTTTACAACAATTTATAAAGCCCTATTTAAAAGATGGCGATCCTGGTGTTACACCAATCAAATTAACCCTGAATCACCTGTAGGTGTACAAGCTGATAAAGTAAAAATTTCAGGCTAAATTGTTTTGAGAAAACAAACTAGATTATAGATTCTATTTGATTGATTATATTTTGCCTGCATAAGTTTACTATCTCAACTTACTGAGCAACATCTGAGGTAGATATCTCAAGACAATCTTTCATTCAAAAAGTTCTAGAAGCTTTTTCACTTACTAAAGCTTGCAGTACAAAAATTGCCAATAGGGTACATTACAATATTATTATTTTTTTGTTAACTAAAGAACTCTGCGTATCCAGGTTCTTCGTTTAAGATAGCTAGGCGAATAGCTCTAATATTATTGTTACCCTCAGGTCATAGAATTCATGATCTCACATCAGATCGAGATAATTAGAAAATAGCCCTGAAAATCTTATTTCTATGAAAGATGAAAACAGAATCAAAATCACACAGACAGTAAGGTTCGTTGTTGCGGAAACATCAGGACCATGTCTGTCGACCCTGTTAGAACTATCTGAAAATAGAAAAAACACAGTCACAAATTATTCCTCTACCTGGAAAATTAAAGCCCGCTTCTACACAGGTTGGGAACATAGCATTACTTTTAAAGTTGCTAATGTTAGTGCCCCACTGGGCAGTTATAACAAGTTAGCTATTATAGCCTCAAGAAGCTACTTGAAGAAAGTACTTGTTCAAGCAGTACTTGACAGGGAAAACTGATAGAGTTATAAAATGTATCAGAAGTTTTACTGTCAACCAGTAAACAAGATTGATGACACCAACTCCAATGCTTATTTATTGCAGTTAGATTAATTATGCAATATTCATTAAATAAATAATTGTCTTCATTGGTTATACCTTTAGAAGACATAACTTTATCCTGGATAAAGATTTTATTTAGAATTATCTCCTTGTACCAGGTACCTCTATCAATTAACTACTATTTTGATTTCTGAAGAAGTTACAAATTAGAAAGGAACATTACAAATCTTGTTACAGTAAGGTTTTTTATGAGAGGTCTTTAAAAACTATTTGTAGACCTACTTATACTTTAAAACAGTATTATAATTATTTCATCATAGCGTTTGTATTTATCACCAGCAGATACCAAACAGGTCTTCAATTATCAACGCTGTGTGTCTTAGAAAAGCACATAATATGACTGTTTTGCATTCCAACAAAACAGGTATTATGTGTTGAATAAGACACACAGCGTTGCAGCAAGTCTCTTGCTGGTACCTCGAAGACTCTATGAAGTTGACAGATCTCCTGTCAGCATCCAGAACGGTAAGAAAGGGATGCACGCTGGTGAAAGAAAGAGACAGGTATAGAACATGGACATTTTGGGTAAGTTTTTAACCACAGATACTCAATTTATGGCGAATTTACAACAGCATCTTCAATTATCAACGCTGTGTGTCTTATTCAACACATAATACCTGTTTTGTTGGAATGCAAAACAGTCATATTTTTGTTGATTATTTGTAGTTTTGATATAGATTTAGACTTTTTTTATTTCCATATTGTATAGGTTCTTTACTCGTTGTTTTTGCTATGCGATTTTACATGAAAAACTAGTAGCCCACTCAACGAACAGTTATAGAGGGAAATTATTAAAACACGATTTTGAACTACGTTACTTTGTTTGAGCTAGTTAGGAGGTGAATATAATTATCAAAAGTCGCCGCCACTAGCTCCCTGCCCTCCTGCGTGTCTATGAGTGGCGCGTGGAGGCGCGGAGTCGGGGCGTATCCCTGATGCCTCGAGAAGTCGAGACGCGGCGGGAAGAGCTCCGGCGCGATCTCAGGGCAGTTTGGAGAGAACGACTATCGCAACCGAGGTACGGGCTAGCCGCAGTCGCGGCTGTAAGACCCCTCTTTGAGGAGTGGCTGGATAGGTCCCACGGCGTCCTCACCTACCGCATGACACAGGTCCTCACCGGACATGGCAGCTTCGGGAGGTACCTGTGCATGATAAAAAAGGAGGAAACGCCAGGGTGTCACCACTGCGAGGATCGCCCGGAGGACACGGTGGAGCATACGGTGCAGGAATGCCCAGCTTGGGCGGAGCACCGCCGTGTCCTCACTGCGGGGATAGGCGGAGACCTCTCGCGCCCGGCATTGCGGCGATTGTTGCGGCCATGCTGCGGGGCGAGACGGAGTGGGAGGCGGTCGCCTCCTTCTGCGAAGTAGTCATGCTCGCGAAGGAGGAGGCGGGCCGCTTGAGGGAGAGGATACCGTCCTCCCTCCGCCCGAGACACAGTGGTAGACGCCCACGGCGACGAATGTCGCGGGACGATCTCCGGCCACCGTAGGCGCGGGCATGCGGGCGGCGAGTAAAGGGCAACTCGCTGTCCGACCAAGGACCATGCCCGGGTCGACGGCGCGTTGTGTCCCACGCGCGCCTCAAGGAGCGTCAGCATAGTGACGGGGCCCCCCTATAGAGGGCCACAGTCCTGCCGGGGTTGCGGGACATACGTATACCGCGACTCCGGCACACAAAGGGCTACCGAAGGACACCGTGGATTTTAGTCAGTACAAGTCTGACAGTCCCTCCCGCCTTGCCCGGGGTTGGAGGACTCATTTGATGATTTTGCCACGTAAAAAAAAAAAAAAGTCCTTGAGCTGTGGGGTAGGGGGGTTTAAAGGTGCCATTTTTTGGTTTTTCGCTTACATCTTGGACTTGGACCGGAGGGCTTTTGATATGTTCACCTCTAACTAGTCCAAACAAAAAACAAAGTTACGTAGTAAAAAATGAGTTCCTAGAATTACCCTCTATGCTTTGAGCATTCGTTGACTAGCTTAAACTTCAACATAAAAGAAATTATTCGAATTTATGCCTTCTTGTTCAATATTTATTAAATATACAATGATCGTCATCGTCTTATCTTAAAATGTATGTACAATTTCTTACATTCACTGACGTGTGCGGCAACAATGGGCAATATTGCCGGTAAAATACCGGGAATATTGCCAAAAATTGCCGGCAATTTTGGCAATTTTTCCCAAAACAATGTTTTTTTTTATATAATGTAGGTCATGGTCCGTAAATGCTAATTTTAAGTGTGTTAAATAGTTTTCGCACTCACTTTGACTTAAAATTAAGCAATATTCCCAAATATTTCCAGTCGCGGCAATATTGCCGGCAATATTTCCACCTATATTCCCACCTTGGGCAATATTCCCGGCAACGGCACATCTCTAGGTGTGAGCGAGAGGAGACGCTGACGTGCGGGGGGATTGATGACGCGAGGCGCTGTTTGTTTATCTAGCTGTCACTTTTTTTCCTATAGGTTTTATCAAGCTATCCTTTTTACTTGTCGTGAAATGTAATGTGTGTAAATAAAAAGTGTGTATGTGTGCTCGGCACACTTTTTGCCGCTGCTTTTGTTCGTGATAACATATCTATGACTTTATAATATCATTGATAACAATCATGTCCACAGACTAAGTAGAGAGTATACACAACTATCATGTCCACATCTGTGTGTCCACAGAACACATTATTATGGTGGCTTCACATTAGTGCTGTGAATTCACGCTGCGTATTATCGTCGTGAATGAGAAGTTTTCTTTTTGGAGTTAAAAAAAAAAATAGTTTCCAAGAACTCTATAAATGGCGTTGAACTGACGGCGTTAATTTAGGAAAAAGATGTATGCCTTCATTTTTGGCACAAATCCACGAGGCAAACACTTCTCTTCTTTTTCTCTTGGGACATTTTCTTACTGGCGTGGAAAACTCATAAATTAAAAAGACTAGTAAATGAATATTTTTTTCTTTTTCCTTGTTGTTATTTATTTTCAAAATGCTATTTGTGTGATGTGATGTGACAGACAATGAAATGACATGTACAGACGCCAACACATCAAGCTACCACAATCTGTCAGATTTCTTTAATGGAATTTCAACCTTATTACAATAGAGGAAGGTTAAGGTTTGACTGGTAAAATCTGACAGATTCGGATAGGTTGACCTGCTGGCGTCTGTACTTTTTGTTTTACGATCTCAAAATTACATCCAAGTGAAAAAAATAAAAAAATGACGTGCCGTTCCGTTCGTTGCAGTAACATATCAAGTTCAGTGCCATCTATCCATTGATTAGGGAAAACATAAAAAGAAAATCCCTCATTCTCGGCACAAGTCGTGCCCTCCACATTATCGTGATTCTCTCAGTCGTTCGTGAAACCTGCCGCGAAATGGTAGCTGGTGCTGCAATAACTTTGTTTGCTGAATTTACCTAATATGTATATGACTGTAATATACCTAATTAAATGAATTTTAAAGGGGAATTATAAAACGAGCGATAAAAAAAAAGCTTTGTGACTGATGATGACATACTGTATTAATAACTTGAGCGGTATGAATTTGAATAAGCGAAAAATTAACTAAAGTAACGATGAATATTGATTAATAATAAAATCCAGAACGAGCTTACAAAAAGTGTATTGAAATTTGGCCGGTAACAGTTATATGAAATTACCTACGTCACAGGTCACAACCACAGACTAAGTAGAGTGGTCACAACTCTTGCAGTGCATTAATTTTGCTCAGTATAAGAAATACATTATTTGCTGCTCATCAATACTCAAATTAATGTTTGTAAGATACTATTCTGTTGATTTCTCGTCACTTACAGTCAATCGCTCACTTAGTAATTATATAACCCAAACTAATTAATTTTGACACTTAAAATTGTAATTTACAGTCACTCGTTTTATAGCAACAAAACGAGTGACTGTAAATTACAATTTTACCACCCAATTTAATAATTAATAAAGACAGTCTTTATTAATTATATAAAATTCATTTCAGACTTTTTATGGAGAGGCAGTTGTCAGAATTACATTCAGAATAAAGAATAATAATTAATTTATTAAATTCACGGGGCCGTGAATGTGGATGTGTACGCGTGAACGACGTGGGAAGGTGGCGCCCACAGACTACTTTGAGATACTGGTGGCGCCAACTCTTTGTCGCGGAACAAAATGCTGATACTGATCGGGGAACAGGCACGAATGCCCGTGAACCCCGCGAAAACCATCCACATTCCATTCTCGTTCGCGCCTGTTCACGGGGGTTCACAGCACTAATGTGGAGCCGCCATTACGTCACAAATAGCGCCACAGAGTATAGCGCTTCCAGTACTTCCGACGCGCGACGTGATGTCTAGTTTACGGTCAAAATATCTGTTATTTCAAGAAAAAAAATAGTATTTATAAGTATTGTATTTTGTCAGAAAAAAAAAACAAATATTGCGACCGTGGCCCGTTCGCGTCTGGCCCCTCAAAGAGCAACCTCGTGTCACTTCCTTCGTGCCTCCCACGGTGTCTCCTTTTGAGTTCAAATAATATTGCAAGTGAAGTAGGAGGCCAAACTACTGTTGTTCTGTCCTGTGTACGTGTCAATAAATATTTTTTTTGTTTCAAAAACTGGTGGGAGAGGCCATCCTCTTCCTTACTCCATAGCTATAGCTATATAGCTACGGTAGACGCCCATAGTATAGGCACAACGAAGGGATTGAGAACTAATGGATACAAAATCAAAATCAAAATAAAAATTAGATTAAATGAATGACAGAATGAAGTTGATGTAAACTATGCTTTAAAAGTTTTCTTTTATTCTACACAATCTGTGCTCCACAGGAAAAAGTGACATCTATTGGCAAGAAAAGAAAACAGAAGCGGAAGTGCTCTGATGATAAAACAGAATTTATCTAAAATTACTGATGTAAATGTTGCAAGCATAAATCATTTCCCACTATTTTTGGTTTTTGTTCAATAAATGTTAACCTTAGTTGTTACTTTCTAACAGTAAATATTAATTGCTTTTCTAAAGAATGTTGAAAAAATTAAATATTATATTTTAAAAATACATTCGAAACATCATGCTGACCTACTAAAAGTAACACAATAGCATTCAAGGTGGATTTTTTGATTTAGTTATGGCAATATTGAACGAAGGCATGACAGTGAACGAATGAGAATTGAAGCGAGATGCTAAATAATCAGTGAAGAACAAAAACTACGAATGAAAAGTGATTTCGGAGAGAAAAATTGAAGCCTTTTCATGTGATTTTGTGAATTTGTGTTTGTGAAAAATTCATTGTAGACTGTGTTTGTATTATATTTTTGGAGCAAAGTTCCCAAAAAAACGTACCGCTTGGTAGTAATATGAGTAATGTTACCAACCAAAATGGAACAGGTCTAGAGCAGCAGGTCTGTACCTCATGTACTACAATGCACTTAGTATTGATTTTTACAAAATGTGATGGAAATATACCTAGAAAAGACACCATTCAAAGGTTTATGCCTTTAATGTGAAACGCCTCTAATTCATGAATCGATCTCCTTTTTTGTTAAAAGCATCGATCTTATAAAATCGCAATGCTTTACGTGTCTTAGATTAACCAACATGGCGACTTAGTTCTTCCACTTTTATGGTATCTATTTCATTGATTTTGTGAAAATTTCATGTTATATGTAGCATCAACACGAACTTAGATATTGCAGTAGTTTTCCAAAGGCACTTACGAGTGAGGTCATTGTCATGCTATATTTGCGTGTCATGGCGGGAGGAAATAAAAGGTTTTGCAATTAATTTGTACCTATACCGGAATACGCACTTGAGGAGATATTCAAGAGGGGTAGCTGTAATTTGATCATCTTTGCAGCAAATGTATGTTTGGTTCAAGGGTTTATCACGCAGTATTTTGTCATGCTTGCATGGTCAAGTTAGCATGTCTAATTCTCTTAGTTGGATGGCGATGTGTAGCAACGGTGCTGATGTTGGTTAGCTAACCAATAATTTATCTCGAAATTTACTTGAGTCATGTTTTTACGACATGGAAAGTTTTGTGGCTATCAATCAGGTGTAACACTCAATGCACAAGGTTATTTGATGACTAGTTACATTCACATTGAAATTATAGGGCTTATAGTTCTAATCACACACTTTAAGTTTAAATAACAATAAGAAAATAACAACACTGTAAAATGTGCAGTATCAAATTACCAGAATGTATTTATAAAAACATTGTGGTAATCACAAAAAAAACTGTTCGCTAAAGTCAGAATGATCCTCACTAGAAATATTTTGTTTGAAACTGATCACCTAGATAGGTATTACTGCTTTATTTTTCTGATTGGTATTTTTACTAAAAGTTATTAAAAAAAACACTATTCTTTTTGAGAACACTGTTATTGTTGCAGAAAAAAACGAATTTTCAATATCAGCTGTTACAAAGAAAAGGGTTGATTTGTCCCAAAACAGTGCAGTCAGCAAGTTTATTGACAGTTCTCACTGTCATTTACTTTTAACCAAGCTTAGAAATGTACTATTTTTAATAGATTCTTACAGACAGCTACTTACAGAATTCTAATTTTATATTCTTATTTTTTTGATTGATCTTGCAGCTTGCTGGTCTGGACTTGCAGCCTCAGGCTAACAAGAGTGCTGGCCGCTACATCCCCCCGCATCTGCGTAGGCAGTTGCAGGCCAGTCCTTCACAAGGTAAGTCAATCATTTACTTTATTTACACTTTTATGCATTTGTCATCATGTCCTTGGCTTATATCCTTCCTCTTGGCCTAATAAGAATGCTAATTATATGATAATTTAGTAGGAATAGGTATAGCTTTTAAAATAATTAAGTACTAGGTTTGCATTTCTGCATTATTTAAAAAATAGGTAGTTTTAAATATTTTGATATAAAACTAAGGGTCTTTTAAATCCTGGCCATAATGCACAGGTATTCTAAATAGCAAATGCATTATGATTTTACTAACAGTACTATGTTCTGAGTGAACACTTTATCGAGCAAATCTTTAGAGCCAGGTTGTGAGATGAGCTATGAAATAGTTTTTAAACAAAAAGAAGCATTCAATGTTATGTCTGGGAATACCCTAAACATATCTAAAATATTGATAAGTGGAATATTTATATGTACTTCAATATCATTCCAAGTACATTCAATGCTTGTTTTGTAGATGATCAAAATTCCTTTTCCATTGTGATATCAGATCTGATAATATAACAATACAACAAACGAATTGGTATCAAGTGTGTGCTCAGCATTTTGAGATTGAAGAATAATGAGTGTCTATCACTTGACTTTCTCTAATTGACGATGACTCAGTCTTGAAGTATTGAGATTCATAAACAATAGGTTACAAAGAAGCCACACGCTTCCTGTAAACAAGTATGGTCTTAGGGAGCGTCCACATCTGCCGAATGTGCAGCTCGCGCGCCGCTCGTGCGCAGCTCGCAAACGGCGTGGAGCTGCGCATTCGACAGAAGTGGATGCTACCTTAGATATAATTTTACTTTCAGCAAAGTAAGATTTAAAAAAAAAATTGAAAAAAAAAAGATACTAAAAAATAATCATATCCTGTGTATTTGTATGCTTGGATTCCTCATCCCTATTTGTGTATAGAATGATATCTTCACAGTTCCCACAAAGGACTTTGACTTCCCAACATCTTTATGGCATCAATTTAGTTCTAGAAAGTAGCAACTGCACTTGACATCTCACATGACATCATATCAGCCATTGTTAACATCCATTATTCATGCATCCATTGTAGGGTACAACCAATTAGGGTAAGTGGAGACTTGTGATTTTCACGTCAAGTTTTAGCAGAGGAAAATGATACTGGTGGTCTTGACATAATGACTAAAATCGCGTATTCAAATAGCTGATATTTGCGCATAATTTTATGACGGGTGTTGCATTTTGCAATGAGATACCCAACTACAATTTCAACGATAAGACGTCTAATAACGAGGTATTTGTATGGTCCGAGAAACCTGGGAGCATAACTTGACCAAGTTGTTCCTGCATCGTTGGTGCCTAGCCAAAACGTCTGTTGACTTTTGCAATACCCGCAGGAAAGAATGTGGGTAGAGTAATCATTACAGGGAATCAAACGTTATGGTATCAATTGTGTATGCTCTTCTAATTCATCATTTAGATAGGCGATACTAATGCCTGCATGCTGTAAGTTCCGTGAAGCATTAATCTGTGCGTGACATGGTTGCTTATGAGAACATGACCTGCTGAGGCAATGAGTGAGTCTAAAGAGACTCAAGAAATATTCACTTGAATATTGTGAAGATCAACACAACCTGCTTGACTTAACCAATTAACAATGACTCATCGCCAATTTACCCGTGTGAATCAAATCGACGCGAATTTCTCATTCAAAATTATCAATCCAAACATGGAAGTGTTTTCTAAAACACAAGCATAAATAATTTATCGTTGTAGTTCCTGCATCATTATTCAGCTTTGTCTCGGCGAGTTGAGTAGAGGTCAACGTGATATCATGTCCCTATTCTCTGATTTGTAAAACAGGAACGTTGTACGACATCATGATAGTTTCGTTCTGAATTCTGACAGATATATTATTTCTGGAAACTAGGACATAGCGATAAATTTATTATTAAGCATTGATTTTTATCAATTCTTTCATATTCGTCTTATCTGGATTGTCGTCGCCGTGTTTATTGCGCTGCTGTGATAGTGCAGGTATCTATCTCTATTCAGAGTTAGATCAATAGTCCTAAATATGAGACAAATGTGCTTTCTGCATTGTTTAAGAGATGGTGATTAAGGTTCAGGATCGATTGTTATCACTTATGGACTTATTCATAAATATCATATTTACATGCATTTGAATACCTCTAGTTGACGTCATTGTTTCATACATTTCGTGTTTGTACCACCGATTTCATAACATTTAACATGAACTCAAAAATTTATTCAAAAAATTGTATGGTCTCTCGTCTCTCGAACTTGTGATTAAATGAAAACTTTACTGATAATGTGCTGTCTTTTTGAAAGCGCTGAAACCCACCTCTCATATGCAGTAATAATCTGGCATTTCATTTGATTCAAATTTGTTAATAGAAAATATTTCAGACATGGTTGTCTCTAAGCTTTCCTTTTTCAATTAAAAAGTGTTATCAGGTACATACTGATACAGAAAGGTCGAGTAGTGTACTGCTATTGGTTCTGTAGATTACTAAACAATTCATTTGTGCAGGGGAAGAGTCTAAGCGCCCAAGCTTAGACGCCCGTTCAAACGAACAACGGGACAACCGTTCATCATTCGGAGGCAACTCTAGAACCTACGACCGTGGTGGTCGGCGCGACGACCGCGACCGTGACCGTGAACGTGAAAACGATCGCGGCAACGATTCGCGATACCCGCGCAGGGACCGCGGTATGTCACCGTCTTGAAATACTTATGTATCTCATATGCATAGTTGTCATGTAACTCTCCAGACTTACAGTATCTACGATCTTATCTCAGTTTCCGTTGTTATCAATGTATTGATTGGTATTCGTTCCTAAGTAGATAATAGCTAAATACAAACCACTATATTTACGTTTATTAGATTAATAGAAATGCTGGAGATCATATTTGTAAATTGTTTTTATATATAATGGGTAGTCAATTTGGATATTAAATGGAGAAGTGCACAGATCCGCCTTTCGTCATAACGCCAATTGCGATCTGACTTGGTGCACTTTGTGTTGAATACCGATCTAGCGTTCAGTTAATGGCGATATACCCATCCAATCATTTGCACTTAGCTAGATCGAATATTATAGTTTGGAACGAATGCATTACTTACATAAAAAGAATTTGCTTTGCGACTGAAGTATATGGCGGTATCCTGAACCCGCTTTGGGGTGAAGACGCTGCTGTGAAGAAGAAGAATATGCAAGTGGAGTCTTTTTCCTGTTATTATAATACTGTGTGTTGGTTTAGGTCGTGACTCAGGATACCAGAATGGCGACTCAGAACCACAACGCTGGTCAGAGTCGTCTGGCGAGAGATGGGGCGCGTCGGGTGGCGGGGGGCGTGCGTCGGGCGGCGCCACGGGCGGCTCGTCCAGCCGCGAGTCGCGCGACATCCGCCGCGATGAGGACTTCAACCGCGACGAGCCGCCGCCGCCACGCAACGACCGCTGGAAGGAGCCGGAGCCGCGCGCGGACGACCGGAACAACTCGCGCTGGCCCTCCGACGACGTGCGCCGCAACCGCAGGGACGAGGGTGGCCATGAAAGCAACTCAGTCAGTAGCACTTTTGATACTAAAACACCGGGGAGGGGGATGTACAAACAGGGGCAGGACAACACAGATCATTACCTGCGTATTTAAAAATTTCCTTTTTGTTTTGATTAACTCACCCTCAATATAGGATAGATAATAATTATGCAGTCACATGACAGACGATAAAAATGTTTGCTTTTTACAGAATGATTGGACGGTTCCGCTACCTCGCGACGAGCGGACGGAGTTGGAGTTGTTTGGCACTGGAAACACAGGCATCAACTTCTCGAAATATGAGGATATACCCGTTGAGGCCAGTGGCGATCGCGTCCCAGATTTTATCACCAGTGTAAGTAATACTACCCTTATGCCTTGTTTATTCAACAATATGTCTCTTGTTTGTCATATTCATAATTGAAATATTGTTCACAGTTTGAGGATGTTAACCTGACGGAAATAATGCGCCAGAATATCGCCTCGGCTCGTTACGACAAGCCGACGCCGGTCCAGAAGTATGCAATTCCGATTGTATTGGGCAGAAGAGATGTCATGGCGTGCGCACAGACTGGTTCAGGCAAGACGGCTGCATTCCTTGTGCCCATCCTCAATCAGATGTACGAAGCTGGACCCGTTAAGCACATGGGGTGAGTATTTGCTGCCAATAAATACTTCTCCTCTCCACATTATTGAGTTATGGAAACATGTTCTCGTTTCTCAGACCTTACAACCGGCGCAAGCAGTACCCGCTGGGATTGGTGTTGGCTCCGACGCGCGAGCTGGCTACACAGATTTTTGATGAGGCTAGGAAATTCGCCTACCGCTCCCGTGTGCGACCATGTGTCGTGTGAGTATTACGTTAGAGAGCGAGCCTTTTTTCATATTGTTTAAAGTTGAAGTAACGGTAATAATGAGAATGTTTTATGATCAGATACGGCGGTTCCCCGATACACGAACAGTTCCGCGAGTTGGAGCGCGGCTGCCACCTGCTAGTGGCGACGCCCGGCCGGCTGGTGGACATGCTGGCACGCGGCCGCGTCGCACTCGACCACTGCCGGCATCTGGTACTGGACGAGGCCGACCGTATGTTGGACATGGGTTTCGAACCCCAGATCCGCAAGATCGTTGAGAGCCACACGATGCCAAAGACTGGCGAGCGCCAGACGCTCATGTTCTCTGCGACTTTCCCCAAACAGATCCAGGTGTTGGCGCAGGATTTCTTGTTTAATTACGTTTTCCTTGCCGTTGGACGCGTCGGTTCCACATCCGAGAATATCACCCAGAAGGTAAATAATTAAATGATACTGTTATCAGCATTGTAAGTATTTATTTACATCATAACATGCATCTTTAAAATATAATTGTAAACTTCCAGGTGGTATGGGTGGAGGAAATGGACAAGCGTTCTTTCTTGTTGGATTTGCTGAATGCTTCCAACTTGCTGCAGCGTGCACACCCCGAAGAGGATCAACTTATTCTTGTATTCGTCGAAACCAAGAAGGGTAAATATAACTTCATCATCATTCTTTAAACTTGGTCTGAACATACTCGTAGCAGCATATTTCAGGAAAATATAAAGTTCCAGCAAAAGTAATTGTAGTAAATAGTTTTGGTTATCACATTATTTATGTTGCAGATGAATTATTCACGCATAACATACCTATACCTACTACGTTTACGATTATTTAGCTTCCAGTTTATATGATTTGTGAAAAGCAACTTTAAAAACCTATGAATAAAGTTAAAACTGTGATTTTTCTTCGTTATTCAGGTGCCGACCAACTTGAGGAATACTTGGACAATCTCGGCTACCCAGTGACGTCCATCCACGGCGACCGTACGCAGCGTGAGCGCGAGGAGGCGCTGCGTCGGTTCCGTACCGGACAGACTCCGATCCTCGTCGCTACTGCCGTCGCGGCCAGAGGTGAGCTCAAACACCTGCTGCAACAGCTTGCGAAAATTTTAGACCCTGTTTTGGATGTCTTTAGTAATTTTAGGGGGCTATGCTTAAAAGAAAAAGGTTAAATCAGTATCTCAGAAAGAAAAAGTTCTTTGCCCAGTTTTATGTTTTCGTCGCACTACATATTTGAACCAAATAATTAAGCAAAAACTTTTTCAAAAAAAATATAACCGCCTTCAAAAACAACCACAAAAAAGTGTAAAATAATCTACAAAATAACTTTTCTTTCGGAAGTCGGTGCCTTTGTATTTTTTCTTTTCATTGTCTTTTTAGCCACCGACTTCCGAAAGAAAAGTTATTTTGTAGATTATTTTACACTTTTTTGTGGTTGTTTTTGAAGGCGGTTATATTTTTTTTGAAAAAGTTTTTATTTTACTCTTTTTAGTTTAAATATTCAACCCAAATTCTTGTTAAGAACATTATTCTCTTACATGTGCACTAGAATTTTGTAATCCTTCGCACCAGTACTTACATCACTCATGTACACATTAAGCTAATAAAATTCCATATCTCAAAAATTACTGAACCGATTTTGATGAAACTTGCAGTATTCTCTTAGTTAAATGATACCTAGTACAACAAAAAAAGAATTACTTAAATCGGACTTGTAGTTCCGGAGATATAAATCAATCTATGCCTACTCCTTACTATTAAGGAGTTGTACCTTCCATCATCAGGTCATCCACCTGAGATGATGATTATCAGATGCAGATACTTGAACAGCTTTAGAAAATATATGAAAATGGTACTATGTGCCTATAAAATTTGAAGGTTGCCCTCAATTTCCCTAGGATCCCATCATCAGATCCTGACCTGGTGATCATGGGACCAATTGGAAAGTATACCCTTTCAAACAAAAGAAAAAAATTCCAAATCGGTCCAGGCGTCTTCGAGAAATCGGGGAACATACATAAAAAAAAAAAAAGATTCCGACGAATTGAGAACCTCCTCCTTTTTTTGAAGTCGGTTAAAAATTAATTCTCTGTTGCATTGTTCTATGACAATAGAAATGTGACATTTAATCTTATCATTTAGTTTACACATGCGCACGTGTTAAAAGGACGTGGTTACATTGGTAGCTCCCAACTTACTGCGATTTGATCTAAAAGGTTGATGAAATAACTAGCAAAATGAGTCTACTATTGGGTATACCTGCCAAATCCTTTCGGGGATTTTAGATGACTCATAGTGTAGTATTTATACATTTGAATGTTTAAACAAAGATGAGGGAATAAGCCTCATTTTCACTAGACACATTAGTCCCGCGACTTGGGTGCTCGATACTAAAAAAACGTGTCGCGTGCAATGTCTTTTGCGACATCTACGAAAGATTGATGTAACGTTTCGCAAATGTGGAGAAGACCAAGCAAAAAAACTCCATAAAAATATAAAAGGTGTGGTATTTAATTTAATAAAAATCTTTACAGGTTTGGACATACCTCACGTGCGTCACGTGATTAACTTTGATTTGCCGTCGGACGTTGAGGAGTACGTGCACCGTATCGGTCGTACCGGCCGCATGGGTAACCTGGGCGTGGCCACGTCCTTCTTCAATGACACTAACCGCGGCCTCGCGCGGGACCTCGTCGAACTCCTCGTTGAGGCCAAGCAGGATGTGCCCAAGTGAGTATACTTGCATAGTATTGATGAAATATTGACAACCTCTCATCTTTTATGGAGTAGGCAGGAAGCTTTAGCCCGACTGTGGAGCAGTGCGCTTGCCCGCCAAATGTCGCTTATTTGGATTTCAAGTTCGCCGACTCGTAATTTAATTCGGTGTTGTTTGATTAGAAGCCGGTTAGAAACAGAGTTTATTGAACTTGGTGCTAACATTAGGTAAATGTTCCTGGAATCTAATTGAATTTTGTGACAATTTCCCTCTTTAGAGTCAACGCAAACAAGTATGTTTATTGCATTCTTGATAATAAATAAAACGCATGTATTTTCCAGCTGGCTGACGAGCACGGCAGCTGACGGCCGAGTGGGCGGCGGCGGTCGTCGCACGGGCGGCAGTCGCTCGGGAGGAGGCGGACGGTTCGCGAGCAGCGGCAGCGGCTTCGGGGCGAGGGACTTCCGTACGCAGTCGCGTCAGACTCCGCGGTCCGCAGGGCCTTCTACGATTGGCTCAGGTTTGTTTTCCAATCTGTCTGTAAGTTTTAGATCATCCATTGTTTTGTTGATAGCTCCACTAACCGTGTCCGTTACACTTACAGGTTTCGGGTATGGCGGCGGGTCATACGGCGGCAACTACGGCGGGTCGTACGGCGGTGGCGGCGGCGGCAGCAGCGGCGGCGGCCCCGACTGGTGGGACTCGTAGGCCCCGACCCGCACCCGCAGCTCGCACCGCACGCGACCCCGTACTCGACCCCCTCATTCGTAACTTAAGCGATGTGAAACGTTCTAGATTAATATATTTTATTTTAATTCGTAAACTGATAGTTGGACTGAAATTGACCTGTGACTATTTAATACGGTAATGTTTGTACAATAGAAGAGAGCGGTGCGACAGAGAGATGTGTTTGGGCGCGTTCGGCCGCGGGCGCTGAATCTCAGGTGCGATGCCCGCAGGCGCGAGCGCGTCTTGTTTCTTAACTTCATACTATCACCATGGGCATGCTTAACAAATGTCTGTGAATATATTCAGCGAGAATGGTAGTTCGCGATCATTAATGGAAGTAATCGACTAGATTAAATTTTGATCACATGTACCGTTTGCGTCACGCGCGTCGTGACTCGCACGCGTTTTGTCTTTTTTAGTAACGATTATGTGAATGTAGTTTATTAATATAGAAATATTTTTGATGTCCGGTCTGTATCGTGAATTCGTAAGTGAACAATGTAATTGTGTATTTTCGATTTTCTATTTTCTGACAGTCTCATAGCTGACTCACTCATGACACTGGAATTTTGAAGCATTTACGCACTCTAAAATCGATGTAGCTAATGAAGCAGTAGATTTAGAAATTGAGAAGTACCGATACAGTATCATAGCAAATAATTACTAAATTTTCTCAGTAGAAATCCCATAATGTAATATCTGTCTTCGACGTGATCTATTATTTGAATGTGAATTTACCAATAAAAATTAAGAAACAGAGTTATGTTATTGTTATTTTTTAGCGTAGCACCTAGTCCTGACCTAGTCCTAATAAATTTCTGTACATTGGCAAGCAAGCTTAGATCGAAATAGCATTTGCCTGATCCTTTATTTTACGTTGAAATTTTCAACCATGGGAGTGCAAAGTTTTATCACACAACATTAAAAAAACCGTTGCTGCCTAGTGCCTGTATCTGCTGCCTCTTGTTAACTGTACTTTTATGTATAAATGTCGATAAAATAATTAAAATATTGTCATATGGATTCGTTAGAAAAATGAAGTAGCAGAATAGCAGAATTTGTTGTATACCTGACACTAAGCTTAGCCTAGTCATGGGTCTTCCTTCAATAGCTCTTTACGTCCCAGGGCCATGGTTACCTGTTTAGACAGTCCCGCGACCCCGTCAGGGTTGGGCCTTCCGTCGACCCTAGCATGGTCCATGATGGGTCGGCGAGTCGCCCAGGGTCCGTTCACACAGACCTGCATCGGCGTGCATTTTTCTTTTCACACAGACCGGATCGTATGCGCTTGGAGTTGGTCGGAGCGGAGCCGCCAACTATTTCACATAGACCGGCTGGAAGCGACCTGAAAGCGGATGCGCTCGGAGCCGGTCGGATGCGTCGGGGCCGGATGGATACACTATAAAGGCTGTACCAGTCTTCCACGCAGTCCAAGTTTTGTTTTCGGTGTTAACGTGTGCTTCGGAACATGGATTTAGATAGCTCCGATGAAGGAATATAATTATTTATTAGCAATCGGAGCCGATCGGCTGCGCGAGCCCTTCCTTCCACTTGATACCACCTAAACGACACCACCGGTGGTGTCGTATGGAATCTCTAGTCCATATAACACCACCCTAGTGATGTCCAGAAACGCGTGTTTTTGACAAAAGCCGTGCACATGCAAAAATAAACCTTACTACAAACATTAAAAACTCAGTTTTCAACGTGATAAGAACTCTCCTCTCCAAGCTGGTCTGTGTGAACGGACCCTTAAGCGTCCCCAACATTAGGCGGGCATGTGAGCGACGCAGGCGCCGCGAGCGCCCTGCGGGTCACGCGCTAATACGCACTGGGAACGCGCACGCCTAATGTGGGGTCACCTAACCCGCCGTCCGCATGTCCGCGTGTCTACGGTGGTCGGAAAACGCCCAGCGACGTCCGATGACGTGACCATGTCCCGCGGCAGCTGCGTCGCGTAGGTGAACGGTATCCTATCCCTTACCGTATTCCACCTTCTTTGGACGCGACTGCTTCTCACGTGCCCAGCTTGGGTAGATCACGAGGCGATAGGCGGCAGCGACCTAAGCTCTCGCGCCCGGCATTGGTCGAGGTCATACTGCGGGGCGAGACGGAGTGGGAAGCGGTCGCTTCCTTCTGCGAAGCAGTCATGCTCGCGAAGGAGGAGGCGGGCCTCGAGAGGGAGAGGACAGCGTCCTCCCTCGGCCCCAGCTGCAGTGGTACACGCCCGTGGCGACTGACGTCGCAAGACGATTTCCGGCCACCGTAGGCGCGGGCATGCGGGCGGCGAGCAATGGGCAACTCGTCGCCCGACGATGGACCATGCCCGGGTCGAGGGCGCGTTGTGTTCCACGCGCGCCTCAAAGGGCGTCAGCAAGATGACGGGCCCCTCGAGAGGGCCTAAGGACCCCGGAACGTAAAGGGCTAATGAAGGACACCATGGATTTTAGTCAGTACAAGTCTGACAGTCCCTCCCGCCCTGCCATGGGTGGGAGGACTCATTTGATGATTTTACAACGCCTCAAAAAAAAGCTGGGTACGTACCTCTTCCGTTTGCTCGACTGTGTCCTCCAGGCGATCCTCGTAGTGATGATACCCAGGAGTTTCCTCCGGCCGGATCCGGCCGACAGGAACCTACCGAAGCACCCGTGTCCGGTGAGGACAAGGAAGAGCTCCCCTTGCTCCACTCCTTAACTGTATCAGAGCCGGAAGTCAGAGGTTGCTGCCGCTGAACCTCACACGGAAATGCTCCGAACCACCGCGGGGCATATTTCCACCGTAGTCTGTTCCCCGGGCGGAGCTATGTCGATTTAATAAACTTACGTCTTTATTATTAGTTCCTTCTGTTCCTAAAGAAGCCTTTTACGTTTTTGGGTCAGGGTTACCTTTACAGACAGTTCCACGACAATGTTTAATCATCCCCTACCTAAAGGTTGAATGTTTGATGTTACATTTTCATCGCTTATCGTTCACGAGTATTTAATGACAAGGACATAAAGAACTTTGTGACCTCTAGTAGGTAATCTACTCTTATAAGACTCTACCATGTTTGCTACACACGTCTTGCGTTCCCATCGCTACGTTTCCATCGCTTACGTATCCCACGTTTTCGGGCAACGTTTGTTTCCAGCAGTCGCCCTCTACGTACCAAGAAACATGATCTTACGATGCAGATGATTTACACTTGTAATACGTAGGGGCAGTCGCTTTGTTCCCCACGTATTGCTGCCAACGTGTATGTTTCAGCGAGTTGTTTAACAGCGTTTTTGTTTCCGACGTGACTTCCGCGAAGGTTGAACCTTCTTAGTTATAGAAACATGGTTGTTGCCTTGTTGCCAGTTTATAAGCTTGGGACTCACATCAAAAAGTAAATTGATACATTATGGCTGAAAGTCTAGCTTCATGTTCTTGTCGTTAAACCACATTAAATTTATTTTTAATGCTGGGTTTAGAAATTGATAATAAATAAATAATAAAACACATCGAAGTCATACTAGTAGGTATATCAACTCAGATTGCCTTAGTGGTAGTAAAAGTACCTAGTAAATTAAAATAGTCACAGTAATCGAAGAACTGTCTTATCAGGTAACCGGGACGCTAAAACGTAAACACAGAGGTGTAGAGCTATCACCGTATCATCCGTGTCAATTATACGGGGCCCCCAAGCGTCCAGGGCTACCGATCGACGATTGGAATAAAAATATAAAATGTTGCTTTAAGAGCAAACTAAAAACTTTTCGCGGCCATAAAGCTCCAAATCTCGAACTCCTAACACAGCTCAATTTTCAAAGAGGCTCAAACAAATTTTGATACATCTAGGCCCCTTTTGGCCTAGATACGCTACTACGTAAAGGGGCTATTGAAGGAACACCTTTGATTGGATTTAAGTCAGTATACGAGTACTTATAAGTCTTAGTCCCTCCCGTCCGTTACGCCGGGACATAAAATTTTCATGATTTCACCATGATAAAAATAAATAACAATAAAAACGATCATCATCATCAGCCTATAATGTTCCCACTGCTGGGACACAGGCCTCCTCTCTGTGAGAGGGAGTGGGCCATAATCTACCACGCGGGCCTAGTGCGGTAGGTAGAGATGTCACATGTCCTCGAATTAATATAAACGATTAAGGAACAATAATCTTTACATCTATATTTATACACACATAAAGCACACATTACATACATACCTTGTGCATATACCTAAAAAAAATTGGAGTGTCTGTTTGTAAAATATTGAAATAACCGTTTTTTACTACATGTATACTAATTTATACGGTACATACACCAAAATAACATTTTCACAATTTTTGTCTGTCTGCCTGTAATGGCTAATCTCTGAAAGTGCTGAGCCGATTTTGACGGTACTTCTATTGTCAGATAACTGATGTAATATGGAGTAGGTTTACTAGCTAATACTTTTATTTTAGAAAAAATCCATTTAATAAAAAAAAAAATACATTGTTGAGTCCGACATCCACGCGAACGAAGTCGCGAGCACAGCTAGTTTAGAAAAAAATGACATGTCAATAAAAGTTATTAAATTAGGCGTTTCATTACTCATTAGATTGAATTACGTTGTCATTTAGAGATTATCATTCAAAAAATCAATATTTAAAAAGTATCTATCCCTACTACCCACTCCTGCAACCCTGGGTGAGTAAAAAGGATACTTTTTAAATATTGTTTTTTTTCTTGTGTTAGAAATAACGCATACGATATTATTAGACCGATAGCGATATTACCACATCTGTGTGGCCCGCCCTCGAGTTCACTTCACCCACCCAAGAGATTCTGAAGAAGAAAAGTAAATTCTCGAAGCATCACGTTCGAAATTGGAGCGGTATCGCATTGAGGATCCGCGAACAAAAAGAGTTATGATTGTGAGCATAAGTAGGTACCTACTTATAGTACCTATAATAAAATTACCCACTCTGTTACAACACTTTTTATAGTCCCAGCCAAATAAGTCTGGAATAAAGGTCATTGATCTTAATAATGCATCGTTCGAATTTCAAAATAAATAAAGGTCAAGATCGCCTCTTGCCACCTAGCCCCTACGACATAGTTTTACATTTTTTTCTAATGGTTTTGAAATACAGTAGAGCGTCGCGTTATACGAACGTCGGTTAACCGAACGACCGCTTATCCGAACTGCTAGTTCTCACTATACGTTTACAATCTTCCTTCATAATGTGCACAGCAAAGTAGTGAAAATCACTTCTTAGGTCGTGAGCCTTTAACCTGGACTAGAGTCAAGAGCAAACCCATCTCAAACAAAAAACATATACTTAGGTAGTTCGATTATACGAAAAAACCGGTTTTCCGAACACCCATGTCCCCCAATTAGTTCGGATTAATCGACGCTCTACTCGTACTTGCAATATATTGGTACACGGGGGTCAACGTATTTTATTCCACACTTATCTGTCGGAAACTAAACATAAAACAGTAGTATAATATGAGATGCTCCATCATTTTGAGATAACAAATTAATGATAAAATTATATCGATATTACTACCTACCCTAAATTCAAGAAAACAATAAAAAATATAGGTTGAAGTAAAAAACAGAAAAAATAAAAAAACTCACGAAAATCTGAAGTAACCCTTGAGTCTGCGAGTCAGCATCTTTCTTCTCTCCTGTATGATGGTGGGTGCTTGAAGTACATAGTGAAACTCACAATAATTAAACACAAACGCCCAGACCCAGAACAACTACTTGTAGATTATACTTACAAATATTTGCACCATGCGGGATCGAACCCGCGACAAGCAATTTCGTAATCCAATCGTCCACTATGCCAACCGTGCGATACTTATTATTTTGCTCGAAATAAATCCACTTATTACAACCACCCGCTAGTGAAACACCAAAAGGAAATGACGTCACACCTGACGTGTTCTTACATTATTATGGTAAAGTAATAATATGTACTTATTAGTGAATTTATACAGTATTTTGGAATAAAAAAATAGATAATTAAAATAAATTATGTAATGATGTCAAAAGTACCTACCTAGTATTGATTCCAGACTAGCCACTATTTTCAATTTACCTTCCTACTAATGTATGAAGGTGCACTAGGTTAGTTTATATATACTAATTATAGTTCACAAGTATTTATTCGACACCTTAATCGGCCAAGCAGGCACACAAGCACTAGATAATAATTATTCAATATTTAAAGCAAATAAAAAACAACTCAAATTGAATTTCGCCTGTTCGCGCCAAACCCAAGCATTGGTGTGAAGTTGGCGCGGATAAGTGTTGCGATCGTAAAAAAATAAGTTGCCATAAACTCTCAGATAGTGTTCGATGTTCGATCATTAAAAAATTAGTCAAACCTGCGTAATTACAGCTTGACATAAAAATGTAGAAAACCGGAAGTCGCCACTGTCATCGCGCTACCAGCACTTTGAATGATTTTATTTTATTTTTATTCACTTTATAAGTTAGTTTTATGGCACAATAATAAATCTAACAAACCTGCGGTCTTTGTTTACATCAAATATCAAAGATTTTAAAACGCTGTCAGAAATAAAATTTTTAGTTCCGTTTCAACCCGTTCTGGCCAAGCTGTAATTATTTTATGGTACATCAAAAGACAAAGATTTTTTAACGTTGCCAGCAAACAAAAAAAAATCCGTTTCAACACTTTTTTGTTAAACTCAGATCAAAGCAGATACTGCAAAAAAAACCTACCTATCTTCAAGTTGGGCTGGCTGGAACCATGTTCTATGCTCATTATACTACTAAACACAATTTACTACTTGTATAAACCGAAACTGACCAAAAGCACTTTTTTCACGCACAGTAGAAACGATAACAACATTCAAAAACGCGGGAATCAACCATAGACCCAACTGTCAAACATAGACGTTCGAATGGCGCGCGAAAAAAAATATGCATAGATCACAGAGAAAATCTTCGACTATCTATCGATTATTATTTATTTATCGAATTAGAATAATTAAATATTTTTTTACTTAGAGGATGTACTGCGCATGATCTGTCTAATATAGTATAAAGACCATACCCATACTGTCTAGAAAAAGAGAAAAACAATTTATTGTATTATCTATCTCTTTCCTGTACCTATTATTGTTTTGTTAGTTATTACAGTTTAGTGATTAATTAATCAATGAAAATGATTCATTATTAAAGCGCTGAGAAACAGGGTTATAGATACCTACACTAATTTTTAATGCATCCCGCATTAAAAATTAGTGTCTCTTTATCCCTGTTTCTCAATCGTCTTCACTTGTTTTCTTTTTACATGTAAATGAGGCGCCTCTTTCTTTTACGATAGTAATCTCGGTCAATGAAACGCTGGTCTCTGTAGCCGGACAAGTTAGCAGAGGTTGATTAAACTAAAAATAACAGAATACGTACCTAAAGGTTGAATACCTAGGTAATTTCTTGCCTATTCTTCATCTTCTAGTCTTCACCGATTACTACTGTCTTTACGGATGCCAAAATCGACGTTGGCTCGATAGAGGATCGTGCAAATGAAGAACAACCGACGACCAGCAGCAGTGGATTAATTTGATGTCAGATGTTCTATTTCTTTATCTGTTTAATTTTGTGATATATGAGTGCTTTATTATAGTAGGGTAAAGGGAGATTATTTGGTGAGACAGGTAATAACTCAGTGATAGAGTCTTCAAATTCTATCACGGCTGCTTTAAGGGCGGCCAACCCGCCTATCTTTTCATACAAACGCTCATACGTGATTATGGCGTTGTAACAGATATTTCTTTCAAACTTTTGAACTAATAGGCATCTTGTGTACTATATCTAGGTTTCTATCAAAACGCGAAATCAAAATTTTAAGAAACAAATTCAGTACAAACCTCCAAAAATCAGCTTTTTTGCACAAATTTTATGTGATGTTTGGGCGTTTATAATGTACTTATTAATTGTAACCGGAAAGAAATATTTGCATAGAAACCTTGCAAATGTAATGGAGTTTCTAAATGCAAAATTTTTTTTTCATAATTTTATAAGGCTTACGAATAAACACGTATTTCTTGGAACAAGTTTTATGAAACTTCCGCACACTATTTTCGTTTTAATGTTGTCGCGTTCTCACTTGCGTGTTAGCTATGTGGCGGTAAGAGGTAAGCAGGGGCCGAGTCGAGCGGGGACGGGTTTGCCTCTTGTTCTGGATGAAACAACAAGCTTTTTGACCATGCTCGCGTTGTCGTTCGTCGGATGGGGAAGGGCCCTCTTAATAGACATTAGTACGCATAGGGACCATCGGTTTGTTTGTAGAAAGTAATCTCCGTAACTACTGATTCGATTAAAAGAAATATTTTATTAATAAATAGATATAGGTAGTACTTACCATATTTTTATCTGAGTAGCTATATCCTAACAAATAAATCCGTGTGGATAGCTGCGGACGGTAAGTTGTAAATATGGAAATTTCAGTATTTGTACATACATAGTAGTGGTTTGAACAGTAGGTACCTACTACTAATCAAACTTGAGACATTTGATTCCATCTGTAACTTGTCACGATGAGGACATTGACTCTGGGTGGCACACCAGTGTACCTACGTGACCGTCATAAGTTCTGCTTGGATTGGTACATATACCTAATGTGTATCGAATAACATATTTATAACCATCTTGGTATCTGTCATAGAATCCATTGTCCACAAACAGTACAGCTATTTTTTTGCCTATAAAGAAACGTGGCTAGACCAAATATAGACAAATATTCATTATGTTTTTGCCCACGACTCCATGTGTGTCGCTAGCACTGCTCAGACATTCAACTAACGCACTGTGCCCGTCTGCGGCTCCACAGATTTTATTATAACTAATTTATCTCATCGATTACGTCCGGTAATGGCCAACGGCTTATTGAATACGTCTTTTTGTGGCGCCTTTTTATTTGGAGATCGCGTCTAGAGCAGGCGGCCCACGGGACCCCGCCGCGATGGCATCCACGGAATGCCTAAAAGGTGACTCGTGGATAAATTACGGACATTTCTTCCATTTTAACGATTCCCTTTATTATTTAATTTATTTTTATCGTATGTTACACATTTGGCTTATAACAATGTTTGTTTTTGGGTTTCATTAGCATAAAGCTCACGCTGGGGTGGAAAAAAAAATGGAGGCCTCGGTCATTTTGGTTTCTCGATAGGATCTATTTTATCTTATGACGGGTGTTATTCGTTAAAGAGCTTCACGTGTCTATGGGGTAGATAGCGGGATGTCTCAATTTGGTAATTTGTCTGTTTTTTATCACGTCTGGATGTGACATAATAAAACAATTAATTTATGATCGTTCGTCGAGATGGTTCCGATCAGTTTATCGTCGGCGTGCGCCGCTCCGCTGGACGTTAATTGTTTGATGTAACAAGTAATTTTTATTAATTGCTCTTTGATGGGAATGGTACTCGGAACACTCACATATTGTGTTATCATGCGGGAACTGTGAGTAATACTCTGTTATAAGGTTAAAACAAATACAATAATTACCTAATTTTATTTTACAAAAATGATATCCCCAATGTTTTTCACACTTACTTTTGTACATAAATCATAAAACGCTTTTGTAATTATTATACGTCTTAGCTTACAAAAAATATGTCCCCAGATCCAATACATTTCTTTAGCCAAAGACTTTAGCAAAGTCCATAAAACAGAATACTTCCCCACAATAAATTGAAACAATAACTTTACTGGTCAAACTTTTGTAATAGAGTGAAAGAAAAACAATATTGTTTCAGCTTGTTTTGTGCAGAAACACAATAAGTAGTAAATCAGTAGTGTCCTCTGTACAGAAGTAGAACTGTTGTAATTTATTACGGGTCATTAACCCTCGCCTAAATACGTAACTTATGTATTTGTTTTAAACGTGATTTATTGTTTTTTTTTTATATTGTGGAATCTGAAAGAAATTACTTAGAAATACGAAGTTTAGTAAAATAATGAACGATAGGTGTTTTTTTTATTTTAGAATTATAGGAATCTTCGCAAAAATAAAGGGTGATGGGTGCTTTCTAATAAATTCCAAAAAAAATAATATATAATATTCTGATTTTTAGCTTTAAGCTGTTTAAGTCATTCTGATTTAATAAACAAATAAACGGCCAATATATAACAAAAAATATATTTAATTTAAACTTCATAATTATAAGTTACTTTGTATAAATCTACATTTAATAAATCTCACATAATTTGTTTTGTTTTTGTTTTTATTATCACTAGTGGATTAGGGCATTTTTAAAATAAGTTTGCTACATTCAAATTTCAAATTGGAACAGTTATTTGGTACTTTTAAGTACACTACTTATATAATAGCTTTGGTCATTTATTTACAAAAAAAGGTAGGTCGTAAGTATATAAGACACTTTCTTATAGCTAAGTACAACATTACAATCACATAGCTTATACAACATGTAACATAATTAACGCACATCCTGAAATAAGTTTGTTCAGAATCGATTACTGGACCGATTTTTATCATTTTAATATAGGTAATTTTAGGGCGACTTTGACCAAAGATTAAACATGTTTAAAATTTTATTTAAGCAGAAAATTCAATAGAATTTTGTGCTTAAATAAAATTTTAAATATGTTTAACTTTTGGTAAAAGTCGCTCTAAATGTATAATTATTTACTAAATTAAGGATCAGATAAACTGGTATGTATGGATAATGTGTGGGCTTCGGAAACTGACTTGACTTTAAAGAAAGTAGGTTTCATTATCTTCGACTACTAACATAAGTATAAATAACTAGAATTTGCACAATCAGTGTCAAAAACGTTTACCGTTTTTGACACTGATTGTGCAAATTTCTGTTACCGTTTAGAGCCATGTCTGGGCATTTCCGAACGAACATACCTACCTATGTACATCACTTTTTTTTATTCTTTAAATTTTTTTCGATGCTATACGTCTTCTTGACAAGTTTTTTTTTTAAGTTATTTTTTTTTTTTACTTAAGCATATCCTCTCCTATTTAAGTTATAGTACAGTCCTTTCAGCTCGAGCAGTTCGCTGTGTGTGCCCATTTCGGCCACTTGTCCGTCATGTATGACACAAATGACGTCAGCATCCCGTACCGTACTCAGGCGGTGAGCGATCATTACACATGTACGACCTGCCTTAGCCTTGTCAAGGGCTTCTTGCACGACCTGGATTTAAAGAAAAATAAAGTGTTATAGAGGAATTTTGTCGGAAAGGAAACAGTGTAAAGTATTTACGAAAAGTAACAGCTCAAAGGGAAGTTAGTAAATTAAGATCCAAAATAATCCGGCAGTTTAGAAGGATCTTCCTAATTTCCAGTAACGGTATTTTTGTATTAAAAGGCATTGTGCAAAGCATTCTCATTATGAGATCTGGCACTGAAGTCTCGACAAATATAACGACAAAAATCGGTCGTTAAGTCTAATCAATGTCAAATTTCTTTAATAGATTTTCAACCTTATGCTTTCGAAATAAAGTTGAAAATCTATTAAAGGAATTTGATAACTAAATGGCTTAGCGACCGATTTTTGTCGCTGTCTAATGTCGAGACTGCAGAGGCTGGGGGCTTACCACGAGCTCTTGATTCAGTTTAAGCTCTGGGAAAGAGATAGCGCTAGACGACTTGTATAGTTTCGTCTCTTTCCCACGGCCTAGACTGGTTCGCGTTAAGAGCTCGTGGTAACCCCTATGATGTCACTGATCTGAATAGTCTGTTTAATAACATAGTACTTAAAGAACGTTATGTTCCTAAATACTAACTCACAAGCTTTTACCACAGAACATAATAATAGTACTACCTACGCTTTTACACAATTAGCCCATAACTTTTTTTCTTGTCCCAATGTCCCTTTGCTAATCCCGTAATAGAATAGGTTTACGCCACAGCAATTTTGCTACGAGTCCATAAATCACTTTCAATTTATGTTAATTACCTTTTCACTCTCAGTATCCAAGGCACTGGTGGCCTCATCAAGCAGCAACATCTTGGGTCTCCTGATGAGCGCCCTCGCGATGGCCACTCTCTGTTTCTGTCCGCCTGATAGCTGCGTGCCTTTAGATCCGATGTTGGTCTCGTAGCCCTGGTCATATAATAAAATGAAGATCAATAAACACGGCAAAGAAACATGAAAATTGCCCGCCGTGCTGTGGCACTGTGTAGTGTGTGGTTTCTGTGGAAAAAGGGTGATTTTCAATGTCAGGGCCTTGTGCTGGAGGTCTAAAAAGGTTCTCTGCTATTTTAGTGCCGAAGATCGAAGATACATATTTTGTTAGATGAGATTAAACCTCTACAATATTAATGAAAACAAAAATATAATTATTTGTAAGCAGGTACTGAAATCTTTATTTGATCTCAGGTCGAACTCTTACAAATATTGAATGTAGGTATTAGTCCGCACGAGCTAGCAAAATTAGATATAGGGAAACAGTGTATAAGATGTAATGGGGACGCGAGGTTTGATAGGTAACACTTAAAACAATACTAACGGAGCGCAAGCGCCAACAGGACGCCATTTCTTAATGACCGCTTGCAAATGACGTCCTGGGGGTATTACAACGTCTTAAAACCAGGCTTGTTCCAGTGAGTTAACGAGATTGCGCTAGACGATTTGTATAGCTCTGTCACTTTCACTCGCTGGAACAAGCCTGGTTTCAAGACTTTGTAACACCCCTCCTGATCTGGCGCTTGCGCTAAGCCCTTACAACTTAAAGCGAAAATAACCCGTGAGGACGAGGTGGTGCTACACGACTTGTATAGCTCGGTCTGTCACTTTCCCACACTGGAATACTCTCGCTAAAAGACGATATGATAGTTTACCTAACTGTACTTCTCAACTACTCGTACTTTGGGTGATCTGCAGTGGTCGTGTTATGAGTCATTTTACTTACAAAACTGGGTGAGGTCCATTTGGTGCCTTACCAATATGTTTTTTTTCTATTGAAATGTTGTTCGAATACCTAACCAAATACGAAGTGAGTCGTGAATCATAATCAAGATCTCGGATTGCGTCGCGGAAATTAAAACAATCTCGATTACAATAATCGTCTAGGTTTTACGTAACAAAAAATCTGCTCAAAGTAACTTTAGGTCTTCTGTTTTCTGTTTATTGAATCAAACTGTTTTACTAAGCATTCTAGCTGATTAAACTCTGCAAGCCTGGCGAGTATTGGATAGCTAAAGTCTATGAATTTTTGAAGAAGTGTACATTTTGCTAAAGGGACATTTTGCGAAAGGAACATTTAGAGAAATGAGACATTCTGCGAAAGGTAAACCTACATTTTGCAAAACGGACATTTTGCTACCTGTGGACATTTTGCGAAAGGGACATTTTGCGCCTGAGCCGATGAAACTATTATAAAATAATCAATAGGTTTGCTACCTATGGATAGTTGTTCTGGATTCTTCCCGTTTATTTAGGTGTCCAATACGATCGATACTTGCCATTACTGCGGAGTTTTGCTAGCAAATTTATTTAACCCCGTAGGTGCTTAAGGGTGCTCCCACATCTAACGACGCGGATTCGGATTTTTCCGTCGCCCTTTCTCTTTCTGTCGCTTAGAAATACCATTTGCTAGACCGAGACAATGCGATGGCACGCGGCCGCCTTGGAGATTCCGTCGCATGCGATCGCATTATGCTTTCTGTCTCGGTCTAGCAAATGGCAGTTCTAAGCGACAGAAAGGGAAAGGGCGACAGAAAAATCCGAATCCGCGTCGTTAGATGTGGGAGCACCCTAAGTCACTGCCACAGTGACTGAACGACTGACGCGTGTCGCAGGTTTACTTTATCGCAAACAAATATTTATATAAAGATTTCCCACAGCAGCTAGACCTGGAACAACTACCTAGTTATTTGCACAGGTTTACCTCCAGGGCCGGATCTAATGGGGACAAGCCCGGGTCTCTTGTCTCGGGCTCCAGTTTCAAGAGTTCATCGATCTTGCATCGCTCCTTTTTGTATTTTTGTCAAAGGCGGTACTAACCACCCCTCCCAAAAAACTTTAGTTTCAAAAATCATTACAAAACCAAAAAGTCCTCTTACCAAAGGCAACGACGTAATAAAGTTGTGTATGTTGGCCTGCTTAGCGGCCTCGATGACGTCATCAGGGGACGGCATGACCTCGTTGTTACCATACGCGATGTTCTCCCCAATGGTGCGGTCGAACAGGATCGGCTCCTGCTGGACGAAGCCGATGGCACGCCGGGAGTCGATGAGGCGGAGCTTTGGGAGCGGGATGCCGTCTTGAGCCTGAGGGGTTGGAAGAGTAAAAAAAGTGTTTTACTAACGGAGTAAAACTGTCGAGGACCTATGGAAACTTGTAGACTAGGCAATAAGCTATTTTTCTCAAAAAGTTTAATTAGTCCGAAAGTTACATTATCAAGAGATGTTTGGCGTTTTTTCTTTTATTACTAAACCAAAAACGATGAAAATACAACGCTTCTATAAATCATAAAACGTGACTCAGTCGGTATCATTTTACAGGCCTTATGACGTCATAAGTCCCACTCCCGGATTTCAAAGCGTTTTATTTTTGTCAATATTCATTAATTTAAAATATTAAAAAAATCGTGTCTATTATTTTCCAATACTCTAACCCCCTTATTACTAAAACGAGAATTAAAGTTACGCCAAAGTTAATCCTTAATAACTCCCTTATTAATATAAAGGGGTGACTGACGAAATAAACAGTTTTTCAACTTTCTCTGTGGGGTTGAAATTATAAAAATATAGAAAAAAAAATAGGGGTTTTATTAACGGAGTAAAAGTGCTGAAGGCCTATTAGTAAAATTTTACGAAATTGAGCCTGTGTGGTTGAAGAGTGGTGCAAAATTAAAGGGTGTTATAAATGGAGTCAAAATTTTATTCCGCTACAGTTACTTGGCTAGAATCATCCCGATCTGCGTCGGACTGTATCCAAAGAGTTCGGTCAAATGAAAAACATTTTTGGTTTCATATCTCTAATGAACGTACGATCTCAGCTGGTTTACTTTAGCTGGGACTACGACTGTGCAGTGTGCGGGCCCCTAATCGTACCCGGCAGGAATACACCCCCTTGACAATTATGACGGTCCGATGCTAACTATTGAGTTACAAACTCAGATGATGGAAACAGATTTTTTGAAAGCGAGTGTGGACACAAGTTTTTGTTAGTATTTCGGTTGTGGGTCTCTGCATTTGTTTTACGAACTGTCATTTGCTTAACTTTGGCGACTAAAGAAAGTTGAGTCGACTGAGAAACCATTCTATGAGTAAAGCTAATTACTTTTCGATAATCATATGCATAATAATACTAATTCAGCACCAGTCCTAGGTTGCGTTTCCACTGAGGCGGAGCGGAGCGTAGCGGAGACCGATTCACCAATCTCATGGCTTGAAATCCACATTCCACATCTCTTCTCCACTCAAGCCATGTGATCGGTGAATCGCTCTCCGCTACGCTCCGCTTCGCCTCAGTGGAATCGCAGCCTATCTGTGCTGTATCTCAAGGTTTTACAGGTTACATCTGCATTAATTAGCAACATTTCTACTTACCACAACTCCATCCTCAGGATCATAGTAGCGCTCCAGCAGCTGTATGACAGTACTCTTCCCGCAGCCGCTGGCACCGACCAATGCCAACGTCTTGCCACGTTGTATTTCCAGGTCTAAGCTCTTGAGTACCTGCACCATCGGCCTGGTTGGATACCTGAACTGTACGGCTTGCAGACTTGCTTCACCTGTTCCGGCCTGTGAGGAGATAAGAATGATTTTTGAAGGCCCAAAATACCTACAGAAATAACTATTATGCTTCCTGATATGCAGGTCACGGGCTCCACTCTAGGACTCCGTCATTCGACAAACGTGGCCAGCCCGCTGCCACTGCAATTTGCTAATTCTGCAGACTATGGGAATGCGGACAGAGAGTAAAGGGCAACTCGCTATCCGACCATGGACCATGCCCGGGTCGACGGAGCGTCGTGTTCCATCCATTCTCAAAGAGCGTTAGCAAAATGACGGAGCCCCCTTTCAGAGGGCCAAAGCCTGCCGGGGTCGCGGGACTTATTTCCTTACCGTGACCCCGGAATATAAAGGGCTATTGAAGAACACCATGGATTTTAGTCAGTACAAGTCTGACAGTCCCTCCCGCCCTGCCCGGGTTCGGGAGGACTCATTTGATTTTAGCACGCTAAAAAAAAACTCTGTAGGCTATAGCAGTTACTCCGGTTAATTTCCGGATAACTTAAGTTATCCGAAAATGAATCAGGAATTAATTCCTGATTTTATCCTTTAAAGAAACTCCAAGTGCAGCGCGCTCGCTTTTATGCGGACGGCGACTAACGGATGACTCGCCGTCCGATCATGAAGGCCTCGTATTCCACGCGCTTCTAAAAGAGCTGTCAGCAATGTGACGGGACCCTCATGAACGGCCAAACGTCTGCCTCCAGCACGTAAAGGGCTATTAAAGGAGCACGATGTATTTTAGATATAATAGCGCGAGTCTGACAGTCCCTTTGTAGTGTATGAGTGTATACTTACTAGCTATGTATGCATGTGTGTGATTCTATCCTAATAAATCATGTATAACTTCATATTTGAGTCAGTATTAAATGATTTATTAGGATAGGATCACACACATGCATACATAGCTAGTAAGTATACACTCATACACTACAAAGGGACTGTCAGACTCGCGCTATTATATCTAAAATACATGGTGCTCCTTTAATAGCCCTTTACGTGCTGGAGGTAGACGTTACATCTATAAGGGCATTTCTACGAAGAGGGCATTTTTTTTGTCCTTTTAAAAAAAACATGGTTAGAAGTTACATACACATCCCAAAATTTTTAAACGGACGTCCCAATCTATATTCTAACTGGAGAGCATAACATAAATTCCGTACTACTTCTTAATTTTCCTAAAAAAAAATCTGAAGTGAAAAAACGGGGGTAATTTCACTGATTTTGACCTGTCCCTTTTCCGAAATCGAGTGTAAAATATTTTATATTTTTTAATGGAGCTGAATTTTAAGCAAACTATTGATATTCTTGGGTATATGGATAGTTAACCAAGAGACATTGACAATAAATAAACCTGTAATTGCTTATTTTGTTATATTTGTGGATGCGTAAAGATTTGTCCCAGTCTAATGAGTCATTTCCGTGTCATACAAAAAACACTTGATTACGATACTAAATACCCGCGAACTGGACATGACCATCCGATTCTTGTAAACTATCAGGTGCTCCCGAGCAGGCCATGTGAGTGCATGTGTGGTGTGCTGCTGTTTTTTTAGATTTTCGAAGGTGAGAACCTGTTTCCGTGTCTTTAGTTCGGGGTCTTTTCTCAATACCGTGTCAAAGATATCTTCTGACAGTTTTATTTTTTAAAATGTTTTGTTTCCCTAGACTGAAGTTTAACTGGACACCAGCATGGTTTTTTCGTTTAATTTGTTTGAAGTCGTAACAGTAATAAGTTATTTTGATTAGTACGATATCTTTTCAATTCCGTGGCCCTCAATTTTGTGCCCTGGTGTCCACGGAATTGAGAACGATGGTTTACCCATGTAACTAATCTCGGTTTATATAAGGTTTAAAGTCATTTACTTCACAATTTGTCATGGTAAAGTAGCTAACGCCATATATTATGTGTCTATAATGTTGTATAAAAGGTTTAAAGTATCTAGAGTTGACGTTGCAATTGCAAGATCTGATTTTAGCTAATACTATGCGACTAGCTACTCAAGCCTCGGAAGATCGTATTATGATAGCCTATATTTTATTCTGATGTATAAACTATATTGCTGCAAAGCTTCATTAAAATACATTCAGTAATTTTTGAGTAAAAAATTGACCTGACTAATGTACGGCCGAAAACTTCGATTATGTCTATTACTTTCTGCGGTTTAATAAATAAAACTGACTTGACGTCTATGGGCATTTCTACGGACACGGTGATTTTTGCTCAATTCCGTGGGCAATTTTTTTTTTCACATTATGACTAATTGTATATCACCAAAATAAAATGCATATTTTTTCAAACAAAATGGTGCTAATTTGCCAGTAATTGCTCCAGTAGTTTATGAAATAAATTTTGAGTGCCATGGAATTGAGAAATGTGACCACAGAATTTAGAATTACACATATTTTACGTAACCGGGAAAGACAAATTCAATTTAAAAAAACATTCAAGAACATATTTTAGCAGTTTTTGGTATTTTAGGTATGTAAGTTTACATTGAGTCTGCCTTGAGAGAGATTCCTTGAGTTATCATGCTTAGTTAACTAACTTTTAGTCAAATCATTTAAATGAGCATTTTTATTAAACTTATATGATAAAATGTATTTATAATAAGCATTTTCGTTAAACCTTTAAATTACAAACAAGAGACATTAAGTATAGACGTCAAGTCAGTTTTATTTATCAAACCGCAGAAAGTAATAGACATAATCGAAGTTTTCGGCCGTATATTAGTCAGGTCAATTTTTTACTCAAAAATTACTGAATGTATTTTAATGAAGCTTTGCAGCAATATAGTTTATACATCAGAATAAAATATAGGCTATCATAATACGATCTTCCGAGGCTTGAGTAGCTAGTCGCATAGTATTAGCTAAAATCAGATCTTGCAATTGCAACGTCAACTCTAGATACTTTAAACCTTTTATACAACATTATAGACACATAATATATGGCGTTAGCTACTTTACCATGACAAATTGTGAAGTAAATGACTTTAAACCTTATATAAATCGAGATTAGTTACATGGGTAAACCATCGTTCTCAATTCCGTGGACACCAGGGCACAAAATTGAGGGCCACGGAATTGAAAAAATATCGTACTAATCAAAATAACTTATTACTGTTACGACTTCAAACAAATTAAACGAAAAAACCATGCTGGTGTCCAGTTAAACTTCAGTCTAGGGAAACAAAACATTTTAAAAAATAAAACTGTCAGAAGATATCTTTGACACGGTATTGAGAAAAGACCCCGAACTAAAGACACGGAAACAGGTTCTCACCTTCGAAAATCTAAAAAAACAGCAGCACACCACACATGCACTCACATGGCCTGCTCGGGAGCACCTGATAGTTTACAAGAATCGGATGGTCATGTCCAGTTCGCGGGTATTTAGTATCGTAATCAAGTGTTTTTTGTATGACACGGAAATGACTCATTAGACTGGGACAAATCTTTACGCATCCACAAATATAACAAAATAAGCAATTACAGGTTTATTTATTGTCAATGTCTCTTGGTTAACTATCCATATACCCAAGAATATCAAAAGTTTGCTTAAAATTCAGCTCCATTAAAAATATAAAATATTTTACACTCGATTTCGGAAAAAGGACAGGTCAAAATCAGTGAAATTACCCCCGTTTTTTCACTTCAGATTTTTTTTTAGGAAAATTAAGAAGTAGTACGGAATTTATGTTATGCTCTCCAGTTAGAATATAGATTGGGACGTCCGTTTAAAAATTTTGGGATGTGTATGTAACTTCTAACCATGTTTTTTTTAAAAGGACAAAAAAAATGCCCTCTTCGTAGAAATGCCCCTATACTTAATGTCTCTTGTTTGTAATTTAAAGGTTTAACGAAAATGCTTATTATAAATACATTTTACCATATAAGTTTAATAAAAATGCTCATTTAAATGATTTGACTAAAAGTTAGTTAACTAAGCATGATAACTCAAGGAATCTCTCTCAAGGCAGACTCAATGTAAACTTACATACCTAAAATACCAAAAACTGCTAAAATATGTTCTTGAATGTTTTTTTAAATTGAATTTGTCTTTCCCGGTTACGTAAAATATGTGTAATTCTAAATTCTGTGGTCACATTTCTCAATTCCATGGCACTCAAAATTTATTTCATAAACTACTGGAGCAATTACTGGCAAATTAGCACCATTTTGTTTGAAAAAATATGCATTTTATTTTGGTGATATACAATTAGTCATAATGTGAAAAAAAAAATTGCCCACGGAATTGAGCAAAAATCACCGTGTCCGTAGAAATGCCCATAACCAGGCTTGTTCCAGTGAGTGAATGAGATGGCGCTAGACGACTTGTATAGCTCTGTTACTTTCACACACCGGGGGTGGGTGGAGTCATTTGGTGATATTACTACTTAAAAAAAAGTATTATCTGAGGGAATTCGAATTTGGAAACCAGAACAACTAATGAATAAAACTTACAAAATGTTTGACAGCAGGTGTGTCGGGGTCTGTGATCTTGGACTCTCGGTTGAGCAGTGTGATGACTCGGCCGGCTGCCTTGATACCCTTCTGGAAGTTCGGCGCGAAAGCAAACGCCTGCGCAGCTGATGACGCTCCCATTAGTAGCGCTTGAGCTGACCTGGGTGAGGAATGATGATATTGGAGATTTGGATACCACTGTTTTAATATCTGTAATTGGTAGTTTTTGACACCTTCCTTGGCTCAAGACGCAGGATGCTTTTATAAAGAAGCAGGTTGTCAGTACAGGCAGGTCGGATGGATGATGGTAATGGTCGCGATGATGATGATGGTAATGGTCGTGGTGCAGACAAAATAGACCCATGTTATCTTATGCGTACATCTACACATACCGATCAGTGCCGAATTGTTTTTCTACAAAAGCAATCTCAGACGACATCAAAATTACAGTGCGTTCGACCAGGACGCCGTGTTTTTCTTGTACCTACTTAATATCAAGCTATAATGTCTACGCTACTGTTTTGGTCACAGAAATATTATATATATGTTTTTGGTTCAATAACGAAATAATAATCTTTTTTATCGTCAAAATAAAAAGAAAACTCCTCTTAGGTAAAAACACAGACAACAAGTCATCTCGTTTTTCGACCAAGTCAGATATATCATGTAATATTGAAAATGCCACAGACACCAACAAGTACACCAATATGTCAAATCCCAATCAAAAAGGAATCTTCTACTAGTGTGATAAAATTCTAAATTATTAAAGAAAAACAGAGCAGTGGTGGCCCAGTGGTATCGGTCCCGATTTACAAGTTGTAGGTCGTGGGTTCGAACCCCGGCAGGCGCATCACTTTGTGTAATTTATATCATCACCACTGCTCTCAAACGGTGAAGGAAAACATCGTGAGGAAACCGGCATGTCCTAGAACCAAAAATTCGAAGACATTTGACATCTACCAACCCGCACTGGGCCCGCGTGGTGCAATATGGCCCATTCCCTCTTACAGAGAGGAGGCCTGTGTCCCAGCAGTGGGAACGATATAGGCTGATGATGATGAAAGAAAAACAGATTGGGACAACCACCTGTACCCACTCAAATATAAAACAGCAAATCCAGACTTACTTGAAAACATCCTCATAGGCAATCCCCTCATTCACAATCAACGTTCCTCCGTAGTACAGTGAGGAAGCGATGACGAAGTTGAAGACACCTCTCGACAGTCCAAAGACTATGCCCCGGTAGTGGGACGCTTTCCTGGCGGTGACCAGGGCGGGGTGCAGTTGCTTGGCGTACTCTTTGCGGAATGTTTCCTCGCGACCCAGGGAAGCCACTGTCCGCACGTTGGCTACGGCTTCTACTGCTATCTGGAGATTAATAAGGATTTTTGAAGGGAAAACTTTTGAGTAGGTTTTGTGGGTATTGAATGAGAGTGACGGTCGACTATACAATGTTCTGTCAGTTATTGTTCGGCTCAAATTGGAGTGAGAGAGATGTAGGTACTCACTAAAGTTCGGCCGTTCAGAGAATGCGTTCCTGTCAGGTCGCGATTTTGAACTGACGACGTAATTTTGTAATGGCGTTGCAGTTACGATAAAATGTTTTTGCTGGTTGTTTACCGTTTTAACAATTGATGAGCATTAAAACAACATTATTATATCAATAATCAATGAATGTTATAATTTTATGACAAATATATCGACACCGGAAGTATCAATTAACGTAAGGGACAAAATACGACTTTTCAGGAGAGCCAAAAAACGATTTTTATTTTTTTATTTTGTCTATAACTTTTTACTGTCTGGTCCAATTTCTATGGTGTTCAGAGCAAAGTTTCTTAGAATTTCCCCTTTTTTCTTGTTTTATACGAAAGATTTAAGAATACCCAGTAGTTTCAAAAATAGCATGTCCTTTACATTAAAAAAAAATGTTTAGATGACCGTTACGTTACTGAAATTTTATAGATATTCCGTCGAGCGTAGTGTAAGCAGCAAGAGAAATAGAAAACTATACGAAATTTTATTGTAAAGGACTTTCTCAGTGCTGCAATTTAATGTAACAATAGATTATCTACTTATTTTTTTACTATTTTAGCACTATGGAAATGAGATTAAGGGGTAAATGAGTTCAGTTTCAGGTTTTACTGCTAGCTATAGCAGATTTAAGTCCGATTTGAGTCGGACCGCGTCCTTCTGCTCCGAGCTAGCTCGGTTACTAGGCTCAGAGTAGTTCTACATAGTTTTAGATGTTTTTGAAGCAGGATTCATCTGTTCACTTTCTCGGAGAAAATTGCTAGATGTGCGATGTTCTTCGTGATCGCTGAATCAAAGGAATAGTCCAAATTCTTCTCCTTTTCACAGATTACTATCCTTTTGCTATAAAAGACTTGTTTTTCCCGTCTTAACTCTTCGATTAACATGTCTCTGACAATTCAGATACTATTTAAAACAAAATCCGTTTTTTTTTTCTTTGTTGACTTTAAAATATTTAACAGATTTAACCACTATCCGAGTACACTTTGTATGCAACTTACTCGTTTGAGCCCACTCGGTCCGAGCACACTTAGACCGTGTCAACGCGGATTTAATTGGCTTTATAATTTGATTATATTAACAATTTAAGTTTTCTTGGAATTTATTACTACCTACTACTTTTTATCCACCTGGCAAGAAGTGATGATGTGTAGGTGGCGGCTCTGAAGAGGATACTTTCAGAGGATCTTCTTCAGAGCCGATGAATGAATGAATGAATGTAATGGAAACGAAAGGTCGATGAATTAAAGCATAGGAATTGTGCGAAACATGATATTATTATGATAAAGTAGAACTGACGAGTAGAGAGGACGTAAGGGGAAAAGTAAAATAAAAGGTGCATGGGTTGTGTGAAAGATGAAGCAATAAATATCTGTTTGACGTATTTTATCTGCAGTAAATTCAGCTCATTTCGACTTAGAATGGAGATCGTGCGCTGTGGTGCTCCTTGGGTGAAGGAAGCCTATGTCCAAAAGTGGTCTTTAATATTTAAAAATGATAATGGTGATGAATTTCACCTGCAGATTGATTTGTGTTATCTATAGTTTATGTATTTTTATGTCTAATAGCCGTAATTTTCCAAATCCGTTCATCCTTTTCTGTTGCATTTAAATTTTTTCGAGGTAATTTTTCGAATTTTTTATGTCGTAAGTGTCACGATTCCTAACATTTTATATAAACTTCAGATTTCGTCAAACAATTTTTTAAAGTAAGGGACATATTGTTTACAGTGAGAGACATTTTATTTACAGTAAGGGACATGGTTTTTAAAGTTAGGGGCATTTTATTTAAAGTAAGGGACATTGTCATTTAAATCGACTTATTTTTGACTAAAGTAAGGGTGTACATTATTTAGTACGGTGACTTACTTCAATTTTTTGAGAAGAAAAAATATTAATGACTGTTACATCACTTTTTTTTTCAAAAATCGCGTTTCGCGGTCAAAATTTTTGTACTGTAAGGGACATTTTTTTAAAGATAGAATTTTTTTAATAATACCAATCGATAGAGCGCGAAATTCTGAATCCAATGATATATATAACTCATTTTCGCCAAAATGTCCCTTACGTTAATTGATACTTCCGGTATCGATATGTAGATAACTGATAGGTGTCAGGAACGCATTCTCTGAACGGCCGAACAGGCCGGGACTCCACCAAAGCGGAAACTAGAGGGGATGTGTTTTAATAATCAATCAGATGCTAAGCGGAAAGGAGACGTAGATTTCTGATTGGTTATTCAAACACATCTCCTCTCGTCTCTTCTTTTGTGGAGTCGCGGCCTAATACTGGCATGGTGATCGAAGATTTTACGCCAAATAGATCTTAACCGATTCGTCGATGTCTAATTTCGCTAACTTCTACCTGTAGTGTCTAACAAAATTGAAGGAGTTACCATCGACTTTAAAATGACACATATCCGTGCCTAACGCCACACGCAAAAGAAAGTGATGGAACTGAAACGTGCCCTCCGCAACGAATCAGTTAAATATAAACTATATTTTTGCGTCTGCAATCGGCCCCGATCATTCACGGACCAACGATGCCTCTTGGATATACGAGCATTTTGTGAAACGATGGGTTACGTACTTAATGGCAGGGACGTGAGTAGAGGAGTAACTGATTTCATCTCTACCGTAACACTGACTACTCCGGACTAGAGTTGACTAGACATAATTCATCAATCCAGTACAAATTTAATTGCCATTTTTCTGATGAATAATGAAAAGGACAATGTTGCCTGTTACAAATAAAAAGCGCAACAGAGAGAGTGAAATGAGACACTCAAACAAGTTATAATTCTGTAAAAATCAACATATAAATTAACAACACAAGAATATTTAGGGTTTACCTTCGAACTGGACTCCATAGTCTTCGCAGTGCCCGCAGACGAGATGTAAGTCATCCTTCCTTCCTTGTAGAGCACGAAGACGATGATGGGCACGAATGTCAGCGCCACCAGCCCCACTCGCCACTCGTAGTACAGGGACAGCACCAGGGCGAAGCCGAATGTACCCACCGCTTGGACTACTGTACCTATTCTTTGACCTGTGGCCTGCGAGAGATTTGGAGATACTGGTCGAATGTATCATCAGTGGGGGCATTACAATCCAGTAAGTGAAAGAGATGGCGCTAGACGACTTGTATAGCTCTGTCACTTTCACTCGCCAGAATAAGCCTGGTTTTAGAACGTTGTAATACCCCCCCAGGTAACCGTGACTCTGGAGCGTAAAGGGCTGTCAAAGGATCAATGTGTGTGTGACAGGCCTGTTGGTCTAGTGGTTAGTGACCCTGACTGCTATGCCGGAGGTCGTGGGTTCGATTCCCACCCAGGACAAATGTTTGTGTGATGAGCACGATCATTTGTTCTGTGTCTGGGTGTAATTTATCTATAATATGTATGTATTTAGAAATACCTATATAGATAAGTATGTTTATCATTATTTTTGTCTTGTACCCATAACACAAGCTCTGCTTAGCTTGGGACTAGATGGCGTTGTGCGATAGGTGTGGAATATTATTTCTTAATTATTAATTTATTTTAGTCCGTACAAGTCTGACAGGCCATCCCATAATGCCCTGGGTTGGAGGATTCATTTGATGATTTGAAGAAGATTAAAAAAATAAGGACTGCCGGTTGAAAAATGCCGGCGATGAAATCTATATATATAAAAGAACAGGGGTTTTTCTTTTGACACGACTACAGCCGAAACCGCTTAACGCAGAAACTTGAATTTTGGACAGCATTTGCAGTCTACCATGTAGATTGGCAATAAGACGGGATTTTGCGAAAATCCTCCTCTAAGGGGGTGAAAAGGGGTGAAAACTTTTGTATGAAAAATCTTATTCCTTGGGTTTATAAACTTGAAACTTACCACGAATAAGAACATCAGTAGATAAATAAGATTAGCAACACTATTTTTTAAAAACTACCCTCCATTGATATTCTAGGGGTTGTTAAAGTTTGTATGGGAAAATCATAACGCGTGAGCTGATGAATTTGAAAATCAGTATTTATATACTACATAAGAATTAATCAAACACGTGTTTTTGGTTTTTCGAAAATCACCCCCCAAGTTGGTGAAAAGGGGTATTCAAGTTTTAAGGGGGGAATATTAAATCACTAAACGTAGAAACCTGAATTTTGGATGGTAGTTACAATTTATAATGTAGATGAGCATTATGAAAGGATTTTGCAAAAATCTCCCTCTAAGGGGGTGCAAAGGGGTGAAAACCTTTGTATGTAAAATCTTATTTCTTGGGTTTATAAACTTAAAACTAGGTACGAATATGAATATAAGTAAATAAAAAAGATGGGCATTATTACTTTTTTTAAAACTACCCTCCATTTTTGGGTTTTCCGAAAATCACTTGCTAAATTGGTGAAAAGGGGTGATAAAGTTTTAAGGGACGGATTTTACTGCTTGCTTCGATAAACTCAAAACTTGGCCTAAATATTCTCTTAATCAAATAAAGGATGCGTATTCATGTATATTTAAAAATCAACCCTTGACGGGGTGAACATGGGAAAATCAGGACTAGACCATTTTTAGATTTTCCAAAAGTATCCTATAACGAATGACCGAGCATTAAATTCACTGAGTTTGAAGTTAAAAACACGCGCAGACGAAGTCGCGGGCAAAGTGCTAGTTTTAACATAAAGTAATGCGTTTGATTGGGTTCGATCCCACGTTTAACAACTCGTAAGTCGGGGTAGTTTTCGTACTGAGCCACTACTGCTCTCCGCTTGAATACAGAATAGAAATTATGTTGTTACTAAGTTTTGCTTATGGCAAAAGTCATTGCACCCTATCTAAGAATACTGTTCAAAATATTAAAACGTTTTTTACGAATTTGAACCTTATCTCACTGTAATATACAAAGTCCAATTTGAAAATTTATGTAAATGCCCTGAGATCGTGATCATTTTTATTGACCTTTTTTTGGAAATTATTCAAAAAAGGAGGAGGTTTTCATTTCGACTGTATTTTTTGGTAAGGACTGTCAGACTTGACAAACTATCTGTTCGATCAGTATCGTTGGCCTTTACGTTCCAGAGCCTGTAGCCAAATGGCAATCGACAATCGCTTACGTTCAGCAGTCGCTAATACGTTTGAAACTTTATACCCCATCGAAACAGTTGAAAATCTAGTAAAGACTGCTGAGCGATAGCGAACGAAACAAACGAAAACGATTAACGATCTGTAATCTTTGATAGATTTTCAACTTTATGCTTTGGGGTATAAAGTTGAAAATGTATTAGCGACAGTTGAACGTTCACGATTGTCGCTTGCCGTTTGGGTCATTTCACGCAGGCTCAATTTTTTACTAATTTCGGTGGATTTTTTTATTTGTAGGTTTTCGGATGAAACAATAAACTTGTTTTATTCTGGAACACATTAGTATTCTAGATGTTTTAGTATGAAATAAACAACTGTTAAATACATTTTACATAGTGATTTCACGCGAAGAACCTCTAAAAACGGTGTCGGTGAAACTACCCGTTTGGCTACAGGCTCCGGTATCCTTCATAATAATAAGCTCACCCCTTGTACAGTAGCAGCCTCCCCGGACAGTCTGGCACAGAGCGCGCCCGTGGCGTTGTTCTTGTCGTCGTAGAAGCCGATCTCCTGCTCCAGTAGCTTGTGGAACATGGATAGCCGCAGTCGCTGTGTCAAGTGCTCGCCCGCTATGCCGTAGAAGAATACCTGTGTTTTTTTAACGCATTGTTATTGTATTATAAAAAAATTACTAATTAGTCCGTCACTAAGATATAGTTCGAGAAGAGATTGCAAATACGAGCTCTAAATACAAAGCCAGATTAAGGACCCACCGGAAAGCGTTAGTGAAAAGGCTACTCTCTAGCAATCCACCAAAACGTCTGAAAAGGGCATTTATAATAATAATCTTTTTTTTTTTAGCGTGGTGTAATCATCAAATGAGTCCTCCCACCCCGGGCAGGGCGGGAGGGACTGTCAGACTTGTACTGATTAAAATCCACGGTGTCTTCAATAGCCCTTTATGTTCCGGGGTCATGGTGAGGAAATAAATCCTGCGACCCCGGCAAGCTTTGGCCCTCTGAGAGGCGTCGTCATAGTTGATACTAGACCCAGACAAAGAATACAATCCCAGCTAAACCCTGCACTGGAGTCATAAGGACGGAATTTCGAAACAGTAGTGCACTTGTTGGACTGCACACTCTATTGCCAGATCTACCAAGACATCCACTTATAGTAGATTACTGATTAAGGATAATCCATAACTTAAAAAAAAAAACTTAGATACAAAAAATATATTTGTCACATATTTTTTCATTCGATAAAATTAAACCAAAATTGTAGAAGATACAGAGACTTGATACTACGTCACAAGCAAGTAGAATTTATATTTGCTTTTGATGTCTCAAGTCTCCTTTCTCAAGTTTTGATGCCATTTATCTTTGTAATTATTAAGAGATATCCTTAAAAGAAATTATTTTTCAAGATTCGTGCCGTTGTCCGAAGTGGATCACTAAGGCCCGTATTACAGTGTTACGCATATTCTGGAAGAGCGCATACCGCATATCCTGAAAGTTGGCAATGTCGTCGCAAATGGCTGTCAATTTTATACAGGTTTTAATAAATTCTACAAAACTGTATGAAAATAAGATTACGGCTCTGTAGTGCACTAAAATATTGATGAGGAAATGCAATGCTTAATAACGTAACACCGAATATATCGTTTTGGACGTAAAAAAAGCACTTGGAAACATTCCAAAATGCCTTTTAAATTCACCTGAAACGGTTACAATATCAAATTCAGTGTTTTAATTGCATTCCTATATTAGGTTTCTACTGCACTATTGAGCCATATTTCTTATTTCCATTCAGTAACATTGAGAAATTAATTAAAACTTGTAAATATTTGACAGCCATTAGCGACGTTGCCAATTTTCTGGTTATGTGGCCTTAAAACTAGTTTCAACCAATCAAATTAATGGTTTGAATCTAGTTTTAAGTAGTGCTCGATTATTGAGTGATAGGTACAGGCCTAAGAAGTGGATCTTTTCCACAAGTTGAAGTAACCATTGACTTAAAACACACACTTGTTGCTTAATAAGTACACTTGCTGGAGGAGCTCGTGTTAGCCACGATAATCACAGCACCAATCTTCCGGGTTAAGCCGCGCTTGCAGAAGTTGGTCTGTGGATGGGTGACCATCTTTCAAAGCGAGTTTCCTCCGTGCCTCGGAAAGCATGTAAAGCCGTTGGTCCCAGTTGTCATTTGTAGATCTTTGACAGTCGTTACTGTTAGTCAGAAGCTTTAAAGTCTGACAACCAGTCTTACCATGGGGTATCGTATTACCCAGTTACTGGGTTGTGGAGGTCCGACAGGCAGTCGCTCCATGTAAAATACTGATATCCAGCTGAATCTGGTTCGATTGGAAGCCGACCTCAATATACTAGTTGGGAATAAGGCTAGGCAGATGATGATGATACAATGTAGAAGTACATACCGTGATAAAGTTAGTTATTCCCGAGAAGATACCGATGCCGACAAATATTAACGAGTATTTACGAACTTCTCGTAAAACTTTCTCTTCGTCTTCGTCGGACAGAATCTGTAACAATTCGATTTTTTTTATGTGAGATGTTTGCTCTTAACCTTAGTCTAGGTCAGGAGTGACTAAGAGAAGGTCGATGATGGAGCGAGCTTACCCAGAAGAAGTCTGTTCACTCTAACTTTGAAGAGATTAGGGTTGTATGCATTCGGAAACACAGACGCAGGCAGAAAGTTTCACTCCTTCGCTGTCCGCATTATAAAAGACTTTTGGAAACGATGATATTAAAAATCTGGTGTAGGTACCTATGTGTTCTTTTTTTCTTATAGTTGGAAAAATTAATATATAACTAGCACTTTGCCCGCGACTTCGTCTGCGCGTGCTTTTAACTTCGAACTCAGTGAATTTACTTCGCGCTGACCCTCCCTATAGTATAGGATACTTTTGGAAAATCTCTAGTAGTTTCAGGGCCTATTCAATTCAAACAAACAAAAACACGCTAGGGGTTGATTTTTTTAAATATAATAAATACGTATCCTTTATTCGATTGAGAGATAATTTATGCCCAGTTTAGAATTTATTGAAGCCAGCAGTAAATTGTTCCCTTAAAACTGAATCAACCCTTTTCAAAATTTAGGGGGTGATTTTCAAAAACCCAAAAATGGAGCGTAGTTTTGAAAAAAGAATAGTGTCCATCTTTTTTATTTACTTATACTCACATTCGTACCAAGTTTCAAGTTTATAAACCCAAGAAATAAGATTTTACATACAAAGGTTTTCACCCCTTTTCACCCCCTTAGAGGGAGATTTTCGCAAAATCCTTTCATAATGCTCATCTACATTATAAATTGTAACTACCATCCAAAATTCAGGTTTCTACGTTTAGTGGTTCAATATCCTCCCCTTAAAACTTGAATACCCCTTTTCACCACCTTGGGGGGTGATTTTCGAAAAATCCAAAAACACGTGTTTGATTAATTCTTATCTAGTATATAAATACTGATTTTCAAATTCATCAGCTCACGCGTTATGATTTTCCCATACAAACTTTAACAACCCCTAGAATACCAATGGAGGGTAGTTTTAAAAAAATTGTGGTGCCAATCTTATTTATTTACTAATGTTCTTATTCGTGGTAAGTTTCAAGTTTATAAACCCAAGGAATAAGATTTTTCATACAAAAGTTTTCACCCCTTTTCACCCCCTTAGAGGAGGATTTTCGCAAAATCCCGTCTTATTGCCAATCTACATGGTAGACTGCAAATGCTGTCCAAAATTCAAACTTCTGCGTTAAGCGGTTTCGGCTGTAGTCGTGTCAAAAGAAAAACCCCTGTTCTTTTATATATATAGACTAGCACTTTGCCCGCGACTTCGTCTGCGCGTGTTTCTAATTTCAAACTCAGTGAATTTAATTCCCGCTCACCCTCCTTATAAGAAAATCTAAAAACTCAATACAAACAAACAATCAATCGTAGTAGACAAACTGATTTTCCGATTTTCACCCCGTTAGGGGTTAATTTATTAAAATAAAAATAAGCATCCTTTATTCGATTGAGAGATAATTAATATGTCAAGTTTTGAGTTCATCGAAGCAAGCAGTAAAATCCTTCCCTTAAAACTTTATCATCCCTTTTCACCAATTTAGGGAGTGATTTTCGGAAAACCTAAAAATAGAGGGTAGTTTTGAAAAAAGAATAGTGTCAATCTTTTTTATTTACTTATACTCACATTCGTACCAAGTTTCAAACTACTCTCAGTTTAAAAAAGTAATAACGCCCGTCTTTTTTATTTACTTATACTCATATTCGTACCAAGTTTCAAGTTTTTAAACCCAAGAAATAAGATTTTACAAACAAGGTTTTCACCCCTTTGCACCCCCTTAGAGGGAGATTTTTGCAAAATCCTTTCATAATGCTCATCTACATTATAAATTGTAACTACCATCCAAAATTCAGGTTTCTACGTTTAGTGGTTTAATATTCCCCCCTTAAAACTTGAATACCCCTTTTCACCAACTTGGGGGGTGATTTTCGAAAAATCCAAAAACACGTGTTTGATTAATTCTTATGTAGTATATAAATACTGATTTTCAAATTCATCAGCTCACGCGTTATGATTTTCCCATACAAACTTTAACAACCCCTAGAATACCAATGTAGGGTAGTTTTAAAAAAATAGCGTTGCTAATCTTATTTATCTACTAATGTTCTTATTCGTGGTAAGTTTCAAGTTTATAAACCCAAGGAATAAGATTTTTCATATAAAAGTTTTCACCCCTTTTCACCCCCTTAGAGGAGGATTTTCGCAAAATCCCGTCTTATTGCCAATCTACATGGTAGACTGCAAATGCTGTCCAAAATTCAAGTTTCTGCGTTAAGCGGTTTCGGCTGTAGTCGTGTCAAAAGAAAAACCCCTGTTCTTTTATATATATAGATTACTCTCGCCTTGACTGGAGCAGAAGGGGCTATCAGAATTGACCAAAAATCTTGCCATTTGTGTTCCAAGACCGCGGTAACCACTTGGCTTACATTGTCAGAACATTCTTGTCAAACCGCAAAAAAGTTAAGGCAAATTAAAAAAAATATGGTACAGTGAAAAAAAATGGTTGTGAAATTACTCACACCAATAAAGTCTCCAAAGATGACAGCGAACAGTGGCATGCAGAAGCCGCTCATCAAGGAACAGATGCTGGCGAGTGTGACACTCTTCCACTCTGGCTTGTTCAGCTTCAACACCCTGAGGAACGAGACGTCCACCGCCTTGTCTTCGTCTTCCTCACCGTCCTGTATTTATGGATAGATAGGTCTTTGGTTATAGAAGGTACTATAGTCACCGCCAAATAAGTCTGGAATACTCGTAATCGTATAATTATTGCTTACTAGCTGACCCGGCAAACGTTGTTTTGCCATATAAATTATTTCTAGTTTTCCTTATTTGCTCACCGTTTAGACCTACCCCGGACTACGACAAACATTTTAAAACCAAAATCAGCTCAATCGGCCCAGCCGTTCTCGACTTTTAATCAGACTAACGAACAACAATTCATTTTTATTAAATATATATATAGATTATCATTGATGTGTCTATTGTAGACTAAATTGACACAGCGTGGTTTAATTACTTTTATTACTTAGACTTATTATATCACTTTTCGAGGGACTTCCATGTCACAAATAAGGGGTGTACTACGCCCGGTCAAAGTGAGAATACTTACACCAGATTTGAACTCCAAAAAGTCGTCTTCGTCATCCTTTTCACTTATTATTGAAACTTCACGACTTAGTTTTGACTTTTCTGTAAAAATAAGATTTCTTTTTTATTTTATAATTGTTTTAGAGGGTCCGTCCTCGTGCTAAAATGGCCACTAAGGTAAGCGTCCACAGGTCGGCATCGGACGCATCGCATCAAACGGATTTCTGTATCGGCAGCGATCGGATTGCCGTCGCGAGTATCAGCATTGCCGATGCCACCTTCATGGCGTCCACTGATCGGCATTCCGTATGACGTCATCGGTACGCATCGCATGTAGGCATTGCCGATGAGCCGTCCGTACGATGCGGATCAGTGGACGCAGTTGTATGAGTTTTCATACAAGGCAAACTAAAATCCGTTACGTACGATACGTCCGATACGTGCGATGCGGACCTGTGGACGCTTACCATAATGTGATATTAGTAGCTACGCCACTGTGTGCGACGCTGTCAATATTGGAATCTGAAGTCTTTTCAGTCTTGTACAGTTTGCTTCTTCTGCCACGTTCAAACATTTCTCCGAATAAGTTATACCTATTTAGGTTAAAATCCACAAGAATCCGACGAAATAATGTTTTTTTTCTCCACCAGTATCGCCGGCATCGGAACAGATACGTTACTGAGTCAGAGGTCCTACAAGTGGCAAATAATATTTGACGAAAACGCTCTGTAGTCTCTAATAAACTTTGAACTTTATTTTCTTGTGTATAAAGTTGAAAATCTATTGAAGATTACAGCGCGTTTTCGTTCGTTCGTGTCGGTAGTATTTCTTGGTCTAAGCCCCCTACAATAGATAGATCATTAAGTAGTAAGTACCACTCTTCTCCATAGATCCCGGCATGGTCTGCAACATGACCATGTCGTAGTAGTGTCCCTTCTTCGCCATGAGGTCGTCGTGGCTGCCGCTCTCCACCACCACTCCGCTCTTGAACACGTAGATCAAGTCCACGTTCCGGATGGTTGACAGTCTGTGGGCTACCACTAGCGTTGTGCGACCTTCTTGAGCCTGCGAAAGTAAAGAAACAGCATTACACAAATGGCCAGTGACACAATGGAGCAGTGGTGGCCCAGTGGTTATCGCGGGCCCTACTTACGAATTGTTGGTCGTGGGCTCAAACCCCGCCAGGCGCAGTACAGGCGCTTTGTGTAATTTATTTCATCACCACTGCTCTCAAAACGGTGAAGGAAAACATCGTGAGGAAACCAGCATGTTCTAGCACCAAAAATTCGAAGACATGTGACATCTACCAATCCGCACTGGGCCCGCGTGGTGGATTATGGCCCACGCTCTCTCACAGAGAGAAGGCCTGTGTCCCAGTAGTGGAGATTTAAAGTAGGAACAGATAATTAATGTCCCCGATACCGCTATAGTAATAATATGTTTAGTCGTTTTTTCGATTAGATAAGTTATTGATAGGATTTAAGTACGAATCTTAAACTGGTTTACAAAATTCAACTTATTGTCTGTTGCCCCCGATATAGAAGATACTCCGACCAGACCGAGTGTTGTATCTGGTGCCCTTCTGATCAACAATTCTAGTCGTATTTTTATGTACAATCGACCAAGTGGAATGATGACCCACCATAAGCTTATTTTTGCAGAGACATTCAAAAACAATTAGGTCCACATTCACGTAAACTTACATATCCATGGTAACGACTTTGATCTTTGTCAATTTGACAGATTCAAACGATTTATTGTCAAAATGGGTCATGATTCCGCTTTGTCGACTGTACCTTCAAATCCCGTAGAAAAACAATTTTTTTGGCTGTAAACTAGCGTTTAAAAAATTTTGCTGTGCCACTGTCTTGCGAAAGTCCGTTTTGCAACAGTCTTCAACTTTTTTTTTTTTTTGGGGATAGCCAATTTCCAAATGGTGATAAGTACTTAGTCAAAAATACAATATTCAGCTAAAAATAACATCGATTGTGGAGATGTGCGGAAGCTCACTTTCTTTCAATATCGTAATAAAAAATCGTATTCTAAAGTAAAACCTTACCTTATCGAGAGCCTTCTGCACCCTAGCTTCAGAGGATGTGTCCAGCGCGCTGGTAGCTTCATCCAATAGCAGTATCTTCGGGTTCCGTACAAGTGCACGTGCTATGGCTATGCGCTGCTTTTGTCCACCTGACAGTGAAGCACCTCGCTCTCCTACAAGAGTGTCGTAACCCTGTGTCCAAGAATGATGACTATTATAAAGGCTTTGGTTTACTGGTAGAGAATGCCTTGCATAGGCAAAATTAAAACAATATGCTTTTCTGGACTAGCTACAGGCAAGAAAAGAAAATGAGTTACATCGTAACGTATAAATTTTTAAGTATTTCTTTTTGTTTAAAATGCATCAAATTTATATGATGTGGTAATGTCAACACTTACCGTAGTACCACAAAAACTTTTACGTCTTTTGAACACTTGTCTAAAAAAATGTCAGATTATGAGGTTGAAATTGTCTAAAAAAAGTGTTCAGTTTTTGTAGTAAGGCTGTTTGTATCCACAAAACAGTTCAAAAATAAAAACGCGTCTTTTTCGTTTCGAACCGGAATGGATAGATTCAAAAATGATCTGGAGGAAGCCATGGAAGAAGGTGGTTATATTTCAAAGAAGTTAGAAAGAAGTTATTTAAACTGAAAATACCTACCTTCGGCAATCTCATAATAAACTGATGCGCATTAGCCTGCCTGGCGCACCTCTCGATCTCCTCATTGGTTGCGTCCTCGCGTCCATAGCGGATGTTCTCCCGGACCGTGGTGTTGAACAGCACGGGCTCCTGACCCACCAGACCGATCTGGTCGCGGAGCCAGCGGATGGATAGGTCACGGACATCGTGGCCGTCGATATGCACCTATAGGAGTATTCAATGGAATGTTAGTTTTTTTTTTTTTTGGGAAAATCCCTAATTCAGAGAAGTACAGAGGAGGTGTAGGTATGTTCTTCGACAGGCTTAGTTGAAAATAAAGTTGCAGTGGATTGGCTATGTCTGTCTGAGAACCACAAGAAAACGGAGCAAAGTTCTAGAGTGTGAGTTTAGTGTAAGGAAACGACGTATATGCCTCCAGCAAGAAGAACTTGCCCTGCAGACAAGAGCCAAGCGATAATCGCTCAGTAGTGTTTAATGGATTTTCAACTTCATTCTCAAGCACATAAAGTTGAAAATGAATTAATGACTAGTGAGCGATAAGGTTGGCTTGCCGTTTGTCCAGAGGTGTTATTTTTTTGCGAAATATAAAATGCGCAGCTAGATAACATTGGTTAAGCTGATGAAATAAAAGGGTATAAAGTGTCACGTACGGATGTAGATAACGTGGAAATTATTTATTTAATTATGTATTGTATTTTTACCCGACTGAGGGGAAGCCCAAAAGCAAGTTATGTTGTTTAATAAACTATCACGGCTCACCATAGAGCGGTTTCTTAACGTAGTTTTGAATTGCAAATAAACAGTAGAAATACACAAAATGAAATAAAAGTAGATAAGGTAAAATAAATAAATTAGCAGAACTTTGCATGATCAACATGAAACAAAGACTTTATCTCTTTTTGAGAGGCCAACGTACCGCACTTAGATTGGTTAACCTTAACTTTAAATACTGGGTGTAAAAGACAGCCCTCCGCAAACTTTCAGGGCTTGCTCAGTACACGAAACTGAACAAACTTCCACAATTTTTTTTAGGAAACAAAAAAAAATCAGCTTCTCTATTCAAACTGTCCAATCAAGTTTATAATTTTCTATGGCGAGATCGATTTTTTTTTTCATTTCCTGAAAAATAATTGTGGAAGATTGTTCAGTTTCGTCTACTGAGCAAGCCCTGAAAGTTTGCGGAGGGCTGTCCCTTACACCCAGTATATCAGCATTTTTTTTTTCATATAAAAAGTAGGAATATCATTTTTTATTAATTATGTAATATTCGCCACGACTCTTTTTCTAACTAATTTAATATTATAATAATTATGTAATATTCGCCACGACTCCTAAGTTTTGGTAACTAATTTAATAAAACCTTATAAGAAGGTACTTACGCTGCCATCGATGACGTCATAGAACCTGGATATCAGCTGTATGATGGTGGACTTGCCACACCCAGAGTGGCCCACTAGCGCCACAGACTGACCACGTTTTACTGTGATATTGACACCCTTCAGCACCTGTGTGGAATAAGCATAGCATCATCAGCCTAAAATGTTTCCACTGCTGGAAAAGGAGCATCCTCTCTGTGAGGGGGAATGGGCTGTATCGTCACGCTGGTCCAGTCCACATCTAGCTACACATAATGGCTGCTACACACCTTATCCTACTATATACTATTATAAAGGCGAAAGTTTGTAAGTATGGATGTATGGATGTTTGTTACTCTTTCACGCAAAAACCACTGAACGGATTTGGTTAAAATTTGGTACACAGATAGTTTATAACCTGGATTAACACATAGGATAGTTTTTATCCCGATTTTATGTTCCCGTGGGATAATTTAGAGTTGTAGCGGGTGAAGCCGCTGGCAACAGCTAGTTATAAATAGTTACGATTAGTCGGTACAGATCAAACTGCAACGATAAATCGACAAGTGTGTATGAGAAAAATCGAACAAACTGTACAGTTTTTCTCATACACACTTGTCGATTTATCGTTGCAGTTTGAACTGTACCGTCTAATCGTAACGATATAACGTAGGGCGTGTAGCAGCCATTAGCGAGCTTGCTGATGTTGCGGTGCGACACAATTCGGCCGATTTCAACTGCAAGTGAAAATCGTCCTTGCCACTACGACATTGGACATAAAACGTAGGAAAAAAAATACACTCTAGCCACGACGACGTACCTACGTACGAATGGCGTCATGAGCAAGATAACATGTTAATGTTATGTTTCATCAACATCGTGCAATAAGTAGACATGTTTCATGTTATGATAAAAGGTTTGAAATAAATAATGAACTAGGTGTGCGACAATTTTTTTTATTTATTTGAGTTTTTTGTCTTCCGTGTCATATCGATCATAAATATAAATACCTAATTGTATAATTAATAAAATTATTATCATGAATTGCGAATTTCACACGAATATCACATGTCTAATGAATGAAATAGATAAACAGGAATTACCCTATTTAATCTAAATAATCTTGTTTTTTTTTATGAGGCATGTTAGATACCTACCTAATTTCTTGCGACTTTTCTTGAGAAATATGTCATATAATTATATTTTTTATTGATTGTATTGAAACGTGTTGATTAGGAGGACAATTAAAAAATTAACAAATGTAATTCACGTTTCATATAGGTACAAAGAAAAAGCGCCAATTTAGTTAAGTTCATATTTTAGAGAATAATCTTCAGAACCACACCACAGCACTTTTATTATCTACTAGGTATTATGTTTTTAAAAAGTTTTTCTACTCGTGTTTGCTGCCAGTGGTAATTCCTTGACCCCACCCTGAGACCCTCACGGAAAAAGAGGTTGGGATCTCCTGCTAAGTAGTTACAAACAAATGATTTTACTATTTAAAACATTATCTCATATCTAGACTAAATGACATCTTTTATCCAGGTAACGCAAGCGAAGCTGCGCACAAAAACTAATTACAAATAAAAACAAAATACGATATTCAAAATAGATTCAAACAGCTTCAAATGATCCTGCATCAAAATATACGACATAATTTTCTAAACAACACAAAAATTTAATCATTCGATAATTTAGCGGTCAAAGTATCTTCGCATTATTGAAGCGATAACAACGTGGCGCATAACTGATACGTCACAACAAGACGCAAATGATATAAAACTCTTTGCTCCTTTTTTCTCTATTACTGTTTTCCTTATAATTTTGTTTGTCATGTATTGTCAACAATATTATCTCAAATATGCTGTGAATTTTTAAGCATAATAAAACCTTGTATTAATTAAAGGTTTTGTCAGTCATTTCAATTTATTATGCTTAAATAAAATATGGATAAATATCTACGGCCAGAAAGATTTGACGCCGACCCATCTGATGGTTCTGCATCCAAATCATGGGAACATTGGATTAAAACATTTGAATACTTCGTGACAAGTCAAAAGAATGCGACCGCTCCTCCATCAGATAAGGACGCACAGTCGAGGGACAATCAATGGAACGAAGTTAAGTATCAACTTCTCGTAAATCATATTTCTCCAAAAGTCTATGAATTCATAAATGAAAGTAAAAGCTATGAAGAAGCTGTAACTGTTCTGCAAAAGCTGTACGTAAAACCAAAGAATATTATTTTCGCGAGACACAGGCTTGCATCGCGAAAGCAACGCTCTGATGAGACAATAGATTCCTATTTACAAGCTTTGAAACAACTATCTAAAGACTGTGGATTTTCTGCCGTCGACGCTGAAACTAACAGAAACGACTGCATCCGCGATGCCTTTATATCTGGTATTTTATCAAATAAATACAGACAGCGACTTTTAGAAAATCTTACTTTGACTGTCGATGAAGCTTACAATCAAGCAATTTCTTTAGAAACAGCTGAGATAAACTCAAACAGCTTCAATATTCTGCCAGTAAACGCAGCTAATAAAGAAACTGCTCATGTCTCCAAACAACGAGCAACGCAAGACGGAAACCTCTCTGCTACTCATTCAAGACAACGAAAATGCTTTTTCTGTGGAGGACAAGTACATCTACGCAAAAACTGTCCAGCATTAGAAGTAGTCTGTCAACTTTGCAACAAAAAAGGACATCTTGCGTCTGTATGTAGAAGTTCAACCACAAAATCTTATTCAGTTACAACAGACACGGATAATTCAGCCTGTACTATTATTGCAGCATCACCTGCGTCTCTTAGAAAAGCTACTGTACCTGCGTACATCAAAGGTATAAGAGCGGAAGCACTTTTAGATACGGGAAGTTCAGTTTCTTTTATAAATGACAGTTTCTGTAAACTTTGCGGACTTAAAACGAAGCCCTGCAGTCAAACTATATCAATGGCCTCACTTAACCATGTATCACAAGTGCAAGGTCAAACTTTTCAAACAATTAATATTGGACAACACAAATACGAACATGTAAATCTTCTTATTGTCAAAAATCTTTGCGCCGATATAATAGTTGGTCATGATATTCTCGGAGAACATGCGTCGTTAGAATTTTCTTTTGGTGGGCCAAAGAAGCCACTCCAAGTGTGTAATGTCGCTGCAGCAACTGTGCCAGCCGTACCACTTTTGCAAACGTCGCTCCTAATTGCAAACCTATTGCTGTAAAATCCAGGAAACATACTGATGAAGATATAAAATTTATTAAGGATGAGATCAGTAATCTGTTAGCTGAAGGTGTAATTGAAGAAAGTAAATCACCTTGGAGAGCTCAGGTCCTTGTAACTAAGAATGAAACGCATAGGAAGCGACTTGTAATTGATTATTCTCAAACAATTAACCGTTACACAGAACTTGACGCATATCCACTGCCAAATATCGAAAACTTAGTTGCAAAAGTGGCGCAGAACACAATGTTTAGCTTGATTGACTTGAAAAGTGCTTACCATCAAGTTCCTATTTTACCCGAAGAAAGAAAGTATACTGCCTTTGAAGCTCTAAATAATTTATATCAGTTCAGACGTATACCTTTCGGCGTGACAAATGGCGTCTCAAGTTTTCAAAGAACAATAGACTGGATTATTAGAAAAGAAAAACTTGAGAAAACATATGCTTACCTTGATGACATTACTATTTGTGGCCTTACTCGTGAAGAACATGACCGCAATTTGAACCATTTTATGACAGCCGTTAAAAAGTACGGTTTGACATTGAGTATGCAAAAATGTAAATTTTCTCACGATAATATTAATATTCTTGGCTACAATATTCATAAACACATTATCAAACCTGACCCTGAGCGCCTGAAGCCACTTATTGAACTACCACCACCACAGGACATACCCAGTCTCAGACGTACACTTGGCATGTTCGCGCACTACTCTAAATGGATTCCTAATTTTTCAGAACGTATTCACTCACTTGCTAAAACGACAGCTTTTCCCTTTACTAACGATCAAACTAAATGCTTTGAAAGTCTAAAACACGACATTGCCAAATCATCAATCCATGCGATCGATGGAAATGTACCGTTTACCGTCGAAACTGATGCGTCAGATCATTCTATCGCAGCAGTGCTAACGCAAGACTCCAGGCCTGTTGCATTCTTTTCAAGAACCCTTAATCCAACCGAACAAAACCATTCTGCTATAGAAAAAGAAGCTTACGCTATCGTAGAGTCTTTAAGAAAATGGCGCCATTACCTTATTGGTAAGCAATTTCGTTTGGTCACCGATCAACGTTCAGTTTCTTTTATGTTTAATATGAAACATTCTAGTAAAATTAAAAATGAGAAGATTCAGAGATGGCGGTTGGAACTTGCTGCTTATAAATTTGATATCGTTTACAGGCCTGGTAAAGAAAACTACGCTGCCGATGCTTTGTCTAGAGTTTGTGCCTCGACAGAAAATCATACAGTCAAACTTATATCGCTTCACGAGGCTCTTTGCCATCCTGGCATTTCACGAATGTTTCATTGGATACGTTCTAAGAATTTACCATATTCTCTTGAACAAGTCAGAAATATGACCAATTCTTGTCGAATTTGTTCAGAAATAAAGCCTAGATACCTACGAAATACCAATGATCATCAAGCAAAACTCATCAAAGCAACAGCTCCCTTCGAACGCTTAAGCATTGATTTTAAAGGCCCAGTTCCTACGAATACGACAAATAGATACATTTTAACTCTAATTGACGAATTTTCACGATTTCCGTTCGCTTTTCCATGTAATGACGTCAGCTCGAAAACAGTGATCAAACATCTCAATAATCTATTCATGACATTCGGTTTTCCATCTTATATTCATTCGGATCGCGGCACAGCTTTTCTTTCTGCTGAAGTTCAAAAATTTCTTCATGAGAGAGGTATCGCTACAAGTCGAACTACTGCCTACAATCCACAGGGCAATGGACAAGTGGAAAAATTGAATTCGACTCTCTGGAAAACAATACTCCTGGCGTTGAAAACCAAAAATTTATCAGTCGAGAACTGGGAGCAAGTGCTGCCTCAAGCCTTGCATTCTATCCGCTCCCTACTTTGCACTACTACTAATTTCACACCGCATGAGCGAATGTTTAGACATCCCCGAAGATCTACTAACGGAGTTTCTATACCAACTTGGCTTACGAATTCTGGCCAAGTCTTATTGAAGAAATTGAATAGATCAAATAAATATGAACCTATAGTCGAGGAGGTGGAATTATTACACACTAATCCAGATTATTCGCATATAAGATATCTCGATGGACGAGAGACTACAGTTTCAAATCGGTATCTAGCACCATTGGGATCAGATGATATGGCGGCTCCCCAGGAAACTTGTGAAGAAGAAAATTCTTTTGTTACACCGCCTACATCACCTGTAGCTGAAGGCCGTGACGTCACACCTTCTACAAGGTTGAATGAGCCTTTATCTGATCATGGCGGACACCCAGTTCAAGAAGAATTACCACCACTATCTCCGCCACAGGAGATGCCTCGACGATCCAGTCGCTTAAGAGGACAACCAAAATTTTTAGAAGATTACATTACAAATTAGTGCGGGAGAATGATATAAAACTCTTTGCTCCTTTTTTCTCTATTACTGTTTTCCTTATAATTTTGTTTGTCATGTATTGTCAACAATATTATCTCAAATATGCTGTGAATTTTTAAGCATAATAAAACCTTGTATTAATTAAAGGTTTTGTCAGTCATTTCAAATTTAAATGTTATGTCTTCGCGCAAATCAATGAGTCATATTGTTATTAGCAAATTATTGCAAGATGTTTGGAGACATAACAATCCACGCGTCAAAACAATTTGTGTTTTGGAAACTCACACTATCTAGGGGATTCTCTATTCAAATGATAAAATTTACTCACTTTAATGATGATGTGGGTTTGGGGAACTCTAAGAACGTAATTTTTTTAGATTCCTTGTGTGGAAGAGTGATCTATGATATCAAAGAAATATCATCATTAAATGACTAATATAATATGAGAGGAAATTCAAACTAAATTAGTTCTAGCAGGTATACTTTATGACCGATTGGACTTAGTTCCGAGCCGCCAGTAGTGAGAATTGAATAAAAATCATTAATTAAAAACTCTTTTTTCGTAACAACTAAGCTGTTAAAACGAAAGGCTGTAGACCCCCTAGGCAAGCGATAAACGTTAACTCTCATTAGTCTTTAATAAATAATCAACTTTAAACCCTAGAGCATAAAGTAAAAAATCTATTAAAGAATACTGAGTGTTATCGACAACAATGAACAAAAACGCAAAAATTGACTTTCAACTTTAAGTGCTGCAGCATATAGTTGAAAATTTATTAAAGACTACTGAACGTTTACGTTTATATCTCGTCTAGGGGTAAAGGTATCTACGAATGTCGGAAAACAGCTTACTCATTAATGAAAATACTCACCGGCACATCAGTTCTCGACGGATAGTGGAAGACAACATTCTTCAACTCGATGTTTCCGTCAATATCCTTGGGGACAGTTCCCCTGTTCAGCAGTGGGTTGATCGAGGGTATGTTGTCGATCATGTTGAAGATCTGTGCGCCGGCGCCGCGGGCCGAGCCGAACACCTCCATCAGAGTCGACGAGATACCGAAGTTGGCCGAACCCGTCATCACACCGAAGAATACCTAAGGAGGCCATGTGTTTAAAGCCGGAAACACATTATACAACACGCCACGCGACGCAACGTGTCAACACCCGATTTGCAGTGAGCGCGTGTCGTCGCGTCGGGTGTTCATAGTGTGTTTCTTTTCTGGTCATAGAAAACAATACATTTGATTTGACCCAACACGCATCACGTCGGGTGTTAATAATGTGTTTCCGGCTTTAGTGTGATGTTGATGCAAAAAAGAGAAGCAAGATAAGTCGTCTTTCTTTTATTTTGTTTTTCAACTCTCGTAAAAGCTGGTATTGGCCAAGTACACGCTACATTTTACGCGCTCACACACTCGTTTATTCGGGTGAAATAATTATTATTACCTACAAAATAATGCTGATGCAAGTTCACCTCAAATTGTAGCTATCTATATTACCTATGCATACCTATATTCAGTACGTACTATATTAGAAAAGATTAGATAATTATATCTAAGCAAATTGACATATAAATTATATTTATGTAGTTTTATTTTGGCACATATACCTACGTGTTGCCTCTCAAAACAAACGTTATCTATATTATCTTTCGTTGGATAAAATTATAACAGGAAACCCTTAAGTGAGTGTAAGCCGTATAAACTATATTCGGTTCGGATATTTTTCGTTTATCGACAGTTGAAAGCGGAAATTGCATTCTTCAATTTTCAACGTTCGGTGTAGCGCCCAAAGTTGAATATCGTACTGTCACGTGTGACATTTCTTATTACTGCCATATTATAAATAGTGAATGCGAATTATTAGGCAGGGATCACAGATACAAAGAAAAATTAACACAAGCTTTTGTGACAAGCTATTAGCACAAGTTTAATCGTACTTCTATGCTATTTTTTAAACGAATCTACGACGAATCGTCGTTGAGCTTGTGATAGATTTCAACTTTATGCTTAAGAACATAAGATTTAAAAATTCTCTAAAGACAAACCGTAGCTTCATCGATGCCGCCCCGCTGATTCTTTAGAAAATACTCGTGGCAAAACAGACCAAGAAAAAGAAATAAACTTACAGCAATCATGGTGGAGACGTCGTAGTTCTCATCGGTGGTCATCAATTGGTAGCCGAACCAGAAGGAGAGGGCGTAGGCGCAGAAGATGCAGAAGAACAACAATCCCATAGCCAGGCCGTTGAACAGAGCTGAAATAGTCATCACATTTAGGAAAAAAAAAGTTACGCAAAGGTAACCTCTTTGAACATCCACATTTAACAATGTGTTTGTCACGTGGAATAAACGGCGAGTTGGGCACAAATCTGATAAAAATGCCTATCTGACCACCACAACCCAGGAACTGGGTAATAAGATAACTTCTTGGTACTAAACTTGGAACTAACTTGGGCACAGTGGTCTATAGGAATATGCAACTAAACTTTCTACTAACAAGGTTTACTTTAGGGTGAATCGTAACTCATGTTAGCTTGAGGTAAGACTAAGTTCGATTCGAAGATTTGGCCCTAAGACAGGAACTCATTAGATAATCTTTCACCCAAAAATAAAGTCTGCTTACCTTTTTTAATGTTGATTTTCCTGGCCTCTTCCAGATGTTTTTCGTACCTGTCCAGCTCCTGTTTCTGCCCGCTGAAGGCATATACAGTGCGTATGGCTGAGATCACCTCTTCAGCAATGGCACCAGCCTTGCCTGATGCTATGGCTTCTTTTTTAGATAGTCTCGCGGCTACCTGTTTAACATAATAACATTGAGACATTTTTTTCGATAGGCATACAGTGATACTAAATGGACCATCCATCTAAAAAGGTGTCTGGGGTAAATTGATATTGATACGATAGGATAACATTTAGAGGCAGGAAAACGTTTTCTTTTAGTACCTATGGACGAGCGCTCGGTAGACGATTGTCTTAAGCGATGTAGAAAACGCCATAATACGTCCATACTTCATCGTATTTCCTCTCCACATAAGATGAATATAATTACTTGAACCAGGAAGTATTCGAGGCTAAACCAAATAGTTGAACATCTATGTATTATCGATAAACTTCGTACTCTATCCTATCAGTTCCTATGTAAACAGTTTCGAGTATTTTATTGCCGCTTCATATCACAGTACTTACACGGACCTAACACGAATTACGCAACAATACAACTTATTTCTTTATGATTACAATTATCATTGGCGACAATATTTCATTATTGTTTTAGGATTAAAGAACAATTCAGTAAATTGTTTGATGTACCTAGTTAAGTATTAATTGCCTACGACATTCAGTTAATTGGGACGAATGAGACAGTTATTGGTTTACCAATGGCAATTTATCACTATGCTACACTCTTCGAATTTCGTGGATTGACATGTGGGACGGATAGTTAGATTTAGTTGCCAAAGTCTCGATCAACATAATATGAGGAGGCTCACATGGCAGCTGGATCAAACGGTTGGTTCGGAAAGCTGTACCTAACTTCGTTAGGAGATTGATCTCTGAAGAACCTTGACCAATGGCAACTTGGACCCTACCTAACCTACCTACCTTGGGCTATCTATTTTTATAATGCGATACATCATCATCAGCCTATTAATGTTCCCACTGCTGGGACACAGGCCTCCTCTCTGTGAGAGGGGGTGGGCCATAATCCACCACGCGGGCCCAGTGCGGATTGGTGGATGTCACATGTCTTCGAATTTTTTGGTTCTAGGACATGCCGGTTTCCTCACGATGTTTTCCTTCACCGTTTTCAGAGCAGTGGTGATGAAATAAATTACACAAAGTAATGCGCCTGCCGGGATTCGAACCCACGACCTACAACTCGTAAGTCGGGGCCGATACCACTGGGCCACCACTGCTCTAATGCGATACGGCTACCATAAAACGGTTTTTCTTAAATAGTGTCTTATCTTCTTTCTCTTGTCCCTATCCTAGTTCATTTGTCGTTGGCTGTGGTTGTTGGCATAGCATGACTTCTTATATCTCAGCAATCACCTCATTTCTAGCCTTATCATCCGTCACATAATCCATTCGTGATTTCTTTAGTGTTCCCCTATACTTATTGTCGTCCATAATCAAAATGTTGCCCACCACATTGTCGTCTTTCATACAATTGATTACACAATTTTTCAGTCATTGCTGCCACTTTCAATATTAAAGTCGGGCCACACTAACGGCGTTTCCCGTTGGTGTGTCCCTCTTCCCTAGAGTTACTAAAAACTGTGTGACCTCTATAAAATACTCTAGTTTGCAACTAAAAGCGTCGTTAACTGGCAAATGCGGTCAACACAAAACTTTGTAGATATTTATAATTTCGATGAAATCTGTGTCGATCGATGTTCGATATCGGGCGATAAATTGCATCAGGTTGGACGATGTTTAGTCATTAGGGTATCTGTCCGTCTACGTCAATTTAGATATCTCAGTGGATAGAACGCTTAATTATTGATTTTGGTAAAACTTGTATCACGTGAAGGACGTTATTTGAAGTATGGAAACAGCTGAGTGTTACGGTTTACATCAAAATTGATACGCAACTGGTTCACAATTTCGCTAATTTTAAAATTACAATGGAGGATATGGCGGTCTAATTGTCGATGGCGATATCTTCCAGACATTTTTATTCCTTTGTAGAGATGTGAGTGGTTTACAGGCACTTTGGGAGATCGTCACTTATGTGTCAAAAGGTGGTGTGGTGATTGTCAACTCAATACGAACAACAACTTTTTGACCATGAACGTGACAAGCAAACAAGCGTATGCTTCGAGCTTCATTGTCTCGGCGTTTTTCTGGTGGTTGTTCATTTTGGCTTTCAGGAGTTGTAGTGGTTTTTTTTTTTTTTTTTTTCCACAACTATCACACACCGCCATCTAGTCCCAAGCTAAGCAGAGCTTGTGTTATGGGTACTAGACAACTGATAAACATACATATTATAGATAAATTACACCCAGACACAGAACAAATGATCGTGCTCATCACACAAACATTTGTCCTGGGTGGGAATCGAACCCACGACCTTCCAGCATAGCAGTCAGGGTCACTAACCACTAGACCAACAGGCCAGTCAGGAATCAGGGTTTGGGAATAGTGCGGTTGGTTTGTCCCAATTAAATAAGCGTACCTATGCTTATACGGCCCATTTAATGGATAGCGGTCACCGTAGCCTATGTCCTTTTGCACACCTTTTTGGAGCATGATGCAAGAAAGGAGGAACATTGTGCCGACAATTAAAAGGACAATAGATTCGATATTTGATAAAAATTAAAAAAAAAAAAACAAATGTGACTTACTAGGCCAGCGACTCCCACCAAGGTCATAGTAACAGGGAATGATATGAGGCACAGCAGTGCAAGCTTCCAGCCCTTGACAAGAGCCATGATGATGCTACTTAAGAAGGAAGCTTGATAGAACAGGAATGTCGACAGCTTCTCACCGATACCATCTTCTAGTTTCACGACATCACTGCAAGTAAATGTTTGGGTTAACTTGAGGAGCGTCACGAACATCATTCTTTTTTTTCGGCTGGTAATATTATCATCAGTCCTTCCGTCTGTAAGATACGTACTGTCTAAAAATCCACACTTTTCTTTCGGTTGTCCTTTGCGTTAAAGAGCTATGGGACCATGGTGCCCAGGACAGGGACACGAAATACGCATCATACTTATATTTTCCTATCGAGCAGATGTGTTCCTTAACACAATAAATAAATTTATTTTATGTGGCAATTTAAGTATCGTGCCGTTCCATCATGTATTATTTAAAAAATAGGGTTTTCACTACATGAAAAATTCGACCCTCAGGAGTACGATGGCATAAGTAACTCAATTTTGGCCAATGTGTGGATTGAGTCCGTTGTGGAGCGCGAAGGGCAGTTGAAGAAACACAGAGTGGACTTTACTAAGTGCGAGTCTGACAAAATAATGACCAAAGAAAATAATGTAAAACCCTCATTTTGCCATGAATTATTTTTAAACTCAAATGTAAGCGGAAATGTAAGCGAGATAGCAATTTTCTAGTATACGGCTACACCTATACCTACTAGAAGTTTGCTATCTCGTTTACGCTTTAGCTGATTAGATTTAGCTTACCTGTTTATTTTAGAAGCTATGTCTCCATTTTTATGAACATCGAAATAGCCAAAATCTTGATTTAGAGCTGCTTTTAGATATTCTTGTCTTATCACATAAACCTGGGGAATAAAGGTTATATTGGAAAAATCAAAGGAATATTTGTTTGTTTCAGTAAGGTTAGATAATTAAGGAATGAAAGATTCGGCTTCGCCGGTCAGTATTGCGATATCCTACTTAGTTGGTAGGGCATCTGGAGTAGTTTTATACACAAGGACGTAGGTTTGAGTCATGCTAGATGTCATGTTTTTCTTTCCGAAAAAATTGTTAACATTGTTAAAGGCACGGGGTCCTAAAAATGCCATCATAATATTAACTGTTGTGGAATTCGTAGAATAGTCGCAGACACAGTTAAAATAATAAATTGCCGAATCATGTCCATTTGTACGAATTCCATCGCAATTCAAAATAACACTTACTTGGTTATACGCAGCAATGTTCATCAGCGTAGTAGCAGCATACGTTAAAGTAATAAGTAACACGCCAACAATCACGTTGTAAATAGCAAAGAAGAATAGTGCATCCAGGAAGTCTTCTCCAGCCTGTTCATTTGCTATCGTAGGAGTGTTCAGGGATACTCCATAGTCTACCATAGCGTCCAAAAGGTATGCCAGTAGCAGAGTGTTGATAGGCGTCGATACCGCAGCCACCGCCGAGAACATTAACGCTAAGGTGATGAAAATTTTATCCTTAACGGTCGCAAATCTGAACTGAAAAGAGAAAATTTGGGTAGATTTTTTAATTACACAAAACTGGCGTCTCAATTTCTACCTACAAGGTGGATTTTCCAAAAACTTTCCGAAATAAATACATAAACTTTGTCCTGACAATAAAGAAATAGTAAACTCAGATATAAGTGCGGTAAGTTGAAAATTACAGCTGAGGCGATGTTGCTAACCCAAACGTAGGTGAGGGCTATAAGAAAGCAGAGGCTGTGATTATCAAACCGCATGTACATGTCATACGACGTTTTATAACACATTTGTGAGGAAATAAATCACTAACAATAATTTTCTAACAAAACAGCGAAAAGAAAAAGCGCGCGGAATAATATTTACTTTTTCACAAATTAGCAATGCGCGCGCATCTGCGTCTTTTTTTTATGGCAAAGGCACAAAAAACAGCCAGTATTATTAATAAAGTAAATTAATAATTTTGTGTTTTTGTTACAGACAAATGGTTGCAATAAATAGTTAAATTAATTGAATTAAAGAATTAAATGTTTATTATATTTTATCTCTCAAAGTTAATTTTATTCATAAAAATGTTGACCACTTTTCTGACAATAAAAACTCTTTGCTAAGATTTAAAAAAGTACCGTTCGTTTTAAGACGGAGCATCTTGATAAACAGTGCGCTTTACATTACAATTACGTACAAGTACGTAATGAGATACATTACAATATTGAAATTGGTGAAGTAAGAGGCCCAATTCTTGAGAAAGTTGAAGCTATAATATCATGCTTACCATAAATAGAAACTAATTTGCGGATAAAACCGCGGCGTAGGTACAGCTAGTACCTGCTAAATGTAAATGAAAGATAATAATTGTAAGAATTTGAAAAAAAATGAACAATGTTAATTTTTTTTCAAATTCTTACAATTATTATCATTGATAGCTTTTTGTTCATTTTTTTTCAAATTCTTACAATTATTATCATTGATAGCTTTTTTTCCATTTACATTTAGCTTATTTTGGAAAAACAGAAATCTAGAGACACATTTTCGTATATTCCAATCCGTATGATTCCGTAACCTAAACACGTTCGAGCTTACCAGATAAACCTTAATGACTACATGAACATTCCATTTAAATTACTAACTAACACATCGCGTGAAGTGTCTGTTTCATGGCTTGGAAGTTAATTAGGTAAAAGCGAGTGAGTCGAGACGGATCGATGTCCTTTCAAAAGAAAAAAACTAGGTTTTGTACGCACAATCGCAAATACAAAACAGATTAGCAGACTTGGGGCCCTGATGTGAGACCAAAGTAATGATTTACTTCGAAATAAATTGCGGAGGCCGTGGGTTTGAACCCACGCAGGCGCTTAACTGTGTGTAATTTGTTTCATCACCACTGCTATCAAAACCGGTGAAGGAAAAATAGTGAGGAACTAGATGTCCTAGACATGAAGAACACATGTGACATCTATCAATCTGCACTGGGCCCTAGTGGTGGATTATGACCCACCACTTCCTCTCACAGAGAGTGGGCCTTTGTCCCAGCACAACAGCAGTGGGAACATTTATAGGCTGATTATGATGGTGATGGTGGTCGCACGACTGTCTAAACAGGTGACCATGACCACGTAAGTAAAGGGAAAAACCGGCCAAGTGCGAGTCGGGCCACGTACAGTGTAGGGTTCCGTAGTTGCCCATCAAAATACTTATGCCAACTAACTAAACTGATTCGCTGAAAATAATTTTAAAAAGAAGAATTTTCAAAATCGGTCCAGGACTCTTTGAGAAATCGGGGATAATACATAAAAAAAAAGATTACGACGAATAACCTCCTCCTTTTTTTGAAGTTAGTTAAAAATAGTTGACGATTAAAACCTACCTATCCCCAAAAAGCATACCGTAAAAACATACCTATAAAAGCTGTAAAAATAAAGTTGACAAACTTACATTTGCAGTTGAAGAGCATGTTCTCCGATACATTTTGTTAAAGAAAATATGATATCTAATTACATTTTATAAGTTGGTCGACTATTACTCGTAAAGTTGTAAAGCCTACTTAGTCATGATAATTTTCTTTTAAACTTCGTTATATATACTACTATTGTGAATTTTTTCACACCCCCAAACATAACCGTTTAGCTGGTAGAGGGGGGGGGGGACACTCGAGTCAAGCAAAATTTTGCACTTTAAAGCTTAATATTTCACAAACGAATTTTTTTATCAAAAAATTGTTAATGGAAACTCACATTATTTTTAAAGACCTATTTAATGATACTCCACACTAAGGGGTACGCGAAAAAGAAAAAAAAACATTCCCACTTTACGTGCACAGGAGGTATCTACCCTAAAAAAATATATTTTTCGAGATTTTATTTTACCACTTTTTCGGCACAACAAATCCGTATATTTACACCAAATTACAGCTCTCTAGTACCTACTGTGCGTCTCTGAGCTAAACTGCGGACAGACGGACGGACGGACGGACGGACATGGCGAAACCCACACAGGGGCCCCGTAGAGGGCCATGGACCGCACGACGCCGGCGTACAGCCTACGGCAGGAAGCGTTTGGCCCGCTGAGATTGGGCAGGAGTCGCCTGAGGGCGGCTGCTGCACGGTTCAGCTTTGGGGCCAAACTCAGGAAATGCTCCCTGAAGTTCCACCGGCTGTCGAGGACGAGTCCCAGGTTCTTCATCGTCCCCTTTACGCCGATTGGAACTCCTTCCACCGTAATGCTGTAACTCGACTGTGGCGCGTTACGGCGGCCATAAAACACATGGCCTCCGTCTTGTGCAGCGCCACGTCGAGTCCCAACCGCCGGATCCTGTCGACGACTGTCGCGACCGCTTCCGTCGCCACGTCGGCCGCCGCCTGGTGCGACTCTCCCTGTGCCAGGACGAGCGTGTCGTCAGCGTAACAAATTACGGTGACGCCGTCAGGGAGGTTGCTGCGCAGCACCCAGTCGTATCCGATGTTCCACAGGGGCGGTCCCAGGACCAAACCCTGTGGAACACCGCACGACATCTCTCGCCGGTTCCACTCTCCCCGGTGATCGGGGTAGATGACGGCTCTGTCCGTCAGGTAGTCCTCGACTATTCGGCGGAGGTAGGTCGGCACCCGGTGATACCGGAGTGCCTCCCTGATGCAACTCCAGGGCAGGGTGTTGAAGGCATTGGTGATGTCCAGAGACACCGCCAAGACGACCCTGCCCCGGGCCACTGCATCCTCCGTCGTGAGGGCTCTCACGCGCATGATGGCGTCCACCGTCGAGCACCCCTGCGGAAGCCGAACTGGCTCTCCGACAGGTATAATTGGCGGCTTGGTAATTTTACCTAGGTACTGGGTGCTGTGGAACAGCGTGAGTGAATTACTATTCATTATAGAGTGATTCTCTATTTTATAATCAATCAAACAAAGGCATCTAACTAGAAATAGAAGTTCGGACTTCTAGCACGTCTATCACAAGTTCACAACATTGAACATTGTTTTCAGCAAGCTATACAAAATCAATTTAAATTTAAATAACGGACTCGCTTTGCGTGATCTTTCTGCATATTCAACGGTTTGCTTCTACTTTTGCATAGCTTGATGTGTCGCCGTGTCGTGTATCAATTCGGAGATTTTAATGGAAAGAGATATTGTAGATATAATTTACATAGTTCGCCTATTGGACAGCGGGTCACCAAAGCCAATGAACGCAACATCAGAGTTATCGCTTGCGTATTGCCGACAACATTTTCATGCTTATTTTGATGGTGCGAAGAAAGTAAGAAGGGAAATATACATAGTTATGTCATGATTTATGATATGTACAATTGTACATAGGCATGGGTACTCACCAGTGTAATAAAAGGTATACTTGGGACCTCATCTTTCTTTGTGTCTGGTTCTGAACTTCTGCAAAAGATACATACAAGCATTAGGATTACCATAAAGGAGATAAGTTGCTTTAGATTTATTGTTGTAGATGTCAATACTAAAAATTGTCATCTCTGCATTAACGCGAACAAATTCTATAACTGTCAGAAAAATTCTGATTATTGCCGGATGCTCCCCATATTGCTATCAGAAATTATGATACTGCAATTTTTTCAATACAAATTGTGCTTTCCAGCGAACATCAGAAGCAGACTTGGTTGTCGTCTCAATTTTTCATAAGTTTGCTGTTACAAATGAAAAATGTGTACAGCGAGTGCCTTTTGGTGAGCATCAGAATTTTTCTAACACTTTCTTATAGAATGCGGTCGCGCTTATATCTACTCCGATACGCTTTCATGGCTTGCTATGTTGCAACAAAAACTTTAATTCATACAAGACTAGCTCATGCCCGCGACTTCGTACGCGGATCCTTTTTCCTGAATTTTCTAACCTCACGGAGCCCGAGACCTTTCCAACGAATGCAAAACCGTGGAAATCGGTTCGTGCGTTCTGGAGTTATAGCGTCAGGAACGAAAACCCTACTTATTTCTATATGTATAAGAAAGAAAGAAAGAAAATTGAGTTTATTAGCATCAAAACTTAAAACTAATTAAAACTAAATAAAAAACAAAACTAATCTTTGAATGCTAAAGGGCTTCGATCAGCTCAGCATAATGCCACATGGCAGCACAAAGTCAATAGACTTGACGCTGATTTTCAGCTGCAGCCCACGAGAGACCCACATATAGTAGATTTAATATTTGTTAACTGCAATCTGTGCTAGTATGCATTAATCTTGTCAAGAACTGCTAATTAGCACTGCTTGTTGACGTTATAGCAGATAAGGACTATTATATGCCAGGTAATAACCTATAGGTATATAATATACTCAATATGTAGTTGTACAAAGCAAGAACCAAGAGAGGATGAAGGTTAATTGTTTTATAATAATTAGTTGACCAGTAATTTATTGTTGGAAATTCTCAGAAATACATGTCCTTTTATAAGAAAGAACATTCGTGCAAACAATGATAAAATCGATGCATACATTTTGTTTAAGAAATGGTATTTTGCTATCAGAAACAAAGGGACATTATTTGCTTAATCCAATCAATTTTCACGCAGGAACACGCTTGTAGATAAGAATTTAGATAAAAGCCTAATAAAATTTATAATTTATCTTAAAACTATATTTTATCATATCACGTAACGTTCCGGAATTAAAAATCGAAAGTCATTTGAAAATGGATAATAGTACCGGGCGTTTGTTAAATATAGAATACTTATTTTTAACTCATGGTCTTTAACCAACGTATATCACCGAAAAATGGGAGAGCGTACCGGCCAGTGCCATGATGAGATCATTATAAATCAGTCCCGGCGAATTAGTACGTTTCATAACGTGCCTACATAGAACATGATATTTATAATGTGTTTATGTGTCTATGGTATTAAAACAGAAGCGCGCGTCTGACTTCTTCGTTACTAGAATTGTTGATCAATTGAAACAATTTGTGTTCAGTGTCATTCGTGATTGTGTTTACGATATTACTCCTTATATATATAGAAATTATGACTACAATGGTATACTTACGTGTCTGATTCCGGGGTTTGTTGAAAATCTCCATTTAACGGGTCGGGCAATTTGTTCTTATTATCCTTTTCTCCGGGTTTTAGTTGCCAGCCGTTTCCTTCTCGGTCCTTCGACATTATAAATAAACTTATAAACTGTTACACGAATTCAGGAACTACACAAACACGTTGGTTACTGTGTGTTTACACTCATTATACTAATGTTAAACGTGTGAAATTTATATATACGATGCAACGTTTATCCGTGGTCGTCCTACTCGAGACTAACGTATCCATGATACGTTATCAATTTATCAGTTCGATAAACATGATACATGAAAGGTATAACAAAAAGTTGATTATAATAAAAAAAACGTTTGATTCATAACCGTGAGTGTACGTCAATGAGCGCCTTGACTTTGAACGGGATAGCTACAAATAGTCTGAAACTCTAAAAGCGGCGTAAAATATTTGTTTTACGAAACATCTGGCGTTTCTAAATGAGATTGTGCATTACAGGTAACTAAGAATGCGCGTTTAGGTGTGTTTTTCCTCTTTAATGGATCTATTATCTTTCTATAATCTAATACATATAATCGCAAATTCATGTCTAGTTTGTCGTCAAGGTGCTAAAAAAAATATGAAAAGATCTTTATGAAACTCGGGTTCATCATCATCATCTCCCTGTCCTTATTTCATTTTAATTGGGGTCAGCGCAACACGTTTTTTCCTCCATTCTCCCCCTATCACACGTCATAGTATCATTTACTCCTTCTTCTTTCATATCATTAAGTGCTATTATGAAACTCGGATTAAAGATAGAATATTATTAACTAATAACAAAAATTATTTGGTGATGAAGTGCGAACCCAAGATTGAAAAATCAGTTCGATTTCAAATTGAGAACGGGGGCTATTCTGAAATCTATGGTCCCAAGTCTGGTGCGGTCACTAGTGAAGTTCTAAATAATTTCGAAGTGCACACTTTCACACTTTACACACTGTTTTTAAACGTCAGCTCCTGTTTTGTTTATTAATGGTTGCTAAGATACCATATTATTTATTTCCCACGGTCTACTACGGTCACGGTCTTCTACGGCCTATCGTAAAAAAAGTAAAAAAAAAACGAGTTCTAATTAAAAGAAAAAGGCTTCTAATTAAGTTCACTTCCCCTCCGAGTGAAGGGAACTTTCAGAGTGCTGACTGTTTCGTCTGAAAACGTGTAAAGCTCGGCGAAGGGCGAGTGTTTGCTGTCTCCACACCTCAGTCTTATCGATTGTGCAAACAGCTGGCTTAAGGGTGAGATACTGTGTTGAGCGAAGCTTTAAGCGAGAAACGAGTGGATGGGTGGACAGGTGGACTCATGATAATTGACAACTCGTAACATTTAAAAGGAAAAGACAAATAAAAAAACGAAGGGGTTAGAAGATTTTAGTATGGAGGGTGGCCCTATCAGTCATCCACCACGGTTCAGTTTTTTTCTGCAAGATTCAGTTTTCGGCTTATATTTCGGGGAAAAGCTCCGAAAATGCTCCGAAACCTGACGCTTAACGACATTATGTAGTATTTTTTTTTTGTTTCTCCAAGTTTCCTCTATCTAATGTACAGGGTGTAATATTTCTTTTAAATTGGTCAAAAGGGAGAAGTCCGAATCCATAAGAGCTATACACATATACTATATATAAATTTTCGTAGGAACCTTTAGCTCTTTTTTGATGTTGACAATTTTGGCTCTGTTTCTTAAAAGGATCATTTCATTGTAGTTGGTGACAAATTCGTAGTTTTTTACCGCCCATACATTTGACATCAGGGAAAAAAAGACTGCGCTACAAAAATTCACCCTACCAAAAAAATGGGATTCAAAAGTGGGATTCAACGGGAATAAATCTACTTTATATGAAAAAAAGAAAAGAGCTACAACTCCAAAAATATTTTTATTCCGGTCACTAAGTTAGATTCATGTAGTTTACTACCCTCTTGTTTAGTTCATAAGTACACAAGCATTAACTATTTTCCCTATCTATTATATTGATCAATTCCATAAAACCGCTCCGTTCTGTCACTCCTCGCTCCTTCAATATCACAATCCGTACCCTAAGGACAATCAACATGACATTAGTGTAATGTAATCCAAAGCCCTTGACCTGTTTCTCAAGCTATGACGCAAAAAGAGGGTAGTTATCCGTCTATCTATTCTATGGGTACTATCTAAATTAATTTGTATGCTTTTAATTTGCACTAGGTAAGCAATTAGAATTTTCTTAATTAAACACCTAAAAAATTAGCGTTAAAACTCACCTTTGTGTTTGTAGACGTTCTCACCAAAGTTAGTTAAAGGCGCCGACTGATTATGATAAATGCGCCTCAACTTCAGATGTTCTGTTCGGACCATCCATCTATTATTTATTATTCAGTTCGATACCCCCAAGTTGACCTTAAACTTTTCTCTGTCCAATGGTCCACTCATTTTTTTTGCGTTGATGATATTTTCCTTGGAGTATTCATTAAATAAATTAGCCTGATTGGCCATAATTTATAAGGTAACACCGCGCCTTTAAACTGTCTATTTTAGTTAGCTATTAATAATTTTTAAATTTAAAAGAAAAAACATAACGGATCTTCTGACCATTTAACAATGATTCGACAAAAACCCACAATTTCTAAGAACGTCACCAATTTCTTATTATTCCAATTTTAAATTATGTTGTTGTATAAAAAGGAATGACTGACCAAGGACAATATTCATTATGCCAGTGATTTATGAGCTGCCTCTATTATGTCACGAAGTTCCGTCACGGTGGGCCACAGGTTTCACTACACTATTATTTTGCTAAAGATTGTTTCGTAAACAAGACGTTGGGCGCGCACATAGTTCTTATTCTTCCTATTTTGTCACAGTTTTTGTCACTCGCAGTGACAATTTTGACAAAAGCCTTGTTACATTTTAGTTAGACGTAACTAATGTTTGAGTGACAGATATCTATAAATTCCAGCTATTGATTGAATAGTTTTGTTTTTAAATGTTCGTTTTTGTTTTGTTGTTGAGAGTATTTAAACTTTTTTTTCATTACGATAATTTACGGTTTTTGAAGGGTCGTAGATACTTTCTTTTAGGCTTTTCAATAAAATTCTTTAAACAGTAGCATTTTTGCAAAAAATATTTAAATTTTACTCACTGATCTTTGGAATGAAAAAAAATTAAATCAGGATATTAGAAAAGCTGCAAACATTTTCGTAAATTTAAATTTCGCGGGAAATTTCAACATAGGATGTAGGTAAGTAGGTACAATCAGCCCGCGAAATACGAATAATTTTATAATGTTAAGCTAAAAATTACCTTTCCTGGTGCAGAGGGTATCAACTTGAACCGCTCCTCAGGGTTCTCATATTCCATATTTCTTTTCTTCGGCACCTCCATGAATGTTAACATAACCCGAGGCTGAAACATTTTGACTAAATTCACTGCACGATCCACTGGACACCGGCCACTCCTCGCAAATCATTAAACTAACTAACAATACACTCGCGAAATGATTGTGCTCATAATGTATGGGTATATGGGCTTGGTATGAATGTATTTGTATGGGGCCATCCACTAGCGGTCACCGAATACGACAAAATAACTGTTATTGTGATGATTCAGTATCTTCTGTTCGTCTTTGGAGAACTACCTACCTACGCGACGTGGATATTAAATTTTCACACATGTTTTTTTCCACTTTCACACATTCTAAGTGGGTCGGTTATTTAATATAATATGTAACTAGGAATAAGTAATCGAGTATTTTTATGTTACCTACGTAAATAATTAAGAAGTTAATAAATAAATGAGACTGCTTACTTGGTAATATTTGAGAGTTATTCAGTGTTATGGTCCTGTGTTAAAAATCCACGTTTATTTGTTTAATGATTTTGTGCTAATGCCATAATGTTGGCCTTGAATGAGAAGCATGACGTCGACCGAGTTTCCTCGAATCACGGTCGAATGTGTGCGTAATAGACGTGTAGTGTAGATGTAATCACTGATGTAATAGTCGCACATTTTCTATGCTTTGGGAACAAAAATCTAAGATCTGCACTCAACAGTGTCAACGAATACAACTCAACTGTTTTAATTCGTTAAAATCCTACTATAAACCTATACATAAGTTGTAGAACAGCTAATGAAGAAATTATATATTTTTACCATGAAATTTATTTATGCTAGGTACTTACCAAATATTATGTTATGAAATACTGAAATACATAGTAACTATGTTTCATTAGTTGTATTAAAATACATTTTTCAAATGATATTGTTTCAATTGAATTTATTAAATAAGATATATATTTTTTTTAATTAAAAAGTTATTTCAAAAGTTAAAAAGTTAATAGATTGTCAAATGATTCACAGGGCCATGGTTGAGAGAAGAGCGCGCATAGACAAAGGAAACGGTCAAGATTCGGGTTGCCCCTACATAAATAAATTTTAAATTCCATAGTGAGATAATAAATACCAAATTTCTAAAAAATAACATTATTATTTCGATATCATTGCTTTAGAAACAGTGTCAAGAAACGTAAATACACATTAGGATAAAATCTTGCAAACATGAAATTGCTATAGCTGTGCCAAAGAAAGGGTATGAAAACTACAGCCTATGAAAAGACTCTTTTATTTATTTATAATTTACATTCAGCTTCTGGAACGATATTCCTAATCTCGACGATTATATTCAAGTGAAGATCGTACATACATAATATTGCAACTTGAACTTGACAATTAATAGTAGTTTATGAAACTGGTTCTTAATGAGGGGATGAGGGGTATTAAAACACGAGTGTTTAATACCTAGTTATGTGCAGTTTCAAACACTAGGTATTTTAAATACCTACTCTCATTGAACACGAACATAATCAATTAAAAGATAAAGATTGACACAGTTTATCTATTGGTTATTGTGTGTACATTTTTCAAAATTTTAATGTCGCGTTCTTTTTTTTATGGTTGTGGCATGGCCTTGAGGCCATGCCATGAAAGCGCGCGCAGCCACAGATAAACAAAATTAAATAGATGTATCTATGATATGTACTTAATCTGTACCGTTATAAAAAATAAATTCTAACACTATTTTGTTAGAGAAATAGTGTCATATATTTTTTTTTAATTTCTTTCGATACATCTATTTGTAAAGTTCGTCTATATAAACTCGTTTTCAGTTTTGTGTTTCAAATTTCACGATATGAGAGTAGATATTTCGTTACAAGGGCGGAAAGGCTGTCATTTCAAAGAGTTCCGACAATTTACCCGAGCCGAGGCGCAGCCCAAGGCGAGAGATAACTTGTTCTGACCGTCAAGTGTCAACCTTCGCCTTCGGCTGCGCCACGGCTCGGGTAGACATTTGTCGGAACTCTTTGCAATGACAGCCTTTCCGCACTTTTAATCTATAAATATAAAAGAACAGGGGTTTTTCTTTTGACTCGACTACAGCCGAAACCGCTAAACGCAGAAACTTGAATTTTGGACAGCATTTGCAGTCTACTATTTAGATTGGCAATAAGACGGGATTTTGCGAAAATCCTCCTATAAGGGGGTGAAAAGGGGTGAAAACGTTTGTATGAAAAATCTTATTCCTTGGGTTTATAAACTTGAAACTTACCACGAATGAGAACACAAGTAAATAAATAAGATTAGCACCATTATTTTTTTTAAACTACCCTCCATTGGTAATCTAGGGGTTGTTAAAGTTTGTATGGAAAAATCATAACACGTGAGCTGATGAATTTGAAAATCAGTATTTATATACTAAATAAGAATTAATCAAACACGTGTTTTTGGATTTTTCGAAAATCATCCCCCAAGTTAGTGAATAGGGGTATTCAAGTTTTAAGGGGAGGATATTAAAGCACTAAACGTAGAAACCTGAATTTTGGATGATAGTTGCAGTTTATAATGTAAGTAAGCATTAAGAAAGGATTTTGCGAAAATCTACCTCTAAGGGGGTGAAAAGGGGTGAAAACCTTTGTATGCAAAATCTTATTCTTTGGGTTTATAAATTTGAAACTTGGTACGAATGTGAGTATAAGTAAATAAAAAAGATTGACACTATTCTTTTTTCAAAACTACCCTCTATTTTTGGGTTTTTCGAAAATCACTCCCTAAATTTTGAAAAGGGTTTGTTTAAGTTTTAAGGGAAGGATTTACTGCTTGCTTCGATAAATTCTAAACTGGGCATAAATTATCTCTCAATCGAATAAAGGATGCGTATTTTTATTTACATTTCATAAATCAACCCCTAACGGGGTGTAAATCGGAAAATCAGTTTGTCTACTACGATTGATTGTTTGTTTGTATTGAGTTTTTAGATTTTCTTATAAGGAGGGTGAGCGGAAATTAAATTCACTGAGTTCGAAATTAGAAACACGCGCAGACGAAGTCGCGGGCAAAGTGCTAGTGAAATATACGGTTTCAGCTATGGATTCAAATAACAGTTTTTTTTTTTTAAATAACAGAGTTCATGACCTTGATAAAGACATAAATATTTAAATTTTATTTACGGCTTCATAGATACCTAGGTAAATATAATGTCAATCATACCAAACAATAATACTTAATTTCATACATGATATTGGAGAAAGAACAGGATTAGCCCAGAGAACGAGATGGCGCTAGACGACTTGTATAGCTCTGTCACTTTCACTCGCCGGAACAATCCTGGTTTTATGACGTTGCCTGCAGTGTGTAATTAGTATGAAATGTACCATTTTATCATTGTAATTCCAAATAGTACCAAACCGGTAGTCAGTGCCCTTGCGGTGATGAAAACCAGTTTTGTGTGATGTAAGTTTTTCAGGTGTTACATTGTACATGCATTAAGCTAAGTTGATAAGTTTATCAAACGGATGAGTAATTATTGTGTACTATATAAAGATTAATGCTATACTTCTGTCCCAAAGTCAATTGAAATTGTGGCAGCCGTATACGGACAAGGAGCAATGGTAATATACAGGGTGAAATCGAAATCATGGGCAATATTTTAATCTAAAAGGCCTATTCAGACCTAAGCGGTATTCGCTACCGTCTGCGGTAGAGAAAACCCAGTGGGTATGCGGTAATATTACTGTTCACACCAAAACGGATTTCGCTTTCCTTATGGATAGAATAAGGCCCTTCGTCCACTATAAGACTCAAGTTTCCGATACCTTACGACTTCAGTATCCAGGCGACTCTCGCAATAGAAATGCATATACGTTCGTACACATGCACGCGACGCCCGACGCCAATCGCGCGCTACCCATCTGCTGACATCGCGGCGACTTGAGTTTCCGCGACTTTCAAGATGGCGGAACAATTTATTTACCATTTTTAATTTTATTCACAGAATAAAGGGTTCCGTAGCATATTCTTGAATCATTTTTGGAAAGTAATTATTTTAAAACGATAGAAAAATATTTACAATCCTCTATCAAATCATAATTTTGTATGCAGTTTTATAAAAAAGTTGGGAGAGATGGTTTTTTTTCTATTTTATTGAATAAAATTTTAAATTATGTTGTAGTATTTGGATTTGGATAATGTTTGGTTCCCAGGAAAATAACTGTGAAGGACGGACTGTCACACGACTGATCTTATAAAGATTCCGTTTTTTTTTGAACCTTCGGAACCCTAAAAATTTACTTTGATCGTCACAGTCATGTGTCAGCCATTTTATAAATTCATATTCTTGACCACCCATCATGACCTTTTGACGCGGCGCTAGTGTCTATGTCGTTACATCAAATTGCATTATAAAAATTTTGTACCTCGAATTTTCCGCAGGTCATGAGTAGTGGCGAAACTCTAGTATCGGAAACTTGCGTCGCCTCGTGTACGAAGGTTCGTACACGAGGCGACGCAAGTTTCCGATACCTTACGATTTTGGTATCCAGGCGACTATCGCAATACAAATCCATAGAGGCTCGTACACAGGTCGCGTCGCCGACATGCGTCGCCGACTCTAGTCGCTCGCTACTCATCTATCAAGATCGCCGATACCCAAGTCTTCGCGATTTTTAACCGACGAAAAATTTGTATCTATTATTTTAAAATGTATTATTAAAGTATCTGAAGTAGAAAAATATCCTTGTTTGTATCATTACAATTAATAATAATAATTGTACAATCTTACGTTTATGTATTTTGATAATATTTACCTATTTTAGTATCATATGTGTAACTAGATGGCGTTGTTAGTTTTTCTGAATCGCGATATAGTTTCGTTACCACCAAAAGTATATAAGGACCTAAAATTCATTGATTAAATTGTCTTCGTTCAGACATGTACACGCTAGCCCACGACTATCACACAACGCCATCTCGTCCCAAGCTAAGCAGAGCTTGTGGTATGGGTACTAAACAACTGATAAACATACTTATATAGGGTAAAGTACCCAACTGCTGACCTCCCACCAACTATTGACCGCATAACAGTTTTTATCAAAAATAATAATAAATCCTCTTGCAGTGCTGCATAAAGAATACAGAAAATGAAATATAATTCATTTTGTAATATATTGGCGTCACAGAAAATTTAAATAAAGCAATAATGCGTCCGTAAACCTAGGATAACAAAATACCCTCCTAAAATCATCAAAAAATTTAACAATTTGCTAAGCTGCCGGTTGTTTTCAATGTCATTTTATTTCAGTTCTACAAGATAGATTCCTTTGAGTTTGGTATTTTTTGGTTATTTAAGACAGACACAATGCTTTTCCACATGATTTTCAAGTTTTAATGAGCGTTAACTTGTTAAAATGATGAGGTCAATATCTGGTACACTCAAATGTATGAATAACCATTTTTTTAACATGGCATGTCAATAGCTGGTAATTTACCAAATGTACGAGAATACCAGTTACTGACACCACGGTGTGTACGTATAGTTCATTTTTAATGGTGAGGTAGCTTAACTTTAATGCATCTGTATTAAGCCCATGGGCGTTGGCACCCCTAAAGGTGTGTATCTGCATAATCACAAACACAAAAAATACCTTACGTAGTAACCTAGCATAATTTGAGTGAGGTACTTAAATTTTCGGTCTACTGTCACATTCTGGATCCTCCTGAATATTTTAGACTTTTAGACTTACTAATATTATAGGAAAAGTGAACGGCTGAATGGATTTTGACACAATTTGGCAAGCAGATTATTTTAAAACCTGGTTAAGTGGGTGTACCTGGACGCAGGATACTTTTTATGTCGGTATATGGTCTCGTGGAACAATTGCAGAATATAATACGAGCAATGCTTCAGCCACAGGTTGGTTTAATGTATAAAATGACAAAATATACCCTAACCTGCATGTTTAGGCAAAGTGTGAACTAGTTTTTTATTTGTATCTATGTTCTCTTCATTTGTGAGGTATTTTATATAAGTTAAAACCGTCTTATGTAATTAGGAAAATATTAATTCAAAGGTTTTGAAACTCACTTTGTAGAACTAAAGCCGTGTTCTTTCAATTTATATTTTGCCGGCGATTATTATATCATAATACAGAACAGTGAAGTTAATAACTACTAATAAAGAAGAAAAATTGGACAAAAAGTGATAAAAACTACAACAAAAAGTGATAAAAACTACAAAATTTCAAAATTAAGTGCAAGAATATTATTAACGGCGTTTGAAGACTGAAGACCTAAATAGTGTGAAAAAAGGAAAATGAGAAGGGCTATAAGACTAGCTTTGTTTGTTTTTTTGTCAAATAAAACCTCGTATCACATTCATAATAAAAATTATTTGAGTTTATTCTTATACTACAGGAGGTCAAAAATTGGTCATTAGCATGATGAAAATTTGGTACAAGCATGTTAATAACTGGTCAAATGGCCTGTTCTTGCTAAACTCGAGAAAAAAAACACTTTTTACCTTTGTATGACTGGAAATAATGTTTTAGTTACATTCTCCAATGTTTATTTTATCTTCCAAAAACATTCATTTCCACTTGCAACTCGTACATTAGTTTATTTTGCGAAAGAAGCAAGGAAAACCGCTTAAGGGGTCAATAGTTGGGTGTTTTACCCTATTTCTAAATACATAAATATAATAGATAAATTAGGGGAGGCCTATGTTCAGCAGTGGACGTCCTCCGGCTGTTGATGATGATGATGATGATGAATAGATAAATTACACCCAGACACAGAACAAATGATCGTGCTCATCAAACAAACATTTGTCCTGGGTGGGAATCGAACCCACGTCCTCCGGCATAGCAGTCAGGGTCACTAACGACTAGACCAACAGGCTTGTCAAATTCAAAAGAATATTCTAATAGATAATTAGCATGGAATAAGCTTTTTTTTTAAGTGGTAAAATAATCATATTAAATGAGTCCTTCCACCCAGGGCAGGGCGGGAGGGACTGTCAGACTCGTACTAACTAAAAACCACGGTGTCCTTCAATAGAACCTAACAAAACGATAGCGCGATCTAACTCGACGACAGCGCCATCTATCGAGCGTGGTGTCAAACTTTTTGCACTTTTATAAATTATTATGGTTTCGTTACAAACATTACTACTTTAACCCAGCTTCGTCATGTACTTGCACATACGACAAAAATAAAGTAATTAAGAAAACGAAAACATTAAAAAAAACCTATTCAAATCTGTAATTTGAAACCACGGTCATCATCATAGCATAGCAGTAAGGGCGTCAGCGTTCCGGTGCAAATAAAAGAAAACTATAAAAAAAACCTAGAAAAATTGAATAAACCTCTAAAAAACAACTGAAACACGAAAAAAGAAAAATTCTATGTGTACCTGGGGTTTGAACCCATGGTCACCACCTTGAAAGTCAAAGCTTGAACAAATAGAGCTACCTTGTAGCCGGTTGGCGCGGCGAAATTACGAACCATATTCTTTCTAGATTGTTTTTTTCTCTATACGCGTTAATTTTTAATTCCAAAAATTTGAAATAGGAATGCGCTCGTCATTTTTAAAATAGAAGCATTTTAATTTATGTTATGAGATGTACATTTTGTGTTTTGTACAATGTATTATTAAGGTTGAATATAGAATGGTGGCCGAATAGACGATTTGAGTCTTACGACTCGAGTCGCCGCTGTGTACGGACCGTGCGCGACTGGAGTCGCGCGACTTAGGTATGCGACTGGAGTATCGGATACCGGAGTTTCCTAATGTACGAAGGGCCTAACGCGCGGTATGTAAGTACCTCTACCCACAGCGGCAGCGAATATTTCTCAAGTCGCTCTAGCCACGGTACTTGATACTAAATACCTGAGCGAAACCCGCGCGGTATGTACCTCTACCCACAGCGGCAGCGAATATCGCTTAGGTCTGAATAGGCCTTTAGGCTCTACTCACGATGCTGATTGCATTACGGCTAATAAATCGCAAATCAAAAATATTATTAATGCAATAATGGACACCTGTAAAAATGTAGTAGGCATGTCACATAGCAAAGGCTTAATATTGCAAATAAAAACTAATGTGTTAAGCTCTAGAACAGGGTTTCTCAAAGTGGGGTACGCAAACCCCTTGGGGTTCGCCATTCGACGGCAGGGGGTTCGCGATAAGATTTACGTAATGATGGCTTGATGCTAAATACAGAAATTATACCGAATCAGAATTAAGGTTTAAATTGTCCAAAATTACTCCTAAAATGAATTAATCTGCGACAAAAAACAAACACACTCAACACTATTAAAATATTTCTTTTGGCACTTGATTTGTTATCTTTTATTCAAATTAAAGTGTATTTTATAATTTTCTTGGGAGGGGTGGTTTATTGATTTAGTTAGGAGTCCGCTGTCACCTGGAAATTTTAACAGGGGTTCGTGGAGCCGAAAGTTTGAGAAGCCATGCTCTAGAGGAAATGAAGTGCAGTTTACTTAAAAGTCTACACATGTCTCATATGTTTATCTAGCAGTTAGAGACTCAAATTCATGTATTCAGACGTTGTTATCGGGGTTGTGGGACTGACATTATATAACAGTGATCCTGTAACGTAAAGGGCAATTGAAGTATCACCGTGTAGTCCCTCTCGCCCGTCCCTGGGTAGGAGGACACATTTGATAATTTTACCACAATAAAACAGACGTTACGTTACTAATGTTTGAAGATTTATACCAACATAAGGGAGTAAGAGAAAAACCACAAAACCTCTTTTTTAGGAGTGAAAATTTATTAAATCAGTCTTCTCGCGCTGGTTGGAGCGGATGGGGCTGTCAGACTTCATCATCATCATCATCAGCAGCCTATTAATATTCCCACTGCTGGGACGTAGGCCTCCTCTCTGTGAGAGAGAGTGGGCCATAATCCACCACGCGGGCCCAGTGCGGATTGGTGGATGTCACATGTCTCCGAATTTTTGGTTCTATAAGGACATGCCGGTTTCCTCACGATGTTTTCCTTCACCGTTTTGAGAGCAGTGATGACGAAAAAAATTACAAAAAGTAATGCGCCTGCCTAGATTCGAACCCACGACCAACACGTAAGTCGGGGCCGATACCACTGGGCCACCACTGCTCTCACTGTCAGACTTGACTGACTAAAAATTACCTTGTTCCTTCAGTTGCTCTTTGAGTTCCCGGCCGACGGTGTTCTTTTTAGACAGCCCCGGTTCCCCAGCGGCAGGTGAATGGCCTGTGGTGCCTAGTTTGCTAACAGCACCTTGAAGCGATTCAACCCTCACGACATCGTGAGGGTCGCGGGCAACCGATAGATGCAAGTGGCGAATTGTCGTTCGCGTGGCGGCCTAAGGGGGAGGCCTATGTTCAGCAGTGGACGTCTTCCGGCTGATGATGATGATGATGACCTTGAAGCGTGCTTAGAACTATACGACGAGCCGCGCCGCTGTGTGTTCCGCAAGCCCGCGCCTTCAGCGACTGGAAATCGCCTTGCAATCCAGGAAGTTCTGGGCGTCCCCCTTGGTGACTTTAGCTACTCATCAAAGAGGGTTATTATCGCCGCAGACGCACACGCAGCGTGGAAATAACCGTTTCAACGCAGGTTGAAACGGTTCTTTCCACGTAAGTTCTATGTACTGCGAAACTAGTTACATGTCAGCTACAAAAGCTTACAGTGCAATGTATAATTGAAAGTCTTACATAAGATTTATTATTATTACGGCCAATAACATTCATTGAGTCGTACGCCCGTCGTCGCCCATGACAGCTGCGTGCGCGCATAGTTGTGAAGGATCATTGACGGCGCGCGGTGACTTGCGCTGCGGTGGTCGCGACCACATATAGAGATCTCCCGGCGTCGCACGCGCTCTCATCGAATGAGCATTTATGCCGACTAGATCTGCAAATTCTATGCTAAGTGATGTCGTTGATAAAAAAGGATTTAAATGGAGCAGACATTTTTGCGGTCTTTTGTAATAAATACTGAATAGGAGAGCAACAGCTGTCTTGTATGCAGACTCTATACTTTGGAATATTGACCATCAAATGTATAGAAACAAAACTACCAATTTTGAACGTCTTTTAGCTTATGGAAAATATAAGGGTTAATTAGATAATTCTGTGCTTAATGTGCTTGAGTCTTTGGCAGGCAGGTAATCAATTCTAATTAAGAATGGTAGTTAGCCTATCAAAATAAATGCTATTATAATATCTGAAATGTAATAGACTGCACGTTAGACATAATATAAATGAACTCGGTCCTTCTAGTTCACGATTACTTACGATTAGATCCAATCATTATGTTTGTTACGATCATTGTTTTGGCGCTTACACGTGTTTATTTATTGAACTGTTCTGTAAAAATATGTCCCACGACCGATTTATTTATGTCTTTGTCGATCGCTCAGCCTTATCTACCCAACTGTGAAGTCAATATTCTGTTAAATAACACAATATTGACTTCACAGTTACAAGACTACAAAGTTCTTACACTAGGCAAAACAAGTCTCCGATACCTTACGACTTTGGTATCCATTGACGCGTACCTGTGTACGAACGTCTATGGATTTTATTACGATAATCACCTGGACACCAAAGTCGTAAGGTAATGAAGACTTGCGTCGCCTAGTGTTTAGTCGACAAAGTTGAAATATGACCCACCGTAAGCTTATTTTCTAACAGAAATTCAAATACAATTACGTCCATCATCATCATCATCATCAACAGCCGGAGGACGTCCACTGCTGAACATAGGCCTCCCCCTTAGACCGCCACGCCGAACGACAATTCGCCACTTGCATCCATCGGCTGCCCGCGACCCTCACGATGTCGTCGGTCCGTGGTCGCCACTCGAGAACTTTTCTTCCCCATCGGTTGTCAGTTCTACGAGCGCTGTGGCCTGCCCATTGCCACTTCAACTTGCAAATTTTATGAGCTATGTCGGTGACGCGCGTGAGAGCCCTCACGACGGGGGATGCAGTGGCCCGGGGCAGGGTCGTCTTGGCGGTGTCTCTGGACATCACCAATGCCTTCAACACCCTGCCCTGGAGTTGCATCAGGGAGGCACTCCGGTATCACCGGGTGCCGACCTACCTCCGCCGAATAGTCGAGGACTACCTGACGGACAGAGCCGTCATCTACCCCGGTCACCGGGGAGTGTGGAACCGGCGAGAGATGTCGTGCGGTGTTCCACAGGGTTCGGTCCTGGGACCGCCCTTGTGGAACATCGGATACGACTGGGTGCTGCGCAGCGACCTCCCTGACGGCGTCAGCGTAATTTGTTACGCTGACGACACGCTCGTCCTTGCACAGGGAGAGTCGCACCAGGCGGCGGCCGACGTGGCGACGGAAGCGGTCGCGACAGTCGTTCAGAGGATCCGGCGGTTGGGACTCGACGTGGCGCTGCACAAGACGGAGGCCATGTGTTTTCATGGCAGCCGTAACGTGCCACAGTCGAGTTACAGCATTACGGTGGAAGGAGTTCCAATCGGCGTCAAGAGGACGATGAAGTACCTGGGACTCGTCCTCGACAGCCGGTGGAACTTCAAGGAGCATTTCTTGAGTTTGGCCCCAAAGCTGAACCGTACAGCAGCCGCCCTCAGGCGACTGCTGCCCAATCTCAGCGGGCCAAACGCTTCCTGCCGTAGGCTGTACGCTGGTGTCGTGCGGTCCATGGCCCTCTACGGGGCCCCTGTGTGGGCCCTGAGCATCCGGACGCGACCACAGAAGCTGGTCGCATGCCAGAGGGTCATGGCTATCCGAATGATCCGGGGATACCGCACGATTGCCGGCGAATCGGCCAACCTGCTTGCCGGATTGCTGCCTTGGGATCTGGAGGCGACTGCCCTCCAGCGCGTCTATGAGTGGCGCGTGGAGGCGCAGCGCCGGGGCGTGAGCCCGCTGCCTCGCGAAGTCGAGGCGCGGCGCGAAGACCTCCGGCGCGATCTCAGGGCAGTATGGAAGGAACGACTGTCGCGACCGACGGCCGGGCACGCCGCAATTGCGGCGGTAAGACCCCTCTTTGAGGAGTGGCTGGAGAGAAGTCATGGCGTCCTGACCTACCGCTTGACGCAGGTCCTCACCGGACACGGAAGTTTCGGGAGGTACCTGTGTCTGATGCGAAAGGAGGAGACGCCTGGGTGCCACCACTGCGAAGATCGCCCGGAGGACACGGTGGAGCATACGGTGCAAGACTGCCCAGCTTGGGCGGAGCACCGACGTGTCCTCACGGCTGCGATAGGCGGAGACCTCTCGCGCCCGGCATTGGTTGCGGCCATGCTGCGGGGCGAGACGGAGTGGGAAGCGGTCAGCTCCTTCTGCGAGGCAGTAATGCTCGTCAAGGAGGAGGCAGGCCGCGAGCGAGAGAGGACAGCGTCCTCCCTCCGCCCCAGCCGCAGTGGTAGGCGCCCACGGCGACGGACGTCGCAAGATGATCTCCGGCCACCGTAGGCGCGGGCATGCGGGCAGCGAGTAAAGGGCAACTCGCTGCCCGACCAAGGACCATGCCCGGGTCGACGGCGCGTTGTGTCCCACGCGCGCCTCAAAGAGCGTCAGCATAATGACGGGGCCCCCCTCTCAGAGGGCCAAAGCCTGCCGGGGTCGCGGGATTATTCCCTAACCGTAACCCCGGAACGTAACAGGCTATGAAGGACACCGTGGATTTTAGTCAGTAGAAGTCTGACAGTCCCTCCCGCCCTGCCCGGGGTTGGAGGACTCATTTGATGATTTTACCACGCTAAAAAAAAAAAAAAAAAAAAAGCTATGTCGGTGACTCTGGTTCTTCGCCGAATATCCATGTTCCGGATTTTATCCCGCAAAGAAACTCCGAGCATAGCTCTTTCCATTGCAATTACGTCCACATTCGAGTAAACATACATACCCATGGTAACGACTTTGATATTTGTCAATTTGACGGATACAAACGATTTTTTGTCAAAATAAGTCATGATTCAATTTTGTCGATTGTACAAAGGGACTTATAGCTTAGGTCTGTACTATAAAAGACTTGTTCATAAACATATTCGTTATCGGTAGCAAGAAAGTAATGATAACAGGACATTACAGTGTTTGTTACAATAATATAATAGGTATGCTTTTCTCTTACAATCGTAGGTTAAAGTACCTACTACCATCTACCTAATAAAGTAGGTACCTAGAACATAATATTAAACTCACAGCGATGTGTTATTGCGAACCTGTTTCATAGTGGGTGTGTATATTAGGAGGGGCTCCGGATTGCCACGCCTCAACGACCGCCCACTTTAGCAAAATATTTATGTTTGTATGATACATAAACTGTAGTTACATACTCAAATATTATAAGCATAAGTTGTTAAGTTAAAGGGTTAAGTAATAAAAGTGGACTGGAACTGGCACATCGTCTCAGTGTTGACTTTTCTTTGCACAGTTTATACCACTTTACTCTTACTTATTCCAAGCAAACCAAAATGGTATGATCATCATGATGATCATGATCACAGCCTGGGGGTATTACAACATCTTAAAACCAGGCTTGTTCCAGTGAGTGAACGAGATGGCGCTAGACGACTTGTATAGCTTTGTCACTTTACTCGCCGGAATAAGCCTGGTTTTAAGACGTTGTAATACCCCCCTTACCTCATTCACTGCTAGGGAGATATGGGTCCATCGTATATAGGTCCATCGTTATTTATCCCAAGCTGCACGTAAACGTCGACGGCGCGTTATTTCACGCGCGCCTCCAAGAGTGGCAGACGGGGAGGCCTTTGGAGGACCAAAGCCTGCCGAGGTCGCGAGGCTGAACGAAATACCGAGACCCCGGACGGTAAAGGGCTAATGAAGGAGACCGTGGATTAGTCGGCACATGTCTGACAGTCCTCGCGCCCAGGGCAGGGCGGGAGGACTCATTTGATGATTTTACAACGATTAAAAAAAAAGCTGCATGTTGCTGTGCCATTTTTTCAAATGCAAAGCTGTGTGAATGTTTACGAGCGGCCGTGTCTTCTAAATTAATCGTTTTAGCATAAAATAAAAAATAATAGATAAAGAATTAATTGAAAAGGTAACACACAGACAGTGACTTTATTTAATGATTCGGATGGATTGATTGGAGATATAGAACACATCCGTTCTATATCTTGGATACGAATCGACCTTTAGATTAGAAAATATAAGATTAGCTGTAGACGTAGTTAAAGATTAGGTAATGAATGTACAAGTTGTAGGTAGGTACTTAAACGCTAATGCCTGAGCAAAAATAGACCAAAAACGCAGACACCACTTGCAACAAATGTACCACAAAATTACAAACCTATATTACATTTATCATTCCTCACAAGTGATCTATACAACGTTGTATGCAAATATGGGCTTTCCCTTCCTGTCACATGCGTGTTTCATGATCCTTCACTCTTTGTCTGAACCAAGTAATCATCATCATCATCCACAGCCCGTCTTCACCCATTGCTGGGTATAGGCCTCTCTTTGTTTGTGCCAAGTTCCACGGTCTTGTGCCAGCCTCATCCAGGACACACCCGCAATGGCAACAATGTCGTCTGTCCATCTCTCCGCCGCCGCCGGACGACCAACATTTTTTTTCCATTACTTAGACGCCACTCTGTCACAGCTTTACTTCACCTACTCCACCGTCCGCGTCGCCGCACCAAGAAATACAGTATTATAAATGCATTGTTGAGAAACAACTTTTCTTTTTGGTGTTAATGCAAAGCTGAATTTATCAGACTCAAAGTGTTATAATAGGCTGGAGCCTTACCACGAGCTCATAACGCGATCCAGTTTAGGCTGTGGAAAAGAGACAGAGCTATACAAGTCGTCTAGCGCCATCTCTTTCCTACAGCCTAAACTGGATCGCGTTAAGAGTTCATGATAGGCCACTTGATAGATTAATTTAGTAGGGCAAGCTCCTAATTCTTGGTGTACATCTAACAATGAAAGCAAAACTTCAGATTCGATTACCTACCTATCATCCCGACCACTTTGTTATAACAGTTGTTCATTTCCCAACAGTCCACAGGAACCAAGAAACAATTGCTCACACCCACAGATAAGTAAAGGCAAATAAATAACATCCCAAGTGAAAATAGGGTACCGACAGCCCATCTAATAGATGGACCCAGCTTCGTTATAAATGGCGCTGGCGAGATATTTATGATTGCAATTACTGGCCTTTATACCTTCGTGTAGTACATAATAAAAGAGGTAAATATATAGCGTTCATTATGTACTGCGTTGGTGAAAGAGCGGATATTATACCTAACGTTGTAACATAGGATTCTTTACAAAAGAATTAGAAGTAAGTACTTATTTATAATATTAGATTTATTTCTGAGTTGCTAAATAAGTTTTTAGTGCCTGCCTATGTATATTCACCAGTTCCTGTAAGTAAGTAGATATCAATTATTGTAAGCATCAGACACATGAACTTATTTATAACAGTCGTAAACTAAAATATGTATTTCAATAACACAACACAAAAAATCTCAGTTCTTTAGTACTGCACCCTTAGCACGAGTTTTCACTCTTTTACTTTACAGTATTTTTACAGCGTTTCTTGTATGGAAAAATGGAACAGCTCTGGTGAGCGAAGCAGGAACTAATTTTTTCCTTAAAAATTGACAATTTGCAATTGTCAAAGTTCCAGTTTAATTTACGTCTCAAATACTGAAAATTCGTGCTAAGGGTACTGGTATCTAAGTTGATTAGTGATCTTAGATTTTCAGTATACTTCTCTCGAAGGTATTATATTTCTTCATGCTCCGAAATGTAAGGGAAACCTGGGAAAAGCGGGTTCTTTTTCTAGTTGGTCATACGAGACAGACATTCTATATTGCAAAAAGTGTTTTACGTAATTAAAACAATATATTATTATAACTTATTATTCTATCGCTTAAAACAAACGCAAACAAACCATTACATGAACAAGCGTGTACCTCCACAGATAAGACGGTGGAAGCGACATTAAACAATGATTAATTGACCAATTTGTCTCAACAGCGACGGCCAAGTGCGGAAACTCAACATTAACTTCGATCATAAATTATGTACAGAGTAATAAGTGTAATAACTTGTTTTAAATGTCCTGAAAAAATACGATTAACAAGATTTACAATTTACACAAGCACTTTGGTAAATAAGCTTTATGGGTCAAAAAGCTCACGGAGAGAAATGTCTAGCTATATGAGATTATACATATACAAGAACTTCTTGTTGCTGACGTAGCTGACTTTACAACATTTCTAATAATAAATACTAAGTCTTTGTTATCTCTACTGATTTCTTAGTATTTATTACTACAAAATGTTGTAAAGTCAACTAGTGAGTCTTGCTGTCACGGTTGCAACCAGAAGTTCTCGTAGGCATACATTTCTCTGGGTGCTCGATGTTCAAAATTATACTAACATCGATTTTCTTTGTGGCCTTTTTTCACGATCATAAATTGTTGTATTAGTTCTCTATGAGCTTTATGTATTTAACTTATTTCAATTCACCGGTAGCACCTTCCAACAGTGTACAAGTTTATGATGCGGTAGGCATTCAATTGCGGACAATTCCAAGGGAAACCCACAATGTTCTACCGAAAACTTCAGGTTCTTCAGGAGTTCTTTGTCAAAGAAAACTACTGTGTGGTAAATATGAAAGACGATATTATCGAATTTGACTTGTACCTGCAGTTAACCCAGAGTTTCAGGGCGCGTAGCTTTTAAAATGGGTGGGGATCGTATTCTGAATATAACTCTATTGGTTAATGACACAAGTAAATGGCAAGGATGTACCTAATCAAATTTCTCATACTTAAACCTATTAGACAAATAGCATTAGGCAAAATGAATTAAAACAACCTGAACTGCACTTCACAAAAAAAAAAAACAAATATTCTTATCTCTTTAGATAAGGCTAACTTTTCAACCCTCAATGTGATAATATCGCAAAATCAAGAACTTCAAATAAAAGGCGTAATTAGTGTAGTATCGATAAACTTACCTCGAATGGATCCATAAGTTTAGAGAAAGTAAACTCAACATTGTGTTCACAGAACACGACACAGGTTTTGATTTTTTATAAAACAAAGTTTTTATTAGATATGCCAATGGGAATTCAATATAAAGCAGTGAGCTCTACAAGATTGACTTTGTTTGTGTGAGAATTCAGCGATCCATAGATGTCTCCAATCGTCCTTTCCTGACTGATTAACTTTCAATAAACACATTTTAGTTTCTGATGATAAGAAAGTGAAGCCAAACTCGAAACTGATTTAACTGAAAAATACTAGTACCTAAGTCTTCCTGTACTCATTAATAAAATTACTGGGTATTCGTACTCAGAACTTAATAACAGATACAAGAACCTTCATAATTAAAATCAGGCAGAAACAAGGATCATGTTGAATGAATCATAAGATACTTGTTATCGGCGTTCAGATATCAGTTATTGGAAGCGCCAGAGATTTCATCCGAAAGGATGAATAAATTAATTTTAGTAAATAACACATACGTATTCAAATGTATTCTCCGATATTTGTTGTATTTATGCAGGGACCTGCGCCGGTGGCGCCCCGCTGGCCGTCCGGCGGCACTGCGCCCGCGCACTCGCCGCGACCACTTTTGTATCAATGTAAAAACTAAATAATTTACAACAACGTGATATAGTTCGAGACAATCGTATTTTAACAAATTAATATTTAAATTTAATTCTAAATATAGACAGATGTTATTAAAAAGCAGCTTGAAACTTAAGTAAGGTTTAGAAGTAGCATAACTTTTCTTTTCTTTGGTTCTACTTTTGATACACCTCTCAGAATCAGTTTTCCTTGATTCTTATGTTTTTGTATGACTCTGTTTTTCTTCAGCATCATTTGTAACTGCTGCTTTACATAATGAAATGATGATGCCATTCACTGTTTGAAACGTTATTTATGGTACACAACAACCCAATGCAGTTTAACTCTTCTGCCTTAAAACTAAACTGTTCAAACGTTTAAATGACTTATCAGATGGAGTAAGAAGAAGTAAGTAATTTAGGAACCACATTTATCGATGTTTCCAAGTAAAAAAGCGAAATCATTATCTACATCTAACTGGCCCCGTTATTGTTTTCAGAGAAATTACAAAATAGTCCCAATGATTATAAAACAAAAAATAAAAAACGTATTACTTAAAATGATAACTGTAATTCTCGGTGGGAGTGACAAGAGAGTCACGCTGTGACCACTGAGCAGCTGAGCACGGCTCCGTGGGGACACGTCCGCCGATCGGTCACACCCTCGACCATAACACCGATCATTTCGTTTTAATTGAACATAACAGTCCACAATATCTCTCCAAATTATCTACAGATCTTATTCTGTTTCCGTTAAAGAAATAAGACATCATCAAAAAAACGAAAACTGGAAAGACTTGGCTAGTGCCTACTTGTGTAAGATATTTACTAAAAGGCTGAAAGTTTCTGCAAAAACTCAGCAATTGATGTTAAGCACTGTAGCACAGCTAAAACAAAACATCAAACTGCAAAATCGAAACTAAATAGCGCAGTTAAAAACGGTTCAAAAACCAAATCGTGTCGAATCATAATACCAACATTTCACGGCACATTGTCAAGCCCGCGAATAATGACGTTCAAAGGGCAAGAGTCCATTCTTTGCTGACAAATTTAACGGGGCATTTGGTGACTTCAGAATTAACATAGCATCGGGTCTTTAGCAGAACCCTGCGGGGAAAATCGCGGGGTACCACGGACACCCGCGAGCACCAAACAATGACTGCTGAGCCACGGAACGTAATACAGACCTACTGCCAACTCCATTCACTCTTTACAAATCAAACAAATTATATTTGTTGAAAAAAGTCCACTACTCTTCGACCCTGGTTAAACCGCCCATGGTTATGGCATTTTATATCTCTATATACAAATCGGAAATTATGAAGTCAATGTGTTACCAGTTGACAGATGCAAACACTTTTGTTGTAAATATGAATCAACTGTTGTTTTTTGTTAGGCAAGCCTTTGTTACAAAAACACGTGTATTCGTTTTAAATAAATTTTTTTTACTGAACTTCAATGCTTTTCAGCCTAACATTATTAGAGTAAACGTAGAGTACACCAGAGCCTTTTAAACTTTACTTATTGCTTTTTTCACAAAAGTTAGCAAAGTAACTATACGAAAAATCGTGATGAGACGGCAAGTGGTTGCTTCACTAAACTTTTTGTGGTGACACACATCATAGTAGTCATCAATCAGTTTTTTTTTAGTAAATCGCACTTCAATTTTGAAAAGATCTAATCGTTCAAATTCCCCCCACAAAAACTGTATTTGCGGGGAGACAATATAACAAGCGATCAGCTTTCCTGTATAATAAAATTAACAGTAAAATTAACATATACCCAAAAAAATACTACGAATGTAAAAAAACTTTAATAGATTGGATAAAATTACTAAATTATGAAGACACGGAGGCACTCTTGGAACACATTAAGTAAAATTTTGTGCTCATTGGGTACTTATAAACACTTATTATCCACACATATATATAAACACCAAAAGCAAACACACTCATATACACTCACACATACACACACAAACACACACACACACACACACACACACACACACACGATTAAGATAAGTAATACCTAGCTGTAAATACCTAGGTTAGTTCATATTTTGTATTGCTTAGCTATGGAAGAGCGGGGCTCCCCAACACAGGCATTACTTGCTTACAGGGGAGCTTCAAACACAAATATTGTTAATGTTACTTGTTAAAGCAATAAACCATTTTGTATTTTGTATTTGTATTTTTGTATTTTAATAATGCTATTGAGCTCTATTTATATAGTATGTCAGTAGAAGTTTCGCGGTACTAAGTCTAACTCAGTCTAACTTAAGACCATAACCAAATAAGATCCTTAGGGCTCATGTACACGACGCCGCCGCCGCGCCGCCGCCGCTCCGCCACCGCGCCTCTAGGCTGTGTACACAGTCGCTACCGCGCCGCCGCCGCGCCGCCGCCGCTCCGCCGCCGCTCCGCCGCCGCTCCGCCGCCGCGCCGCCGCCGCTCCGCCGCCGCGCCGCCGCCGCTCCGCCGCCGCTCCGCCGCCGCGCCGCCGCCGCTCCGCTTCCGCGCCGCCCCCGCGCTGGCACCGCGAATCCAATTCGCTAGTGTTTCATTTATCTGAAAAAGGAGGTTTCTCATTTCGGCCATAATGTTTTTTTTAATGTTTATTCGCGGATAACTTCTTTGTTCATGAACCGGTTTTGATGATTCTTTTTTTGTTGTAAAGAAGATATTTCTTACTATTTAGCTCCACTCGATTTCTCTGGTCTTCCATCATCAAACCCTAATATCCAATTCAATGGGTCCGCCTTTGAAATACCTTCTTTCCAACAAAAAAAGAATCATCAAAACCGATTCATAAACGAAGAAGTTATCCTTGAATTATCAAAAAAAAAAACATTATATGGCCGCAATGAGACATCTCCTTTGTTAGATAAATAAAACACTAGCGAATGGCATCGCGGTGGCGGCGCGGAGGCGGCGCGGCGGCGGAGCGGCGGCGGAGCGGCGGCGGAGCGGCGGCGGAGCGGCAGCGGAGCGGCGGCGGCGCGGTAGCGACCGTATACACAGCCTAGAGGCGCGGTGGCGGCGCGGCGGCGGCGGCGGCGCGGCGGCGGCGTCGTGTACATGAGCGCAAAAAAAAAATAAACCTTGTGATAAATACCCATTTGCTATCAAAGAAACACAGACTTCAATAATTTATAACAATCATCGTTGACGTTAATTTAGAAGTACATTCATTGTGGAACTTTATCAGACTTTCATAAAACAGGTGTGATGTGACTTATTTATCTATCGTGCTCTTATCGATTAGGAAATACCTAAAAGTATTTATTTTCTTAGTAAATATTATCTACAATTATTTAGTCATAAGGAAAAAAAAGTGTTTGACTTCATAATATTAAACTAGCGCCAGTTTAATGAAGTCAGACACTTATTTTGGTGTGTTCAATTCAACAAATGAGTCCACCTGCCCTCCTTTTTAGCATCCTAGGGCCGCAATAACCCTTTTAAGACATTCTTAAAACCCCAAACGCAGTCGGGCCCAAAGGATGTGAGCAAATTTTTACAACGCCTACGCATCCCACTGCGTGTATCGACATTTAAGGATTTGCATTCAATGTGCAAGCCCATAGAAAATACCTACTCTACTTATTCTTATATTACCAAACGGCACGTGTTAACAACGACATTACAAGAGCTTTTTAATACTCAATGATTCAATGAACGATTAGAGTAATGATGAAATGGTCACACAAGGAGGCATTATCTAACCTCTTGACGTTCGCGCACGTGACTATAACCTCCTTATAGAACTTAGGGGAGTAAGTACTTGCCACTTGGTGACAAAACGTTGTTCAACACCGACATATGGACCTCACCCACTTGAGTTGAGCACCTCTAACTGTTAGACTCGCGCTATTATTACTTTGGGTGATGAAAAATTCGAATAAATAATGTAAGAGCGCCGCGCCGTATCTTAAAGGATTAAATTCTTAGATAAAGTTGTTGACACTAAAACGGAGTCGTAAAATTATCTTAATAAGTACCTAAGTATAAATTAATGACGGTAATGTCACCGATATGGTATAAATATAGACAGACTGATTCATTTCTTATTTTCTGTTTGTCATTCAAAATTATCTACAGTTAAAACGTACAAGGCTTAACGTTACTTTTACACATGTGTAAGCAATTACTTTAGAACTTCAGTCAATTAATTTACAAGTATATTGCGTCTTAGTCCTAACAGTCCTTAAAACGCATTAAATCGTGAGAACATTTAACCGTCTTCCATTGAGTTTGCTCAATACGCTCCGAGTCAAAAGTCAGGGGAAAATGAATATAACATATTCTTTGATTTTATGCGCAACAATAAAAGAATGTGCGGATAATTATACGCCTGAACAATGAGCGTCGCGAGTTGACTTCAATGCATCGCCGATAACAAAAATGCTATTGCCCATTAGCCCTCTTTGCCACCGTTGAAAGTTTTAAGAGCGCGAGCGCAAGAAAATCGCCGCATCCCGGGGGTCCGCGCACTTCCGTTCGGTTTCGGGTTTCGTCGCAGCGCCATTGTTTCGTGCGTCAAGGGTGGTGCGCGCGCGCACAGCGCTGACATAGTGTCGCGGACGCATTGTTATTTGTGATCAATATTACTTTTTGCACCTGCAAGTGTCCGGGAAATATTAAAGACGCAGGAAAAACTTCAGAGGACACGTGTTTCTTAATGGGCTGGTATCTGAAACATCATTTAACTCATTCATGGGATGTCGATAAAGAACTCGTAATTGCTCAGTGTGCGTACAACATGCTGAGTCTATTATACAGAAATATTTCTTTTACGACTTTAAAGATCAAATCCGAGAATAAATATTTTATACTTTTTGTATTTAATTAATTTAGGTACTACTCTGAATGCATGAAGATATTTAATGTCGAGAAATATTTAGAGCGTAAGTATTTCTTCATAGAATAAGAAATAAAGTAGATCCATCTCGATCGCTGGAGCGTAGCTATTATTTATCCCCCTTGTTCATCAAGTCCATTGTGGTGCCGTAATAACAGTGATTTGTAAAATAATCACCATTCTTTTAGTCCGGGGTCGAGCAGCGAGCTCAATACGTATTGTTCAACTCGATACCGGTGAGAAAAGACGTTGACACTCAAAATGTTTGTTTATTCAAGTATTTTCAGTAATTGTAAATCACTTGTTGTTCTAAAACAACCAATGTACAGGTAGCCTTTGGGATGAGGGGTTCATAAAATATTTATTTATACAACGCGTTTTTTCGGAAAGGACCTAACATAAAACCATCACACAAAACAGATCTTTGTCCTTTGAACAGATATTGTTTGCTTGCTTTTCTAATTGTCTTATTTACATACCATTTTCTATCTGAAGAAATACAAATCTCAAATGAGATAAAAAACATGAAAACCACACTTAATTCAATAAATCAACAAGATCTAACCAAAAAAATAGAATAGAAATATTTCATAGTAGAAGCAGGCTGCAAAAGACAAGCAGGTCTCATAACTCCTTATTAACAAAATTTTAAATTCCCACCATCTTAGACGAGGTTGGTAGTGAGTTTTATTAAATTACAGCTTTCACAAATTATATAGAAATAATAATTGTGTGGCGGGGAGTACGGGGCGCGCGGGGTGCGGAGGTGGCGCCGCGGGGGGCTGCACTTTTAATTAAACCCTAAATTATTGTTCACCTTCATTAATTCCTGTGCTCCCGGTCGGGCCTTACTAATGAGTTTGTACTTTTTGTGCGCTCCGTCGGTATCGAGACCCGATTGTCTGCTGTTTATGTAAAATATCGCGTCCCGGCGACTAGGAAATGAACCGTTATCTGTACAGTACTTATGCTGGGATGCTGTGAATACAATGATTAGTTCGATAGGATGTTACGTAACATCAAATATGGCCCAATTACTAAATAGAATAGAATATTTTTTTCCAGGACGTGAGATGTTTTTGTAAGAGACAAGTACCTATGTAAGTATGAATTGGATAAGAAAAAATAAGAATTAATATAACTTACAGTGAATAATTTACTAACATTTACATCAATCAATAAAATTTTAACTAAAATAATCTAATCAAAACAACTTTATGAGACGAGTGTTAAACTTCGACGTTCGTCGATTAAATTGTCAAAAATATCTAAACGACCATCTTAACTTCAAAATAATAAACATTAGGTACGGAGGTTTTTAAAGTTTCTTATTTCCATAACATAATGGGTGATGGGATAAGATTAAATAGAATATTTAAATATTTCAATAATGTCCATGTGACATTCTTGCTTGGATCGTCATCATTGGGTGACGTAGTGCCAATATAAATAACTTATAATACCCACATAATATTAAATATAATAAATAATAAATAAATATAAATTATACAGGTGTCAGTCGAGTGTAATTCATATTCTGTTAAATTATGTCAATTACTGAAGAATGCATATAATGTGAAAATCTGATGGAAAAGAAAATAGACACTTTCGTTTTGTTAAAAAACAACTTGGAGTCTGGGACAGTCTTAAAACATATAACATAAAATATTTAATATTTAAGTAAATATCCAGAACCTCATGGAAAGCAGTCCCAAGTGTAAGTTAAACTGCCAAATAAACGAATCAATCGTGAGCGTACATACAATAAAATCACTTTAGGTGGGCACATAGCAGTGGGTTCACGAAAATAATTCATGATTTCGTGATGGTTGAATGATCGTTTTTGGTGAAAAAAGATCGATTCGGTACTTAACTATCTGCTATCTGATTTGCTAAAAAATTAAAGCAAATGATCCTGGTTTTTACTCGTAGTTTAGAACGTTACTTTCGTTTATTGTTATCATAAACTTAAAATTGATCATATAGTTTCACATCTTTGCAAACGCTCTCGTCGCAAATTCTCACATAGATTAAAAAAAAACCGAAGATCACCTGAAATAATATAATTACTACCAATACCTACACACGTTGATCGAAGTTACGAGTATGCTATGAAAAGAGAAGTTTGTTCACGTAACCTAGAGCTTATATCAAGCTACAAGAAGGAGCCACAACAAGGATAACATTTTCTTCTGGATATAATTCCTTCTCCGCTCTTTACATCAAAATATAATAAAAATCCATTTTCCGAAATTGCGACAATTTTTCACGAGATTGTTTCTTCGAGACGGTAAGAACAAGCGAGCAGCACGCTCGGTTGTATATCATTGAATTTTCCTCGGTTATTTATTTGTTTATTAAAGGGTCGCGCAATAAATTGCGTTAAGTGGGGGCGGAGCACCCCGCAGCGCCCCGCGGGAGCCGCCATAACGCCGGGAAAAACGCGCCGGGCCCATAAGTGCCTTTCTACAACACTAGCAACGCTATATTACCTCGGTATAAGGGTTGCAGGATGTGTTCACGGTAAATTGATGACTAACAAAAATATGATTTAATAAACTGTTGTTTTTTCAAGAATATTCGAGTTTACCAGTCCGAAGGCTTCCTTTTTTTAATGTTGGCATCGATTTGTTATTCGCACAAGATTCCAAAGTCTGCTGAGTAGTGCCGTGTAGACTTTTATGCGTACCAATGCGAGCTTCTTTAACTACGCCCTATAATTGCTGATTTTGGTCGTGGTCTGGCCATTTCTGCGCCCAGGGTCTGCACCTTGTCCCTGTGCACCGTTGGCTCACCCCTATTTTTGACACTGCTGCTGTGTCATAGCGCACAAATACAATTAGAGGCATATACATAATATATAAGGCAACCATTTGTATTTTGTTTTTATCCAAATGTCAGTATCCATTAGCAAAATTGAAAATTGTAGAAACGTTTCATTATATAGGATGTAGAATTACAAAAAGGCAACCTTAATCTATCAGTACCTGGCATATTGGTAATGCTTCACTATACATAAAAATTGAAAATTGAATTTAAAGCGCAGATTCGAAGGCTATAAACTTGTATCCTTGACCTTAAAAAGAAAAAAATATTGCTTGCTCACTACTCTTCATGGCGATGTAAAAAACTTAATCGAAATCGACATGGCGACTGCTCTCTTGACATATTTACGAACACGGTAAATCGATGAGAAACTAATAAATTAGTTAAACGTAAGCTTTCGACCTGTTTTAAGAAAAACATATGAATTACGGTATGACGATACGGTACCAAATCTCTGTAGAAAATACATGTGATTCAAATTCCGAACTCTATTTTTTTCTCTTAGTCGCAGCCATCTTTTACCATAGACACGTTTAATTGTGTATGCGGCCTTATTTTTATATTGATAAATAAATTGAACGAACGCTGAAAACCTTATTACTCAATATTCTTTAAATAAATGCGATGCAATCATACTAAGAAAGTAAACTGGCCCATTTATAAAATTGTCCTTACCTTCTTTCAATGGGTTTTGCTTATTAACACTTTATTCTGGAATAAATACTCCATTACTTGCTTTTCAAAAAGTGGGTTTAAGAAAGCTTGTTTCCATATTGAAAGTAAAGTGGATACCTTTTAAAGAAAATAATGAACCCGTAACATGGGCGTTGGGGGCGTGATCAGGCGTGGTGCTACCCCATTAACACATCCACGGTTATCAATATCACATATTTCTTCGTAAAACCAACAACTAGTAATTAAACGTCGATCGCTTATTATCGGTCGAGATGTTGATGATTTAGGATACCTATATCTCTTTAATGTTGAGCAGGGTTGCTACATAGAGTTTATTAATTTTCCCATGTTTCGGAATTTATTTTACCTAATCTGTTTTTCAAACAGAAAAGTAATCATAATCTTGAGAGACTATTCACATAAAGTAACAATGTAGCTACTTATTTATTGTGTATCGAATTTTACGTTTGTGAATGTATTTTCCTTGTTACTCAAATATGACCAGACGCATTGACAATTTCATACGAAAGTTATGTTAATATTTGACTTTAACAATATGTCTCTTAATACTATATAATAATTAAATTTTGATGCTGTTCAAACTAACATGTGAGAATTTCTTCCTTCTTCACTTCATAGAACGATATATTCTTCGATCGGTGTAAAAGTTACAATAAAATAAGTTTGTGATTGTTTGGTTTATTTTAGTTTCATCCATGACTTAATAGTAACTTAGATACAACAGTTTATAAAATGGGAAAACACATAGGATAGGTACTTTTTGTTCAAATATAATATTCCCATAGATTAGTTTCGACCTCCGATACCCGGTCGAAGCCGCAGTCTATAAATCAATCTGTATTCTAAATCTTTACATCACAAAATACGAAACGTAAGGATATTGAGTCATAAACAATTAACAAATTAACACAGGCACCTCAGATAACGGTTTCTTCCAAAAAAAAAAACTGCATTATCATGTTTATCGTCAAAGAGATCAGTATCATTATTAGGCATTATTTAAATCCGTGGACTGCTCAATAGGACTGATTGCCCAAATCTTGATAACCGCCCCTTGCAGTCATTTGCAACAAACAGAAATATAATGGCAACAACTCTAACTTACTGATTATATCCTTCATGGACTGATCACCCTCCTTGTTTGCCACACAAATATCGATAATTCCATCAATTTCTTCCAATTATGCGTATTTTTCTGCAAATCTATAGAAAAATTGATTATTACTATTTCTATTAAAATAATTTTAAAGGAAACTGAACTGTATTTCGGATTGATAAAGAGCGAAATTGATTGTTGGTTGCTGTATTTATCTATCTAATCTAATATCTTTAAACGAGCAATTCTTGTATATTTATATATAATCAGGATCTCGGAAACGGTTCCAAGGATTTTAATGAAAGTTACAGATTACGGGTTCTTCGGCTCAAGGAATCCATTTATCAAAGTCCCAGATTCGATAAAAGCTCGGTTCCCAAGATATAGACATTTTAAAAACCGAGCAAAGCTCGGTCAACCAGATATTAAAAATTATTTAGATTAACAATCTTTGGAATTCTGAAAATATGAATAACTAGTAATACAACGAAATCACCTTATGGATTCATAATTATTAGGTACTTGATTTGATCTTATCTTCTTCTTTTATTGTCTATATATATTATCTTCTTTTATTATGACTGTATTTGTGTGTGTATACAACACACGCAAATACATGCTGAAAGTCTAGTTCGGCACCAAATGCTTATAAACACAATAACTTGTTTTAGATTTATTTACTCTGCCAAATTTTGTGAAAATGTTTTTGTGTTATTATGGTCTAATAAATAAATTATTATCATTATTAATAACTGGTATAACAAAAACAATAATTTTAATAATAGATAGTAATACTAAATTGAGTGACGAAGGTTCATTCTTTTTGATACACAAATTATAGAGAAATCTTTTTTACGGAGTATTTTAACCAATGTATTTAAAAAGCTAATGCCCCAACAAAAATACATGTTCCGATCATTTGAGTGGTTTTATGAATACTTTAGAAGGCAAAATACGCATTAACTTCCTACTTTACTACGCACATTATGTATTTTATATACTTTTAATGAGGACTACAGTTCGTTTACTTGCCGGTATTTTTATGAGTATTATCTCCGGAATGGTTTAATGGTTAAATATTCCATTGATATAATGGATTTTTTTTAATGTAGTAGCTCTCTTATGTAAAAGACATAAGAGTAGTAGTAATTCTTACATTGACCCTACTTGTTCATTTTAAAATAGTCTTTATGAAGGTTAATTAAAGAGTATTTTAGCATAACACAGCGTATTTTGGTGCTTTCTACCAAATGGTCATTTTTTTCGGGTGGGCTGTCGCCATCTCTGGTGTCGGAATTAACTCAGCCGTGTCTGAAAGTTGCACAAGCCCAACATAGCTTTAGATTTATAAAATTATAAGTCCAGGTTTTGTCAAGATTATTTCCTTACTAATTTTCTTCATAATTAATACATGACTATAATTTTTATGTTCACCTGTGCAAGAGATGCTGGATGTCGGCAACCGTTCCAGGGAAAGATACAACTAGTATGTACAAAAATAAGTCCTAACACAGGCAGAGACAAACAAAGTAATTCTTTTTAAATATATCTTGATTACACGATTGAAACTTCACTTCCTATGAATTCAAAACTGCTTGATCACCCTTTGAGCCTTCTATAATAAATGCGAAACTTTGTAAGGATGAACGGACAGATGCATGTTGGTTGCTCTTTCACACATAAACTACTTAAAAGACAATTAATAAATTGTTTACCTAGATTTACATACGGGATACATTTTATCCCGGTTTGACGTTCCCGCGAGACAATTACTTTCACAGAAGTTCATTTATGAGCGACGCGCCGCACGTTCAACTATACTTGCGCCAATCCAGACTTGCGCAATACTGTGACGTGTGTGGCAAGATATAGATGCTAACATTTTCACTGTCATGTGATTGTGCAAGTCTAGATTTGCACAAGTATACCGGTACTAAGCATAGCGGCATAAGCCTTCTTTTTTTTTTTTTTTTTTTTAGCGTGGTAAAATCATCAAATGAGTCCTCCAACCCCGGGCAGGGCGGGAGGGACTGTCAGACTTCTACTGACTAAAATCCACGGTGTCCTTCATAGCCTGTTAAGTTCCGGGGTTACGGTAAGGGAATAATCCCGGGACCCCGGCAGGCTTTGGCCCTCTGAGAGGGGGGCCCCGTCATTATGCTGACGCTCTTTGAGGCGCGCGTGGGACACAACGCGCCGTCGACCCGGGCATGGTCCTTGGTCGGGCAGCGAGTTGCCCTTTACTCGCTGCCCGCATGCCCGCGCCTACGGTGGCCGGAGATCATCTAGCGACGTCCGTCGCCGTGGGCGCCTACCACTGCGGCTGGGGCGGAGGGAGGACGCTGTCCTCTCTCGCTCGCGGCCTGCCTCCTCCTTTACGAGCATTACTGCCTCGCAGAAGGAGCTGACCGCTTCCCACTCCGTCTCGCCCCGCAGCATGGCCGCAACCAATGCCGGGCGCGAGAGGTCTCCGCCTATCGCAGCCGTGAGGACACGTCGGTGCTCCGCCCAAGCTGGGCAGTCTTGCACCGTATGCTCCACCGTGTCCTCCGGGCGATCTTCGCAGTGGTGACACCCAGGCGTCTCCTCCTTTCGCATCAGACACAGGTACCTCCCGAAACTTCCGTGTCCGGTGAGGACCTGCGTCAAGCGGTAGGTCAGGACGCCATGACTTCTCTCCAGCCACTCCTCAAAGAGGGGTCTTACCGCCGCAATTGCGGCGTGCCCGAGCGGCATAAGCCTTCCACAGAATCCACGTGTAAGCCTAAGTACTACCAACTCGATGCTTTCCTCTCTAAAATGTCCAATTAGTCGTGGTTCGGTTACTCGTGAGGCCGCACTCCTACTTCGTTTTTTTTAAAACGATTGGTCTATTTTGAAAATGGAAGCAATTTGTCGCGTTTGATTCGTAGTGGCGCGGTGACTTTGATCGGTTTTTGTGGGCGGTATGGCGGCGATTGGCTGCGGTCGCAACTGAAGTACTTGTGTTACATCGTTTAAAGCTATTAGAGGCCGCTTAGATGGTCGTAGACCTAGCTGAGTTGGTGCTGAGTCGGGAAATAAAACCGGATTTTGTAAAGTTACAGTTAAAAAAAATTACCACAAACTTATATTCTATTTTTAAAAGCAATGTCGACCATTCTGCCAAAGTCAAAAATGAATAAAAAAAATTGTGCATATTAAAAAAAAACGATAAAGAACATCAATAAAATTCTTCGATAGTACCTACGTAGAAACAAGATGTAGATCTTCCAACGTAGATAGGCTGGAAATCATGAAAAATGATGATGAAACTGTAATTTTTAAAAGTGAACAGTGAACGTGGCAAATCGTGCGATTTTGCAGTTTCCAACAAACCTTTTGACCTTTTTTTAGTCACGAGTAAGTCGATTGAATATGTTTAGCATGTGTCTTGGTCTAGGACCTAGGTGCTTTAGTAAAAATCAGTCTATAAACTTTTTGACTACTGGGATTTTATGGCTATACAAGCAAGCAAAGAAATAGCAGATGATGAATGAAGATGACATCCGTTAAGGTATAAACTTTTATCGGATGGAAATTTCTAACACACTATTCATCTTGATTCCTTCTATTTTTTTTACTTTTCCATTCACTAGAATTTGTGTATCGACAGTGCGTTTCCAGACATTTAAACTAACATACACAAGACCTAGACCCGGATTAATTAAACATACTTGTCAATTGTTCCGTGCGATGTATCGAGCCCGCGACACGCATTGCAGCAATCAATCGCTGAGCCACTACGCCAGCCGTAAATATCATTAGATATCTCTCAGTCCCAATTCAGAATGATAAAAATCAAAAAGGCAGATAATGAAATAAACATGGTATTAATCATTTTGTGAAATAAAAAACGAGCTGCCAAGATACCTCCACGAATTTATGAACAACTTCCGCGAACCTGCAGCTCTAATAAATTCGGTTACTAAAAACCTTTTGGTTAATCGATGAATTTTATTTCTGAACTATAAATTGATGACTTGTTTATTCGAATTTCTCTTTTGTTTGGTGTCTGTTGTGTCCTGCAAATCATCAAAAATACGTTAGAATACAAAGCAAAAAGGGCTGAGAGGCACAAACGTCATTGGATTGTATAGAGTCCGTTTCTAATCGGGCCGTTTCAATTCTGTTTTTGCTACGGCATGTGGCCAAAGGCCGCTCTCTCCATCTTTTATTATTAATTACCTTCCTTTATATCTACGCGTAACAATCGATCGTCTTGATTAAAATATCTAAATAATAGATGGACATAATGAGTGATATCGTGTTAAAAGCCGGTACTGAGTCAGCATCAATTTGTACGTTTGTATCTGTGTTTTATTGTTTTGATATCAACTTAGGATTATTGTGTAGAAAATTTTGGTGCTTTTATCGATATCTCGAGTACGTTAATGTTGTTGACTGTGGTGAACTTACAGTTTATGTCCATCGTTTAAGGGACTTACATATTCTAAAGGGGGTAGTACTCATGCGAATCAACTGCTTTAACAATGGTATCAGCGATGAAATCGCCAAAAACTATAATCTCTATTAATTTATGTTCGCTTATACTCGACAATACGTAGAGAAAAGCGTGACAGTGGTTTTGAGAGACCGAGAGTGTTTCCAAACGTCTTTGTTATGCGTTCAGCAAAGGAATGGAACTCTTTGCTTGCGTCTGTATTTCCGAACTCATACTACCCTAATATTTTCAAAGTTAGAGCGGACAGGCTTCTCCTAAGTAATTTCGCTCCATCGTTGACTTCGTTCCTGTTACCCCAGACGTAGACTAAATCCATACTAGTCAAGCGCAAACCCATACAATACATTAAAAAAACCCTCATGGCTTGAAAATGGATGCAAATCAATATTAATGTACCGATTTACTTTATTTACTTACCTCCTTTAATAAGCGATTCGTGCCATCTTCAGCCTCTCATAACAGTAGCTGGTCCATACACTCATCAATTTATTTTATTAAGTACAAGTCGTGATCCACAGTAAACAGTTCGTCGAGTAAGGAAATCAATAACAGGACGAGTTAATGTTAATTACTCGAGCACTACCTGGTACTGAATTCATTGGGTTCCGTGCACGCAAGTCTGGGGGCACAGTTGAAAGATCACCAGTAAATCAATAAAGCCATTTTCGTTTTTCTGGAGATTTTGTTCCGCAACTACTTGTCCCCAGATGGTGAGACAAAGTTGGACGTTTTAACACGTCATTACGTGTATGGTGTATGACTAATTTATGTTTACATAATATAACAGCATAATTTAATTCACATGGATTTTTAGAAAATAGAATATCATACTCTTTGTTATGCACACCATACCAGGTTTATAAATAGCAATATCTTTTTAAGAAAACAAACGTTGGTTAACGACATCGATAGTTGTTTTTTTTAATTTTGCGCTACACTGATAAAATGTGAATAAAGAATGCCTAGAATTAAAAATAGCATACACCACTGCAGATTATCTGTACGGCACCGATTTCTAGTTGAAAAGTTAGCGTATTCATGGCCGATTAGAGCCAGTAGCTTCCACCAATTTCTCTAATCAGCAAGCAACACAACGGTACGTTGTAAATGCTCCATCGTTTGTTAAAGTTGACATACTGTATGTCCCACTAACATCTGTACTGTGGAGCAGTGCACGGATCATGCGCTTGCACCGGACGTGTATAAATTGCTCAATTTGGTCCGGAGCAAACGGCATATTAAATTATTATCGCTTATCATGTATGTGGGTTGTTCAGCTACCTCCGTACGCTTGCCTCCGCGGGGGCCGGCTAGCGAATATGAGCTGAAATTAACTAGTATTACTGTGATGACTGCGGAATCCTACTACTATTATAAAGGCGAAAGTTTGTATGTATGGATGTATGGATGTATGGATGTTTGTTACTCTTTCACGCAAAAACCACTGAACGGATTAAGCTAAAATTTGGTACACAGATAGTTTATAACCTGGATTAACACATAGGATAGTTTTTATCCCGATTTTATGTTCCCGTGGGATAATTTTCGAGTTGTAGCGGGTGAAGCCGCGGGCAGCAGCTAGTATGTTATAAGCCTCTGTTAGATATAAGCGAATCCAATTTGTCTGTTTGTCACCAATGCTGTCGTTGGAACTGAATACATTTTTTGTAGTTTTGACTTCAGCCATGATAATAGGATACAAAATAAGTAAAACAACCTTTTGAAACTTCGACCGCTACAACTCGAAAACTATCGCTTCGGAACATAAAATCGGGATAAAAAATCTTACATCCAGGTGGTACTATTATATATTCTGTGATCCAGGTTAAAAACCATCTGTGTAAAAAAAATCAGCCAAATCTGTTATGATTTTTGAGGAAAAGTCCTCATTCCTTAGAAATTTGTGATAATTATTAAGATACGAAGGAAGATAAGCAGCTAAAACATTCCTAATGTGTCATTTAACGATTTTTTGATTCTGAAATGAGATAGTTTCCTAATTACCTTGAGTTAATTACACTTTGAAAGGTGTTCTATTAAAAGAGAGAAAATAATTGATGAGAGTGTTGTCTTACATATTCCATCTATTCGATGTTTGTTTATATGTTTATTTAACAAAACAGCTGTCACTAACAACATCGCTAATTGTTTATTATTTGCTACGTTAACATTGATCTGCATTTTTCTTAACAAGTAAGTAGTTATCATTTAGATATCTTACCTTACATCGTGGAATTAAAAATGAACTTTGTATTATATCTTCATATATTTATAATTATATTTCCTGATTTTTTTTTAGTACACGCGACGCATGAGTTTATGCGTATAAATAACTAAATCTACAATATTTCGTAATCCAAGTATGCTATTATGAATTATTTATACTAAAGTCTCAAACGTTATTCAAAGGGTAAAATCACTTTACGATTTTGCTAAGTGCATAAACATAAGCGTGTGTGACTGTACCTAAACATACCTGCATATATGTAAGTACAATCAAATGGAAAACGTTACGAATCCGAATCTAATTTCTTTTGAATGGATGCGGCAAAAAAGTCGATCACATCGGCTTGTGTCGGCTTTTCATACGAGATGTATCGAGTTGCCGACTCGATATCAATAGTCATCGAATCCCACTGACGTTTGACTTCGAATCGAATTAATTATTGATACAGTTAGGGGCTAGAGGTGAACAGGTGGATTTTTTACTTCTATTTTGTATTTTTTAATTTTATTCGTTTTTTGGGCGTGAAGTTTTGTCATTAGATTTGGTGTGTGCATGTGTTGTTTGTCTGCTGTTTACGTGTGTTATATTTATTAAAATCTTTAAAGAATGAACGCTAGTAAAACATGCAAGAAAATTATTTTGTTGTAGCCCGGGACTGCTTATTCTCCTATATCTTGTTACTATACCCTGGGTAGTGGGGTTTTTAAATGCTATACAAATGTATGTATTTTATATTGATTTATTTTTTTAGTACAGTACATAATTTTTGACTTCACTCATTATGTTACATGTTAAAAATGGCATTTAGTTTACTTAAGCCTCATTTAGACGGAACAAGAACTCGCATGCGAGTTTCACTACATTGCGCTATTTGTTTGATCAACTTAATTCTTTGTATTATATTAAAGTCCGCAATGTAGCGCAACTCGCGTAAGAGCTCTTGCATCGTCTAAATGAGGCTTTACAGCCATAAGACATAACAAGACAAAGTTATAAATGTATGCAAAAAATCATGAAAAATAGTTTTAACGGCTACGTCGAATTCGTAGCACTTTGTCTACGCCTATAAAAAAATAACGAAAATATATTTAATGCATGAAGATAATTTATTACACTTAAATAATATACTCATCACTTAGTATTTAAAAACACGCAAGTATGTGAATTTTTTTAAATAAAAATAATTTCGAACGTTTGTGACCTCTACGTAGTCTACGTGCTACGCTTCGTAGCAGTTTCTCGCAAACATTAGACATCAACGTCCGAACTAAAAAGTTGATGACTTCGGTTATAAAAAGAGTTTTAATGTTGCCACTGCAGGGTATAAAATAGCGTATCAGACTGTCTAAACACGTAACGTAAAGGACTATTGAAGGAACACCGTGGACTTTTAAGCCAGGGGGGTATAACAACGTCTTAAAACCAGGCTTATTCCAGTGAGTGAACGATGTGGTGGTAGATGACTTGTATAGCTTTGTCACTTTCACTCGTTGGAATAAGTCTCTTCCGCTGCACCCATGGCGTAAAGAAAGTACACAAGTTCACATAAATGAGAAGTGGTACCTTGATGTCGAATTTTTGGCTCGATTGCAGGTTTCTCACGTTTACCATCACCCTTTTGAAAGCAGTAGTGACAAAATAAATAACAAACTACTATTCCTGCTGAAAGTACTCTTAATATCTATCTGAATTGTCATATAAATCACAAATTATTTGCTTTTATTTGCAAAAAGATTGAAACTAATTACTTGATTCAGTTTTCTTTCAAAAATAGTAGTAATATCGCAGACGAAACAGAGTAGTGAGAAGAGGATTTTAGAGAAGATATTACAGTTTAACGCAATCATGAGGTAGGTAGAGCGGAACGATGGCTCCCATAGACTTATGAAGTTTAAAAATCTCGGAATTTAATAGAAAGTTTAATAAGTAGTATATGTCTAAAGAAGACGAGACTCCAAAGCAGAGTCAGTATTATTTTATACACTAGCTGTGCCCGCGACTTCGTTCGCGTGGATGTCGGAATTTAACAATGTTTTCTTAGTGCGAAGCGCTTAATTTTCGCCTTGTTTTTTAATAATTCATAATCGTTTTCATATGAACCCTATTATTATTAGAATTTATTTAGATTTTTCAAGAATATTTGACCTGTTTGTGATATACGCCCTCTGTCGTTCAAAGCCCACCTAGCAGCGTTCATAACACCCATTGCATGCAGCTCCATCCCGCTCCATCCCACTCCATCCCACTTCATCCCACTCCATCCCACTTTATCCCACTCCATACCACTCCATACCACTCCATACCACTCCATCCCACTCCATCCCACTCCATACCACTCCATCCCACTCCATCCCACTCCATCCCACTCCATCCCACTCCATCGCACTCCATCCCACTCCATCCCACTACATCCCACTCCATACCATTCCATCCTATTTTATCCCACTACATACCACTCCATACCACTCCATCGCACTCCATCCCACTCGAACCCACTCCATCCCACTCCATCCCACGCCATCCCGCTCCATCCCTCTCTATCCCGCTCCATCGCGCTCCTTCCCACTACATCCCACTCCATACCACTACAGCCCACTCCATCCCACTCCATCCCACTTTATCCCACTACATCCCACTCCATACCACTACAGCCCACTCCATCCCACTCCATCCCACTTTATCCCACTACATCCCACTCCATACCACTCCATACCACTCCATCGCACTCCATCCCACTCGAACCCACTCCATCCCACTCCATCCCGCTCCATCCCGCTCTATCCCGCTCCATCCCGCTCTATCCCACTCCATCCCAATCCATCCCACTCCATCCCGCTCCATCCCGCTCCATCCCGCTCCATCCCGCTCCATCCCGCTCCATCCCACTACATCCCACTCCATACCACTCCATCCCACTGAGTCCCACTCCATCCCGCTCCATCCCACTACATCCCAATTTATCCCACTCCAAACCACTCCATTCCAGTCCACACCATATTTGAATATATAGTTTTTCTATTCCAAGCTAGATCGCGCTACTGAACTGCGCGTCTCGGTGTAAACTGACCGTAATTTTACTTCTGGTACACTTTAAATTCAAATATCTTTTGATAGACTGATCCGATTTCAATGAAACAAAAACTAAATGTTACTTCAAGTTACGGTCAGTCGTTGTGTATTAAAGTTGTCTACATAGCTTTCGTAGATTTTACGTGATGCCCGAACAAATAAACATACAAACAGACAAACAGACATACAGACAAACAGACAAAAATTCTAAAAATGCTAGAAATGGGTTCTATTGGTTGTCCTTTAACACGCTGGCTATATTTTTTTAGTTTTTATTTAATGTACAAAAATTATTTTTCTACAGTTTTATTATATGTATAGATGTAGTTTCTTTAGTCAAATATTTTTTTTTTACTTTAATACTGATCAAACATCTGGACCTATTCTTGTTATTTACACGAATGAAACGTTCTTTCAAACAAATTGAATCTAATTACAAAAGTACTAAATTCATATTAGGTACCTTCATAAAATCCGTTTAAATTTACACCCATTTTAAATTAATTAACACTAATCCTTAATGAACGCTGCGATGTTTTACTAATTTAGGGATTAATAGAACGAATTTTTAATATTGTTCACAGAGGTCTAGAGAGCAGTAGCACAGCGCCATCTGGTGGACTTCATTTAATAATAGCGATGTCCCGCGGAGGCATTGTCCCGATAATTTGTAGCTTGCAACGCTGCCGAAAAACACCCAAATAAATAATAACGTTATTTATTTTAATGAAATATCTACCGGTCCTCCATACGAGGGTCTGGGAGGGTATTGTGGGTACCTGGAGCCCTACTGTGCCAACCTTGTGTTAGGGCTATAATTTTAAATCACGTAATTATTACAAGAACTCGAGCAATTTTGCAGTAAGATGTTTTTTCTCTTTACACTTGCTGCAATAAATTCTCTGTTTTTCCAGCACTAATTCTTCTTCTTCTTCAACCTTTAGTCACCCAATGCTGAGTGTAGGTCTCTTCCAAATCTCTCCACTTCTGGCGGTTTTTTGTTATGGCTATCCAGTTTCTTCCGGCCACTTTAACAAGATCGTCTGTCCACCTAGTCGGTTGTCTCCCTACATTCCTCTTTCCCGTTCGTGGTCTCCACTCCAACACTTTCCTGCCCCATCTTCCATCCAGTCTACGGCATATATGGCCCGCCCACTTCCACTTTCTTTTTGCTATCACCCATGCTATCTCTAGAAGTCTCGTTCTTCTACGAATTTCTGTGTTTCTCACCCGGTCGTAGAGAGAAATACCCAACATGACTCTTTCCATAGCTCTCTGAGTAACTTGCATGCGGTGGATTATATGCTTGGTGAGCGTCCAAGTTTCAGCCCCGTACGTCATGACTGGGAGGACACATTGCTCGAACATGCGACGCTTTAGGTTAATGGGGACCCGCTTCGACTTCAGTACGTCCGACAGCTTACCGAAAGCACCCCACCCTAGCTGGATACGACGATTTATTTCACGCTCTTGAGAGTTCATCCTTAAACTCAAAGTCTGTCCCAAGTAAACATACTCCTTGACTTTTCCTATTTGCTGACCATGCACTAGAATGTGATCAATGTCGTCGTCACAGCACATTATTTTAGTTTTTGAGGCATTCATTTTTAGACCAACACTGAGTGACACGCTGTATAGTTCCTGTACCATAGTCTGCAAATCCTCGACGTTGCTGGCGAAGATGATAATATCATCAGCAAAGCGCAGATGGGTTAGACGTTCACCATTGATGTTTAAACCTCTATGTGACCAGTCGAGAAGCCTAAATACATCTTCCAGGCAAGCCGTGAAGAGCTTAGGTGAAATCGTATCTCCTTGTCTCACCCCTCTTTCAACACGTACTGGATTCGTGAGCTCGTGGAGTTTAACCTGTAGAGTGGCCGCTCGGTACATTTCCTTAATCGCCTCTATATATCTGTTGTCTACCTGACATCTTTTCAACGAGTGGATGACTGCCCAGTGTTCAACGGAGTCGAACGCTTTTTCGTAATCGATGAAGGCCAATAGTAATGGTTGATTGTACTCGTTGCACTTCTCGATCACTTGGCGTACTGTAAAGATGTGGTCTATAGTTGAATAACCACTCCTAAACCCTGCCTGTTCCACTGGCTGTGCTGAGTCTAGTCTGGTGGTAAGACGGTTTGTGACAACTTTAGTGAAAAGTTTGTATACGTGGCTAAGTAGTGAAATGGGTCGATAGTTGCCTAGATCGGTGTGGTCCCCCTTCTTGTGCAATAGTATGACGACCGCATTTTTCCACGACTCTGGAGTTATTCCCTCGATTAGCACTTTATTATAGAGTACTTGTAGCTGCTTGAGTACTGGACGACCCCCTAGAAGAAGTTGTTCATAGGTAATTCCATCTTCTCCAGGTGATTTCCCTTTCTTCATTTGCTTGAGAGCGTGCTTTATTTCGTACATGCTAAATTCGGGAAGATCTTCAGTTAGATGTCTGGTCAGGGTTGCTCGTGGGTCTCTTGAAGCAGCAACATTTGGCTCGGATGAGTGTGAGCTGTATAAGCCTGTGTAGAATTTCTCCACAGTCTCAATTAATTCTCGGCGATCAGATGTTTGTTGTCCGTTTTGTTTAGTAAGCCTGTGCATCTGGAGGCTACCGCGACTCTGTCGTTTACGAAACACTTTTGGACCTTTATGAGCTTCTATGGTTTCCATTATTAACTCATGCTGTCTTCTCCTCTGGTGTTTGCGGATAACATGTCTTATCTGACTATTTAAGGAGTTGATGCCAGGTTGGTCTGATGTTGCTAGGACAACCTTTCGACGTTCCAGTAAGATGGCTAAATCTGGCGATGTTTTAAGCGACTTCTTTTGCACAGGCTTAATCTTTTGAACTGTGCTCTTTATAGAGTCCACTAGATTTTGGTTAATTTCATCGATTTCATCATGTACGCTGGCTGTGAGTTTTACAGTTAATTCTTCTTGGTACAGTTCTTTTTGTACTGTCAGAAAAGTGTTGTCACAGCGAGGTTTTAGTGTCTCAACCAGTCGTCTCCTTTCTAGATGTAAATTTAGTTTTATTCGAGCTCTTACGATTCTGTGGTCACTACCTGCGCTCACTTGGTTTAAAACGTCTACATCTCGGAAAATATGCCTTTTATTTGACAATACGTAGTCGATTTGGTTCTTGGTTCTTCCGTCGGGACTTCTCCATGTCCACATCTTTTGGGGCCGTTTCTTGAAGAATGTGTTCACGGCGTATAGTTTTTGATATTCCAAGTAGCTGGCCAAAATATGACCCCTTTCGTTTCTTTGGCCTAAACCAAAACCACCCACATATTGGTCATCACCCAGATTCCCACCCAATTTTGCATTAAAATCCCCAATTACAATGGAATAGAATGAGGGGTTTTCATTGAGGGCCTTGCTTATATCATCATAGAAACTACCTATTTCCAGCACTAATACCAGCACTAATTAAATGTTTATAAATGGTCGTTACTTCTCGGTTAAAAAAAAACTAGAAGCTGGAATCCTTCAGGCTGTCACGGAGCGGATGTGGTCCAAAGGTTTTTCTTATTAGTATCTCTACGCCACTAATAGGAAGAATGTTGTTCCACTCACAAAACGTTGATTTAATTCCAACGAAGACGAAGATCATGCGAACAAAAACGATTTTGTAAGATGTAACGAATCGATACAGGTAAATATAGCAAAAAGCGTATTGCGTGAGAAAAGTTAGTCGATAAAAATAATATTAAATTAATCACGAGCGTTCGTGCTGCGGATGAAAATAAATGTTGATAAAAATAAAAGCGTGCGCAGGAGTGCGGGGGCGGGGCGCGCGCGTGACAGCCTGCCCGCTGACCAATAGGACCGTGGAACCCCGCCCCCGCCGTGCGCATGCGACTTTTTACTAAAATAATTACCAGTGCGTTCGGTATGTCAAATTAATTACGTTAATTATATTTGGCGCGCCTTATACTACTGCAGTAGATTTAAAATTTAATTGGTGATGGACGTGGACTCGTGGTGTTGTATGATTTTAAATTGGAATATTATTTGTATTTTACAAACAGTTATTTTTTATATTCGTTTATGTGAGATGTGTCCATAAAGTTTATTTTTTGTTAATTGTGAACTTATTAGAATCAAGATAGAAAATTGCAATAAAAAGAAAAAAAATATTAAAAAAACACATTGTATTTAATTTAATATAAAACTTAATTAAAAATGAGAAAGGCAATTTTACTAAAAAATTAAGCATTATGTGTAATAAAAGAAACAACAGAGGATAACATACATTAAAGAATAATTCAAAATTACATAACTACAATGAAACTTTATATTTTTAATACATAGATTTCGAATTAAGAACCCTTTAATTTAACACCAACGTTTATAACCGAAATAAAATGCTTCGAAAAACAAAACGAGGCACTTGGTCCACACGACACGACAACGCAGCGTGACGCGTATTAAATTAAAAGCGACGACATGTGTTTTCCTTCCCACAGGAAAATACATTAGCCGAAACATTTCCCGGGTATCATGCGTCCCTTTTACACTAACGCAACATGCGCTCCATCTGAAAGAGAGCCCCGATGTGGCGCCCTCGAAAGCTAACAGCGAGCTTTCAACGTAAATCTGATAAAGCGAACACATTACGACACAAACACAAAGAAATTTTCTTCGTTATACCATCGTTATGAGCTGCCCGAGTATCGTGTCTCCCTTTCGAACATGACTGCTTTGTGTGCATCAGAGAGGGACGGATGGTCATTTAAAACTTTGCCGTCAAAACCGGCACCATTGGGTGAAAAAGTTTACGGTGTCCCGCCCTTTTCTCAGCGTGCAGGGCTGCGTTCGCGCCTCGGGCCCGGTCCGCACAAAATATTTTCTAAGAAGCAGTATGTCGGCTGTGTCGAGGGGCGGCGACGCGGGAGCCCGCAGTCATGCTGAGAACCTCAGCGGAGTCAGTGGACACACGTCGCGAAGCCTTTCAACGTTACGAGAAAAAATCGTTGCGTGACAATTTGTCCAAAAAACTTATGTTACCGACGAAACGGCCTGTTTACGTAGAATGCGGCTGTGAAATCGACACGACATTGTTATAACGACGCGCCAACACCTGTGATATTAATTGCTCTAGTTACATGAGGATACTGAAAATTTATTTTAGATACAAGTATATGTTCAGTGAAGTGTTTTTTTGATATTTTCTTGTGCTAATAGATAAAACTAAGTGATTATTTTTCATGAGTACATCGATGAACTGAAGACTGGATTTCTACTAATAAAACAAGTAGGTAAGCTTTTCTTGTGTTTATGGAAAAATGAACCCTAAAGTATTATTTTCTATTCATAATTTGTTCAGGAATCTTAACTTAACAATACACTTAAGCCGTTTGCAAAATGAATATGTCATTGACAGTGTTATTAGAGGAAGTCCTCACTAGACATGAGATGAACCTTGCTAAAATATAAAAATCAAACTTATCAGTTGGAATGAAAGCTTTTCTTACCTATTCTAAATAAATGCAGCATCTGGAAAGGCATAGCCCACATGGCGCTTGAAGCGAGGTTTACTATTCATCACCTCTATTCACATTTCATTTATTCATTCATTGAGATCTTCTCCTTTCTTCTTCTTACTTCATTTTGTTTTCGCTCTTGACCTCAATCTAGCCTAGAAGCGAATATGAAATTTTAGACAGACCAAGTTCGTATCTTGTAGGTACAAGAACTCCTCTTATCACTCGTCATATCAGCAGTTGTTGCCTTTTTGCTCATTTCATCATCATCATCAGCCTATAATGTTCCCACTGCTGGGACACAGGCCTCCCCTCTGTGAGAGCTTTTGCTAATTAAATTTGAAGCTATTTATGATGATAATGTGGTCTGACCGATTTCAATAAGGGCGTTTGATTCAGCTCAGCTGTAATTGTCGATCTTGTGCTCCGTATCCAATCTTTCTAAAGATCTTCGCACATTGTGAGCATGTGAGCACACTATCGATGTTGTAGAATAGAAGCTTTGTTTTTTTTTTTTCAAACTTTCACAATAATTTTAATATTAATTATACATATTACAAAATTATTTGAAGGTTATTCCTCTAGTCATAGTGAGTATTGGAGGTTTGTTTTTCGGTAAATAAAAGATGCTAAAATATACTGAAAAGGATAATAAAAGAATGGCATTCAGCATTAATAAGATAGCCAGTCTTTAGAGGTCTAATAAAAGAGTTCAAAAAAGCACCTAGTGAAGTTCTCATAAAAAAGGACTTATTAAAGTTCTTTTCTTGTCTTGAATTTTTGCTGTAGTGCTAGTATAGGGTGGTTACGGTTACTGAATAGGTAATTAAGTGATAACAGACATCAGTTAAAACGTCTATTTAAATCAATTTAATGGATAAAACTTTGTTTTAAGCAATGTTATTCAAATGCTGAAGCAAATAATAGTCCAAGATGGATTATGGGTTAACTCAAAAACTAAATACACTTTTTAATAATCTAGGAACCTAAAAGCCTTATACCTAGCAAAATTTAAATAATCGTTGATTCTCGGTAAGCAAATAGACATCTAGAAGATAAAATACTAAATAACCCAGTGCGTTTGCGTTTACTTCGTATAACGTAATAACCCTCCTGGCACAGTCGAGTAAAAATCAGTGTCACTGATTTTCGAACTATAGAGTAGGGCAGTCTAATTTTGAAAAAATAAACATGCTATGTAAATACATTCATTCATGCAAGAGGACCAAACTGTATTTACTTAATTTATGCAATAATTTTTTGGTTTTTACCAATGTTTATTCTTGAATGTAAGTATAATTATGTCTGTTATGAATAAAAAATCCAGACCTTTTTAATCAGGCAAGTTGTAACACAAAAACAGGAGCCTAACAAACTAACAAAATGTAATGTTTCCGTAATTTATTGATGCAGCTTCACATCGTCGATGTGTTGCTATTAATTGTTAGTTACGGAGTACAGAAGAAATAGGTAATTGCTTTATTTAATACAAACATTATCGTAATTCTATGATTAATGTAGGAACTTACAGTTTTTATAAAAAACAATATCATGGATGCACCATGATAATGTTTCTTACAAAAAAGTTGCACTTCATCATTTCAGCCTATTGCAGTCCACTGGTGGACATGGCCTCTCCCAGGGAGCGCCACAGCTCACGATCTCCTGCTTTTTCCATCCAGCCACTGCCAGCCACCTTCTTCAGGTCATCGGTCCATCTTGCCGGGGGTCGTCCCACCCCTTACCTACCCGCGGTCTCCTTTCGAGAACCTTCCTACTCCACCTATCGTCGGTTCTGCGGCAGACATGGCCAGCCCACTGCCACTTCAGCTTGCTACAGATTTGGACAATATCTGTTACTTTGGTCTTATGCAGCATAGACCTTTCCATAGCACGTTGCGCGACATGAAGTCGGTGGGCCAGCTTGAATGACATGTTCCACGTTTCGGCTCCGTAGGTTAGGACTGGATGGACGCGCTGATAGAACACGCGGCTTTTCAGGCACTGCGGCTTATACTAAATCTCCTGTTTAGGTAGGTTCTACTTTTTCATTATTGAAAATGATCTGAATGGATCTTCTGAGAGTGAACGATAATAATCATGGCTCAGTTCAGAAGGAGAAGTGATCAGGCTTCTTCTGGGTTAGGCTGTTCCATCGTAGACTTTGTCTCTTAAGGCGCTCCCTCACCGCGAGCATTCACCTGTAATGTAACACAAAAGTGCACAATTTGATGCTCTATTGTCTTTGAATGTTCGAATCTGAAACGTTACATTACTGGTGAACGCTCGCCGTGAGGGGGTGCCTTTACAATTCTGATCTAGACTAGAGTTAAGAAAAAAGCAAAATCTAATAAAAATATATGTATGTACCTATATAGTTCTTCTGTGCTTCCCTTTCTCTCTCATTTCGTAGCAATTTTGATGATGTCTTCAACCTAACATCCCTTTGGGTGGCCCTATTTTCTTTGTCCCAAACTTGGTTACCGTTCTGATCAAACTTTACTCCTCCATCGGCAATCTCTTCGCATTTAGCCAGATTTACTGATTACATATCATTGCACATTATATTTTCCTAATGAAGTAAACGGCTACACATCAAGCTATACAAAACCAGCTTATCGTAGTCTCATACAAAATGATCTTTCCACAATTTAGACGGTCATCTTATAATAGAATTGCTTATATACTGTCGGTCTACTTATATTTTTTTTATCGTCATAAAATCATCAAATGAGTCCTTCCACCCAGGGCAGGGCAGGAAGTACTGTCAGACTCGTACTGACTGAAATTCACGGTGTCCTTCAATAACCCTTTACGTTCCTGGGTCACGGTAATTCTATTTTTATTCTAAATTATATTACTTTTATAAAAATAGCCCTGCAATCCACAAAAAAAAAATCGTAGTAAGCAGAAATTATATAACCATAACTGGGACACCGGCATTCACTGCGGGCCATAATCCACTACATAGGCCCCAGTTTACAAACTAATCTTATTAATTGCCTCGTGATTATACAACAGATTAAATTAGGCTTTCAGAACTAAGAGGTCATAATTCTATCACAAGTAATGCTGAAAGAAAGCGTAGGCGGCGGCATTTGATTTGAAACACTAATTTCATTATGATCATAATATTAATCTTATCTTATCTCTCTCATTACATTACATATATTTACATGGCATTTATAACAAAGTTTACTGCCCCTCTGGCCCTAGCACGATCTTTCACGTTTTTTGTGACATATTTAAGAGCGTATAACCAGAAAGTTGGCAACGTCGCTAATAGCTGTCAAATATTTATAAGTTTTAATTAATTTGGCAATGTTGCTGTATGAAAATAAGAATTATGGCTCTGTAGTGCACTAGAAAATTGATATAGGAATGCAATTAAAACACTGAATTTGATGTTATAACCGTAAAAGGTATATAAAAGGCATTTGGAAATTTTCCAAATGCTTTTTTTTAAGTCTAAAACTATATATTCAGTGTTATGATATTAATTATTGCATTCCCTAATCAATTTTTTAGTGCACTACAGAGCCATATTTCTTATTTTCATACACCTAATTTGTAAAATTAATCAAAGCTGTTTGTATTTGACAACTATTTGCGGCGTTTCCAGCTTTCAGAATAAGCGCTCTTAAACGGGAACTTTGACTTTAATTGATGGAAAAGATAGTTCCTCGTTCGTTCACTTAAGGCACTTTTTCATTTTACACCGTAAATTCTTCTATTAAGCTGTAACTAAAATACAGAATGCTAAGATCGTTAATAGAATCATCACATCTCATCCGAATTAAATGGGGTTTTCATCAACGCTGTAGAGTTATCAAAAGGAAGGTTTGTAATGTACACTCGACTAAGTGGAATTATGACCCACCATAAGCTTATTTTCCTACCGACTTTCAAATACAATTAGGTCCACATTCGCGTAAACATACATATCCATGGTAACGACTTTGATCTTTGACAATTTGACGGATTCAAAGGATTTATTGTCAAAATGGGTCATGATTCCACTTTGTCGAGTGTACCTAGGTACAACATAATCATATATCCAGTAGCGGCCCGTCCCGTTTTCACAAATTTTCAACCTTATTGGTTCTTCGAAAACTTTTTTTACATATAAATATTGAACTGACCTAACGAGCATAAAAAAGTATATCCAATTTAGTGCTTGAAGGATTTATGAAGGATAACATGGTTAGAAAAGAGACGGCTACAAACTTCATAAGTTATTCAGAATAGTAGAAGAAAGAAAAATAATAATTATAAAATATAATAAATAGGTACTTTAGACTACTGTTTAAATCTTTTCATCGGGATACATTAATTTTTCTTTCGTTAACTGTACTTACAATAGCTTAATTTTATTTTATTTAAAGAGCTTTGTTGCTGTTATTAAAAGGCAGGGCATCTTTAAAGATGTGTGTGTTTTGCGTGATTGCCTTGGACAAAATTAAGTTCTATACAACGAGATGATATTAGGATAAAGGCTTGTCAGTACTGAGCTAATTATTCTTCTTTTGAATACCGAGCCTAATTTTCCTTTCATTGTCCTGGCCAATTATTCTACAGTGATATTATAAAGAGGAAAAAGTTTATTTGTTATCGATAAACTCAAAAACTACTTTACCGATTTTAAAAACTCTTTCACTATTAGAAAGGTACATTATCTGCGAATAACATAGGCTATGTTTAAATACGCGAGGACGAAGTCGCATTATGTAATTTAAAAGTAAATTAGTGTAACATAAATAGGTTTAAATTAAATTAGGTACTTTATTGTTCCTTTATAAACAATAAAAGGCATTTTATTTTATTAATTACTTAAAAATTATACCTACAGAGGTTTTTGTGGTTTACAACCTGTAGATTTTTGAAACTACTCATCCGAATCAAAAATATTTTTTCCAATATTTTGAACACACTTCGGGGGGAGGTAGTTCCGTTATTATAACGGACAATTTTTGACTTCCATTCGACTAAAACCACAAGTAGAAACTAAATAAATCAATGAAAGGGCTTAAAGATTAACTACGTTAAAAAAATATATGGTAGCAATACCTATCATATTTCGCACAAGAGGCCTAATAAACCGTTTTAACAAGCAGTTCCCATAAATTTGTTTACCGGGACTGAAATATGATAGCAAACCGAATTGACTTATAGTAAAACATTTTTGCAGGCCATGCAAAATGCAATACTTATGCAACAATATTTTTTGCCATTCTTTGAAATAATATTCAAGTACTTTTTATTTAATTCAAATTACTTAACAAGCATTGTTATAGACTTTAAAAAAATTAGTAGGTAGGGTTTTTTATCTTAAGTCATTCACAATATTGCATTGAAATCGGTTGAGTGTTTTTGGAGGTAAACCTAAATACATGAACGTTTCTTTTTGGCTGTTTCTTCTCAGAGTAGTCAAGTACGAAACACCGGCCTTATCTACTTTACTACTTACTACTACTTATCTACTTTCTTATTTTTTTTTATTTCATTTCATGCGCAGAACGGCCCATTCCGACTCTAGGTTATGTCCTTTCAATCAGTCCATTAACTCGACTATAGGTACCAGAATTTGACATCGCCTATCATTTTAAAATGTTATTTCCAGCCGTATTAGAATTACTTTAAAGTTTCTCTGCTTCAGTAAGTAAAGAGCTTACAGTTAGCAATGTTTAATGATTACCTCACAATTAAGTAGGTTAGGTTTAAAATGTTCAACACCTCATTAATCATCATTTAATTACACATTTAGTCAATAGTTATTCGTATATTACAGGATTATTAACTAAAACTTGCACAATAATAAATATTGTGGCATTTTAGTGAACACACATTCTAAATTAATTACTAAACGATTGTGCAAAATACAGCAAAATGAATCAATTCAGACTCTAAAGTCATCTTTCATCTGAATACATGCATGAAATATGATTTCCAATAATTTGTTTTGAGTATCCGACATTTTAGCACTTGTGCAAGTGCCCTAATATCACATCCGTGAGCATCCGTTTTATCTTCTAATGATAGTATTTGTGACCATATTATATTAAAAAACTTGTATTGTGATATTGATTCTTTATAATTTATCTGCGGAAATAAAAAATCAAACGCAAACTAGAGTGTGGACATCGGGAATCATCGAAACTTTTTATCATTCTGCAGCAGTTTTTTTTCATTTTGGCTCACTCACAAATAAAAGATATTCTCGATCCTCGTGCAAAATCTTGCAATGCTCGTCTCCCTGTAAACACCAGGTAAACACATATCCTTTAAACATATGGCTGAAGCAACTCAATAGCTCACTAATGTGATTATGACTAATTCCTTAAAACTATAGGATCCTTCCTCAAACAGCTGCAAATTGTAACAAACATGTATTTACCGTTCAAAATCCCTTACGAGGATTTTATGACAGCGGCATTAAGATGCAAAATGCTTTGACAGCTGATTATTGATATAAAAAGGGTTATTTTTGTAATCCTATTAGTCCATGAGCGTCTGTTGAGATGTGTCAACCCATTGCTTTGTGGAGATGCGACCACGCCGCGGGGAGCAGCGCAGATAATGTTCAGATTAGATGGAGATCTGAGGCTCGACATTGTTTAAGTCAGTCTCAGGTAAAGCCGGTCCCACTCGACTGTGTCAAACAATACATAAACAACATTATTTTCAAATAATGCGATTATGTAGACGCCCACAAAAAATTTACTGTTCTGTTTGATTGACAGAACTCTGACTTTACTGTATTGGAGGAGTGATGCGGGGGATTAGTGGATATTGAATTTTCTCACTCAATTTTTATTATCTTCAACACTCAACAAGTTATCTTTATGACGTTATGTATAAAGAATGAAACCACAAAAAGATATAATCATTACCTACATACATATCATTATAGAGCCGTCAAGAATGTCTGCCTGAATGAAAAGATGTATCGGTGATGTATGGAAATATTAAATTAAAAAATTAAAAGATAGAATCACAAAATTCTTTCTCATTCATAAAACGATGTTCTTATTCAATACAGTACATGACATGTTCGTCTATAAAGAGGAAATCATATTTTTTATATTGATTTACCTCGGCAGATCTTATCAAGCGTTATTTAATAAGCAGAGATTGATTTTTCACGATAGCGTTTTATATTCTAGGTCTTAGGATAGGCTTATTTTGTCAAGTGTTATTATTATTATAGGTGCCTTCGAATTAATTATAAAACGTGAAGTTAGCAATAAAATGGCCGTCGTTGCACGCTGTCTACGATGAAACAGGTTTTATCATTCATAAAACTATTTTAATAAATTATCGATGCTAAACCTCGGCCATAAAAGAGATTGGAGCCAGCCTAACAAATAAACTAAAATTAAATATACACGAACACAATCGAAATTTTTGTCTCAGACGTATAAAAATGTCCTATAAATTTACCCACAGTTTAATTTAATGTCCAAAAGTACCTGCTTCACATTTTTTTTTATTATAAATAAATGTTCGTCGCCGGTTATGGCTGCACGAATGTGTGTTATTATTTTGAGAAATGGTTTTGAATTTGTCTCAGAAGGTTATGATACTTTAGGGTTCATTTTTTTTACATTTTGCTCGGAAGATTGGAAACCCTTGAATATTTTAAAAGCTGCACGATTTTTAATTACATTTTATCATCTTTAACAGGTCACAAACTGCTGAAACTATTAAACCAAGAGAAGGTTATAAAGCGAGAGTATTGGCTGAAGTAAGTTTAGCTCAACATCAGCAGCCTCGTTGAGCGTCCGAGACGACGCAGTTTCCAAAGCCGTCATCAGCGGGGACTACCCCGCCGCGTGGATGGTGGCGGGCGAATGGGGCTATGCGCCGGCGTCGGCCACCCCCGCCATGAATGCCTTCCTGGAGACCAACCACGCGCACCTGGCGTCCTACGGACTGAAGATGTCCCCGCAACCGGCGTGTGGCGTGGGCGCCCAGCACCGCGCCGCCGCCCCCCACCCCCCGCCGCACCACGCGCCGCACTACCAGCCCTACCCGCTGCACTCCTACCAGCCGGGCTACCTGCGCGACTACAGCGGCTGCGGCGAGCTGTTCCCGCAGCAGCCGCTCGAGCAGAGCTGGGACTGGCGCGGCGACGCCGTGCACTATCAGGGCACCGCTCCCCCGCTAGTACCCCACACGCACGCACATGCTCCCCATGCCTTCCTACGATACGTGCGAGCACCTCCCCGAAGAGACATGCGGTGTCAGTGGCTAGATCCTGAACAGCCTCCTCCTAGAAAAATGTGCAACAAGTTGTTCTCCAGCATGCACGAGATCGTGACGCATCTTACAGTGGAGCACGTGGGCGGGCCCGAGTGTACCACACACGCCTGCTTCTGGCAGGGTTGCTCGAGGAACGGACGACCATTCAAAGCGAAATACAAGCTGGTGAATCACATCCGCGTGCATACTGGAGAGAAGCCCTTCCCCTGCCCCTTCCCCGGCTGCGGCAAGGTGTTCGCGAGATCAGAAAACCTCAAAATACACAAAAGAACACACACCGGTAAGTTTATTTTTTTAACAGTTATGTCTGCTTTTCCTAATAGCATTCAGTAAGCAGGTTTAAACTTAGAACTTGAATGGCCTTGAAACATTTACATCCTGTGCGTGGTTAGTCGGAAGTGTGTCTATACTAGTTACTTCATCTCAGGCGAAATTGATTCGTCACGTCAAGTCCAAACGAAGTGTTTCACATCCGGTAGTATACTAGTGTAGTAAGACGTCAGCTCCATTCAAGCGGACGAGTGTTGATCTGGCGAAACATTTCGATTCTCATTAATTCATAATGAACCGCCCCCCGCAGTCGGCAGCGCCTGCGGCTGACTGATGCCCACTGTTGCGATACCCGGAGCACGCCTCGCCGATAACCGACACAATGACAACTGACACACAACAAACTATCAAAGAATATCCTTGTAACACGATCGTGAGCACAAACAACGGAGCTAACGGCCGTCCTATAAATGTCCACGTCGACTTGTGAAGTCTATTTCTCAGTAAGCAAGGACAAAAAGCCATTTAACTCGGAACTCCATTTTTCAATTCATTACAAAAGTTGAAAGATTCATCTGAACTGCGTATGTTAGATAAAAAAAAGCGCTCGTAAATTAGAATGTCCAGTTGGGCTCGGGTGCTGGGTTCCTCGTGTCTTGTCTCTGTCGCACGCCGGACCATTGTTATTGGTAAAGTATTGGTACTTAACTTTAAATATCGATTTTTAAGGGAACGGTCCAGGAATTTGTATGGCGTCGGGGACACGGACGTAGCCAGCTGGTTTTATGCTTTTTTTTCTTCGTCACTGTTTAGTGTTGCATCCAGACTTTTGTCCTGTGCCCCCGTCCTCTATTATCTCATACGGGCCTTTGAATAGACGAGACCTTTTTGTGGTGAAGTTTGAAGAATTGTTTTATGGGTGGCTATAAATTACTCTGGAGGCTGTGAAACCATAGTGAGCTGGGGTCTGCTCCCGATCATTATATATTTAATTAGCCCAGAGCAAATACCGGGGAGGTGAGGCCTCTTCACCTTCAAATAGGTTAATAATATATTTATGACAGACAGCCCACCCAATTTTAATGGGTATTTAACAGCTTTTGGAATCGGTTTAATCTCGGAACTCATCTGTGGAATGTTAGGATAGTTACTTAATCTTCTATTTACGAATTTGGTCTAGTTTAGACAATCCGGTTTTTCTTCTGTTGTGTGGTCGTGTTTTAGCGAAACATATATCATAATAAATATTATTCATTACAAATGGAAAAGTAAGTTTGTTTGTTACCTTTTCACATCTAAACCATTGATTCGATCACCTTGCAATTGCATATTTGTGGTGTGCAGAATTTGACATAGATTAGTTTCATCCCGAAAAAAGTACGTAGGTACATAAAGTTATTGTGATCATAGATAGCGCCACTTTTCACCGAATTGATTTCCAAATTTTAAATTCACGCGATCTAACCCGCGGTAGAAGCTATATGTTTCTTACAAATGTTACAGTGACGTGTAAACCTTTTTTAGTTATGTATATTGGAAATGAAGTACACGGAAATAAAATCATTAAACCATCATACACAAAACTCAAAATCCCATGACTCTCATAAATATTCAACTGTACTATACAAATCATTAGGGCAGGAACATGCTAAGGTACCTAACTTTTGAAAATATATCGTTATTACCTTTGTAAACTGATACTCGGCTGATCGGTAGCTCGATTCACTGAAATAAAATTAAATATTATTTTTCTTTTATGGTTTTTAAAAACAATTGTTAACCAGGGAAATATGAGATTCACTATAATGAGGCATTTATAGTGCTGTGGTTGTAGTATCTCAAATTATTTGAAAAAAAAAAACAATTTTATAATTGTTTTTTTTTTTCAAATAATTTGAGAAGTTAATGTAACTGACACGGCACATATGCTTCTTAAAAATTTATGGTGTAATATATTTAGTAGCCACTATAAAATCATATTAACCGTAGCTAATACGTACAAAAGTTACAATATTTATTTTCAAAGTTATTAAATTACTATAATAATGTATCTATCTGTACTGAAAATCCTGTTTACAAAGTTTTTTGAAGTGAAAACTTCTTTAGCGGCGTTGTACACTTTTTCTGTAATGGGTAAAAAATTTAAAACTCGCGTCAGGGTCACGTGACCAAAACTCGCGTCAGGGTCACGTGACCCTGATCGAAAATGAGTAAGACGTCATTCAAATTAAAAATAAAACATAGTAACAAAAAAGTTTTCACTTCTACCGGCACTCCTGGAGTGCAACCTTTTTTTGAAGTGAAAACTTCTTTAGCGGCGTTGTACACTTTTTTTTATTTTCTTTTTATTTGAAATGGGTTTGCCTTTGTTCTCAATTTAATCTAGTCCAAAATCAAAGATGAAACCTAATTCTGAAGGAACGACCTGACCCCGGAACGTAAAGGGCTATTGAAGGATACCGTGGACTTTAGTCAGTACGAGTCTGACAGTCTTTACCGCTCTGCCCTGGGTGGGGAAGACTCATTCGATGATTTTACCACACTATAAAAAAACAACCTGCCGTTTTTAAAGAATATTATATCGTTTAAACAACCGAACTTCAGAAGCTAACAGAAATATCAAGAAAATTCACAAAGAGACTTTTTAAGCGAAATCGAATTTCATCAAGGAATACCCCCAGTTGAGCAACTATTTCCTATAAATACTAAAAATGCTTCTATAAAAATAGTTGCTCAAATGGGAATACCCGAAATCATACCTTGTAAACAAAAGATATTATAAAGAACATAACATCAAATCTTTAGATCCGAATCCAAATTCCTCATTGTCTTATTTATAAATCACAAATCTTTATTAAGGATTAATATATTGTTCTTGAGTCACCTCGATGAGTTTTAGCCTGGCCTGAACCCCGAGGGCACCATAGCACGCGTCGGCGTCAAAATGCCGCCGGTGATTCCGCCCACTATCACCCAATCACTTTATAAAACACTTTAGTTATCACTAAACACCTGTGCAAAATTATCCTTTGAAATTTTTATGTTTTAAGATGCGTGTTATAACTTTAAAATCGGCGTAGGCTTGTGCTACGAAATGCTACGCGATGTGCTACGACTATTTTGGTCGAATAGTCATTTTTGATAATTAATTTTTAGTGGGATACTTTTAGTGTAACTTTATGTAAGAATTTAATTTAGATATACCAATATAATTATACGGTTTATAACGTAAATAAGTTTACAGTAAATGCCTAATAAATATTGCAACCATGCATTTTCGCAAGTGCAAATAAATGTATATTAAATTCACAGTACCAGCCCAATAAACGAGTACCGGTTGCCCAATATTAAAATTCAATAGTTTCTACATCGTCACTTCAGCACCGCAGAGGGGTGGGCACAATACTTTAATGATGATATGATTCGAGCCGGTGAAGACGTCCCCTGCTATCAAATGCAGTACCGAGCTAATATGCCGTATAAAATGACGCTTTCAAAATATTTTGCAAACAATACGGAACCCTTCGTCGGTGTGCCCTCGCCCCTGCGCCCGCGCCATTGTGCCCGCTCCCGCTTTGCCCGGAGCTGTCGGCTGCAGCACTTGTGGGTCTGGGCAAACAAACGTGTAATACACTCGTCAACATCAAACACTTAATATGCTCATGTTACTGTTTTGTTTTGTGTACTTGCAAATGAACAGGTACTTACTACTTCAGAATTTAAACTGTCTCGGGATCTTCCGTGATTGTTCATTGTTTAAACTCCCGATATTACGTCGACGCTGTTACAAGCGCCATGATCACGGGATATCCCGTAAATGAAAAGAAAGTTTAAATTCATTTTTAAGCCGTGTTGGACGCATGGTGGATGTCTAAGCGATCGATTGCTGCGCTATATTCGTAGGCTTCGCAGCTTTGATTGAACACAGAACAATTAAGTAATCTGCATGACGTTCAAGTAGTTGTTTCAGTACCCTTCTAATAGTATTTGAGACGTGTACTGGAACTTGGACAATTTGAAATGGACAATTTTCAAGGAAAAAAATAGTTCCTTCTTCGCACACCAGAGGCGCTGTTCCATTTTTTCATACAAGAAACGCTGTAAATACTGGAAAGACGCTGTAAAAAGATTAAAAACTCGTGCTAAGGGTACTGGTTTTGCTGTTTGCGTACTTAATTTAAATGTTTGTAAACGCACACACGACACCTGAGAAATTCCTAGGGAGGGATAAAATTTTATATAAAAAAACAACGAAACTAGAAATTAGACGAAGTTCTAGGTTGTCAGACTGGTGTGTGAGAGTTTGGAATTCGATCACCACCTGTTATACTTTGAACCGGTTGCAATAAGAGCGGGTTTTGAATGCATTTTTAAATAGGATAATAATGATATAACCGCTGAGGTTTGGCTTTCAAAACGATGTGTGTGCATGTTTGTGTCAACCTAATAACACTTTTGATTAATTATCTAAAATACTAAAAAGGAGACTTACTAAATTAAAATTCAAAATTGATTACCTAAGCGAAACAGAGCATCTCTGTTCTTTTGTATTTTTAAATCTCGGTGCTTGTATCAAGAGTTCTCATTTTCTAAACCTAAAATCACACTTTTAATAAAGCGAAAAAGACAGTATAATTGTATTAAAAACGATAAGAAATAGGTGTTAGCAATTGACATATCCTAAATCCGAAAAATCGAAGGGTTGTTACATCAGTATGGTCCGAAATTCACCACAGTTGGGTAATGGACCCAAGTGTGGTGAATTTCAGACCATTTCCTCCTTTACGATAAAGTCATCCCAGCCGTGGGAACATGACGAACATGATGTTTTTCAATAAAAACTAGCATTACTTTCAAGAGTGTTAAGTAAACTGGTGCTAATGCAATGATAGTTTACACAAAACTGTAAATGTTCTTGGAACTATGTTAAATAATTAAACTGTGGTCGATCACACATAACAATTAGAATTACTTAGTAATTGATGCCTGAGCATTTACCTAACTAGTTTTCAGACACCTGTACTCAGTCGTTGAGTCAAAAGAAATAGAATTACTGATCCTTCGCATTCCGTCTAAAATTGAGTCAATAAAAAGCCGAGGAATTGTATGTGGCCTAATTATGTGTATTTTTTTTTGCTTAGTGGAATAATTATGGATGATGTATACAAACCTTTTTGTTGAACATTATTTTTAAGTGCATCTGGTTAAAGACACGGAAAAAATATTAAAAGTATTATTTACATCGTACTTAATTTGACATTACTGTAAAATGTGAGGACAGGAAATACTACACCACATTTCCCATTCATAAATTGCAGACTTCATTCTGAATTGTTATTTAGCTAATTAATTAAATAATTGGATAAATAATCATACTAATATTTTAATGTATGTTCTACTTTCACGTCAAAACGGCGGAACCGTTTTTAGTGAATTTTGATAGAGAGGTAGATTCTATAAAAATCCGAGGGCAACAGCTAGTATTACAAATAATTTGTCTACAATAAGCAACATAATCTATCAAGCTATCAACATCGCTAATTTTTATATTCAATCAACATCACTTTTCGAACGCGTAACCTTATTGAAAATCTCTGAACGTATCCATACATAATCCTACGTAGAATCGGCCATTTTATGTCCATATGATAATGTTGTAACCCTAAAATAGCTGGGTGCTTTTCAAAGGTGTCTATATGATCCGGGACCATCTGCCCCGGATTGATAAATTGTATAAAAAATGTTGAACACAATAGTTGATGCGTTTGTGTGCGTTACTTGTCTGTAAAATGGGGGATTTAATGTTGCCAGTATTTCTAAAACTTTGCTTTACTGTCAGCAGTTATGGTGTATCGTTACTTTAAAAAATAGCAGCATTTAATTATCTTTTACTAAAAAAATAAGCTTTTATTTTGATAGAAGTTTTAGAAAGGTCTTATAATGCTTAAGTAACTTTTTAATTAAAATTGCAAATGCACTTTTACCTAACGCAGACAACATTAATCATATGCTAGACTAGTGACAAAATATTCAACGATTAATAGAAAATGAGTTATCGATTTCGACACCGCAAAACAAGAAGTAGGTACTCAGCAAAATTAATTGCATCAGAATCAATTTATTGTGTTGAAACAAGCGATAATTTGATGGGCGTGGCCTGCCCTTGTCAGTAGCAACATTACAACCCTCGGCACACACACGTGCACAAATCTCCATGACGTGTACACACTTGCTACCCCACACAACGATACTGATACTGTACACATGTAGACAATGAAAGCGTTAAGCGCTTTATTTTTTATCTCTTTGTCAACTCACGACCTCCCCTCATCGCATTGACACGATGTTGAAGTGAATACAGCCGCCACATTGCATATAATGTCACTAAGTACACAAAACATTGAAATTCAAAGTTTTTCTTGAATAAATAAAGCATCCCAAGAGCGTCAATGAACGAGAAACATTGACTATTGGTATAAAAAAATTGCACGTCCGAGCAAACACACGTCTTGCAGAAACCCGAGCATTCCTGCAAACGTGAAAATTGTTTTTATCTGTTGCAGAATTTCGCTAAACGTCAAAGAGATAGTGCGAAACTGAGAACAGGGTATCGGAGTGCGAACAAAAACGGTTTAACCGCACCTCGATACGTGAATCGGAACGCATCGGCCTGCAGCCAACGATTCCTTACTGAATTCTATTAGACAGGATCGAATGCCGTCACATCGATGCGTATCTGACAACGCTAATTTGAGCAATTATTAGTTAATAGACAAAAACACTAATTGGAACGACTGCGGTGACAACAATCCAATTTTGTGTAGTTTTATTATAGTTTTATTTAAGGGACTGAATAATATGGTACCTACGTAATTTCATTACAATAATAATGTTGTTCTGCTTTTGACAATCGTAAACTATTGTAATGTAAATTGCCCTATCACGATTCAACCAACACGAATTAATATTAAGGTGATTGCTTCGATGTAGCCCGCGAAATTCAATTTTTTTTACGTTTTTTGCAATTTGCAGGCCAGTGACATGTTGTAACTTTATAAATATTTGTGTTGCGCAAATAACAAGTATAATTTTAAATATAAAAATTGTAAAAAAATTCGCTCCATCAGCTCTCACATAGAAAAGGTGCATCGTAGTTAGATTTCGGAGATTTTAACATGATGCACCTTTTCTATGTGAGAGCTGATGGAGCGAGTTTTTTTGATATTTTTTATATTTAAAATTATACTTGTTATTTGCGCAACACAAATATTTATAAAGTTACAACATGTCACTGGCCTGCAAAAAGCAAAAAACGTAAAAAAATTTGAATTTCGCGGGCTGGTTGGAGCATCCCCCTTAAACAATTTCGATCTTCAACATTCAAAACCACATTTTCGATTTGATTTATAAACAATTCGGTAATGAAATTATATCTTAAATTCGATCAAGAGTCTGTTTTGTTCAGACGAGATAAGTATCTTGGTCGGGCAATCAATCAAATGGGTGGTTGTGGTTTCACCTGGTCGGGTTATACTCGGCTAATCGGGAACACATCCGAACTATTACTAATATCCGTCCGCCACGCCCTCCTCGAATCATTTCGTCATGGAACATCGACGCCATTTACTGACATCGTAATTATTGGAAATGATTTTGTTTACATTCTATTAACAAACAATCTCGGGTGTTGGGATTCAATTTGGCTGTTATTACACCTTTTTCTTTATTGGGCGTTTACTGGGCTGTGTTACAGTTAATCGAAACAACAGTTAAACGTTTTCTTCCTATGTTTCTGAGTTAGACATTTCTTTCGGCATATTTGCAATTTCCTGTTAATTTATTACCTGTCACGTACATCACACATCAAATGCCCATACGAAACGTAGTTGTACCATCCACTATTTTATAGGCAACTTGTTTTGCCATGTGTTTGTAACAAGTCTCGGTACCAGGATAACATAAATTGCGCACGGTTGCAACGTAACAATAGCTTGGAAGCCGCGGGAAGCACTAGTGTTGCCTGCCTACGCCTTCTGCCTCGACTGCTCGCCTGCTCCTCGCCCTTACTATCTTATTACAATCGTTTTCTCTGACACTTTACTATCTATGCGCGCATTTTATAGTGACAGACCCTTTTTTGTAAATTCAAAGTTAATAGAAATGATTTATTTGACTACAAACAAAATCGGATCTGGAGAAAATAGTGGTAAAGTTTATAAGTTATATCCTATAAAACAAGTGTTAATTTATGAAAAGTTCCATGAGATAATTGATGTGCTTATTGTTCTGTTTTCCTCTAGGCATAGGTACAACAGCAAATAATTACGTCATCGATTAATTTATGCAAACCAGTCTTACACTTGTTATAATATTAACTAGCCTCCTACTCGCTGCCTGTTGATTCTATTAGGCAATACTGACTTAAATAATTTTATTAGGAGCATGAGTGGGCTAAGTTATATCAGTATCAGCTAAGTTGTGTGACTCGTAGGGCATTGCTTTTTCTGTCCCATCAAATAGGTGGCTCATTAAATTAAATGAGCTATCAGCCGTTTTCAATGCTTTAAGAAAAACATTTTGCGCTTTGAGGTTCGCAAGTGTGTGAAATTCTTTCGTCTTGTAGGGCGACCGCGGAGGGTCTCACTGCATCATTCATGCGTTTTTTCGTCGACACCTCACTCGTATCAATATGTATGGGAGTGTGTGATATCGCCGACAACATGGCTGAGACAAACGCTGAACTAGCTCTGATGTTTATTTTCACACCTCGCTCGGGACTGTAGGAGACTGTCCTTAAAGAGTACAAAGCAACTTCTGACTTAAAATAGAACACTTAAGTGCAAGCACTATACGTGCTCATCAAATTCAGTGTTTACACCAGCTTAAAATTTTATGGCAACATTAAAGCATACTTGAAGTTGCCATATCATTACAATTCTCCTTTAAATCGCACCTGTGGTCCAATCATCATAAAAAGTGACTGAATAAGCTATGTTTGTGTCGACAGCCTTTAGAATTCCTTGCATTTAACACCGCTCGCGAAAAAATCTCGATAGAACGCATCGACAGGATCAGACAACAATCGAAATGTTAACACGACGACAAAAAGTTGTATTTCAATGGTTTTTGGAACACTTGTAGCTTTGTGATGCTGATGATACTCAGTTATTTATCTGCAAAAGTAGATGTAAAATGGAAACGTGATGAGAGTAATTAATGATGCTAAGCTCGATCAAAGTGATGAGTTCGGAGTCACTGAAACGAAATTGTGGTGACTCATGCATTGGTATGTAGCTTGCTCTTCCTTACATATTTCAAAGCCAAGTTTGCTAATTTAATATCTACCTACCGTAGCTGAATTTATGGACTACGATCAATTGCTAAGCCATCCACCACACAAATCAAAAATTCGTTCCCGCTGGAATGTTTGGCACGCAAAGAATGTGGGCGCGTCCGAAATAAAAATTAAACACGTTACAAATAAAAACAAAAACAGACTATTAATATTCGTTAGAAATATTGGTTTGTCCCAAAAATGTGCCCGGGGGCTGAAACACGATCCCGCGTGGGTGTTGAGTGGACACGGCCCGAACAAATACATAACCTAACCGATTTATCGGGCGACTTGCGTACGACACTCCGCAAAATTATAATATTTATGATTTGTGAACTTATTAATATTCATGGAGCAAGTAACGGACCGACAATGATTGCAAACTTAGCTTAGTTGCGTTAAAGAATTCTGTTGAAGTTAATGACGTTTTAATTTACGGTCAAGCCGTTTTTAGTGACAAAACATTTAAGGCAAAGTTTATTTACTCGTTCATTTTTCCGACGATTAATGATTTTTGTCGATGGCAACTCATAAATAACTTCAAGTCAACATTTAACAATATTCATTTTAAATGATTTACAATCATCCATTAATAATATTCTCATTAATAAATTGGTACACAAATCAGGTCCATACTTTTGACATTGGGATATCAGTATCGTACGGTAAGGTCTCCCTTGTATGTGAAGCCCGAATACCAAGAAATACGATACTAACATGCTCAATTAATAAAACGATTCCCTTGTGTCCACGACGTATCTTCATTTTCTCTATATCATTCCTTTTGTGAACCCTTTGGAACTTCATGCGAAGTATATTGTTGTATAAAGTTTATAAAAGTCGATTGTTTTAGAACTTACATTTTACTGTACTTTGGTCCTGTCATTGTAAAAGTAAGTATCTGCTAAGAGTATGCATTTTATCGTCATAACTTATTCGCTTTGATCATCTTCATATATCTCATTATTCAAAACGTTATGTTTCATCAATATTCAGTATCGTGACTCCTGTCAATTTGTTAACAATATTTGCAGCAGTTTTGAAATCATTTGCGTATCTTGATATCGTCCTTACTCTATTTAATGGTCTGAAGAATTTCTTTAAACAGCATGTTACTGTACTAGGTATTTGTTCCTTCTGAATAGCAATCGTTTCAAACCACCCGTGTAAAGACAAGATTGTCTCAATTCCCAGCATCAGCTTACCAAGTATTTTGATATTAAAATTTAACTTCATTTTATTAAAAAGCTCGCGTGCCCGTCCATCTCTCTGTAGATTTTAACGCATTGATAAGTTATCAGCGATCTCATGACACGACGCAGCATCGTTGACGGCGCCTACCTTAAATCCTGCAGGTTATTGTATAAACATTTCTTTTACGGCTTTCACGTAATCTTCAAGCGGCTTATGAGGTGAAATGTCGTAATTTTTTCATTAGTTATTTTTGATTGTAACCTTTACAAGAGTTTGGGGTGAATTGTTTCAGTTTGCAGCTTCGATGATATAAATACAAATATGTATTTATAAGTAGGTAATTAAATCACTTTTCCAGATCTCATTAAAAGGCAAAGTAATTTCGCTAAACATAAGAAGGAAATCATAAATTCTTAAATTTATTTCGCCTTATTTTAAACGGATCTCATTTAAACTTATACGGAAAATCTGAATTAGTTTTTTACATCCGCCTAATTTTTTGAGAAGTCGAGATTCTGATATTATTTCTTGTATTTTTTTATCCGAGAGGAACGATGATGCCGGTTAGGGCTGTCAAAACTCTTGACGTAAGGATTGACGAGCGTGCCCTGCCTGCTTAGGTGTTTTGTACTTTTTATATTCAGCCTTGTACAATATTGTTTATCTACAAAATCGTCTGGGAACGAAATGATCAAAGCCTCGATGAGAAAATAACTAGAGGTCATAATAATGTTTCTTAACTTGTCTTAGATTCGAATCTCTTGGATTAGATTACAATCTAAATGTTAAAAGTTTAACCTCTGATAAAAACAGTCTAGACAAATCAATCTGAATCTTTTGCTACGAGATAATAATATCTACTATTTCAAAAAGGGAACTGCTATTAGAGTCATAATCCTAAAGCGCTACCGATAAAGAGAGAAACGGAAATGTTTATGGGACAACTCTTACATTTCTCCTAAAACAACGCGAGAGATACTTTTCTAGTCCTTGTTGCGCTCTCTCAGCAGATACCTATCAGAGCAAGACGGATGGAGCGCTCTCCGTCGCAGAGCGAACAATGGGAAGACGCTTTAATTCACGGGTACACGGCCAGACGGGAAAATGCGCCATTATTTCATCTAACCCTGGAAACAACATAAAAATGTCAAGCCATAATAAATTATCAGCACAAGCAGCAAAAACATGATCACTTCTAGATACTATCTATAGCAGTAATATCTGTTTCACTTACTACTATGTCTGGCACTACAACATCGTGAATTGAATTCGCAAATAGTTCTTTACGAGTTATGATGACAGTCAATGACTTGTCCGACACTTATGGCAATACAAGGATCAATTAAAATGGTTATTTTATTCAGTCCGTATTTTTAATTGGCGCAAAATAACAAACATTATAAAATGAGGTTCAATGAGTGAATTATTGTAATAGGTAATGAAAGCGGCCGGTCTCACGAGCTGTCGTCGTCGTGAATCACGGGACTCCAGCGCGACAAAAAAGGCCTCATACGAAGCCTGGCAGAGTGGCCATGCCCAGTGCCCGGTGCCCGGTGCTCGCTACATGTTCGATTTTCCACGAGCCTTCGACTAACCTGCGCGTGCACATTTGAATGTTATATCAGTTTTAATTTGTTTTCGTTCACGGACGATCGCCGTCCCTGTTCTCCCGAGCTATACGTTTTCATTTTAATTTATATTTATCAGCGAGATATGACTGTGCAGTTTGTGGCCCGTGTTGTTGCTACATTTACTATTATATTTTTATTGGGATGCTTTTGTATGAGTTGGCAGATATTTATCGGGTATCGGAACATTATTCGGTCTGCTCATAATCGTCCGCATAAAGCACCTTGTCACACGGTCGTTGGGCGCCGAATGCGCTCGCCCGACCCCGAGACTATTCTTTTTGTGCTCCCCGGACGAGGGGCCGTATTCTCTGAGAAGTGGAAAAAATGAAGATATTAATATATCTTTCTAATTCGAAATACGTTTCGGATAAAAGGTACATCATAAATCATTATGCACATTGTACGAAACTGCGTTTAAATATGCGAGAGAAAACGGTTTTCGAGGAAGTGTCTTACTGCCCTGCGTCGTCAATCAGTTGGTACGAGTATTGTGACACTATTGAAGAGCTCTTCAATGTCTTCGGATTGATAGTTCGTGTTTGAAATGTTTTAATTGAATATGGCCGGTGTTCTAGATATGGAGTATTGAATGTAGCGATTAGTATTGTGGGTCAGACACAACATGGCGCGTGGTCATGTCGGCCGGGCGGCTGTGGCGGCTGTGTCGGCAATCGGCCAGTCATCCGCCGCTTATTAGCCTCTCCATCGAGATTGAATTAGCTTCGATATGTAACATTTAATAAAGACTGAAACAATGCGCGGCACACTTGAGCCTTGAATGATGAATTGATGATTAATGTTATTAATTAAACCAGGCATATTAAGTTGGCATCGTAGCTGAAAGGAGTGTTTCAAAAGCTTGTTGATAGGAAATGAAGAAATCCTGTGGAAGATATACCAGTCATAGCATTCATTAGATCTATATTCCATATCAACATATTATAAGCCATTTATTGCTAAGTTTCCCTAGTTTGTAAACGCACCCACGACACGGCAGAAATTCGTAGTTTAAAAGTGTTTTTTTTTGTCAATAAAAATAAGCTCGTTTCCTCCAAAATTCTTATTAGAAATATAGCGTCACGCTGATTTAAGATAATTCCGCATTAGTGTCCACTGAATATGTCTCGAGCAACAGGTGCACGGATATCAAATGTCGCCCAATTATTATTCAAGGTGCTGACAAGCCAGTAGTCGGCCACTCAGATGATAAACATTTATTTGATTATATTTAAAAAAAAACTCGCTTTTACTTGCATCTCTGTGCCAAAATTCATCAAAATCGGTTCGGTAGTGTAGGCGTGAAAACGAAACAAACATATTTTACACACAAACAAATAGAATTTCGCATTAAAAAAAAACTCTATATTACCCGGTATTCACTTGCGGTATATTTCTCCCCCTATTATATGCAAATCCAAAACTGTAATAGCCTGTAACAGTCTTTAGGATATAACACCATTCTATTTCTGTAAAACAAAATAATCAAAATTGGTTTCGCAATTTAAGCATGAAAGCGAAACAAACAAACAAACTCATTTAAAGCTAGAATTAAATACCGTTTTGTATGACAACTTTTTTTTTTTCTTATTCCGCAACTTGATATGTAGTATTGTTTTTTCTCACAACTCACCTAAAGCCATTTACCACAATTTGGGTGCAAAGGCCGCGGGGTCAGGTTTCAAGACAAACGTGCTATTTCTAAAAAGCTTGTTTTCTCAGCGGAGCGCTCTTAAGTAGCGATTTGTAACTCAATACTACAGAGTAAATCGGGCTAGGCGATGTGCCAACTGTATTTCTAAAGGTGCTGATAAACTTGAGCATTCACTTGTAACGTAAATTATTGCGAATGTTACCAACCGAGAGCATTTTAGCGAGCATTCTAACGAGCGTTCCGCCGAGCTTTTTTGCCGAGTCAACTGTCAAGTCTGACATCTTCAAGAAGTACCTAATACTAGAGCGTTCGCTAGAAATATCATGAAAATATTCGTAGCTATGTTTAGCACTGTTCGTTATTCAGTTCGACAAATTTAAAAACGGCTAATGCTAAATGTTCTGTTACAAGTGAATGCGCAAGTCTAACAGCACCTTTACTTGCACACCATTTAACGTAATTAAAAATATAAATCCGTAGCTTAAAATCACATCTTGTTTAACAAAATCGTTTGCCGAATCAACTAAATGTAAACCGTAATCTTAACACGGGTTTAATCCGTCAAAAAATTGACTCAGTACAAAAAACATGGGATAAAGTTTCACATCGATAATAATATAGTAAGAAAAAAGTGTCTCCTGTGGGTGATACAGCCGTTTAAGATAAATATCTGACCCTAGTCGGTGCTGCGTGGTGTCCCGACGTGGAACGCGACGAATTCACGAAGTGCATTCCCAACTGTTGTTCGATTTGTTTTTGTTTTGACACTAAATGTTCAAAGAAACCATTTTGAACATGATTTTTGTTTATGTGGCTATTAATAACGTTTGAGCATGCAAAAATTGTTCTTATCTTTTAAAATAAAGATGGATCAATTGCTTTCAAATTATGTTCATCTTATTTAAACTAGATTATGTTCGTGCCCCTCGCATCTACAACCTGATCTTAATCAAGATCACATCTTTTTCTGTGCCAAAATCAATCGAAAACGGTTCAGTTGTTTAGCTATGAAGAGCGTAACAAATAGATAAACAAACAAAACTTTCGTTTTTATATTATTTAAAGGAAATCCAGTAAAAACTTGAGAAAATATCGACATCCATTTGCTCTCCAACAATCAATCTAACATCAGAATCTCAGAAACGATCTCTAATAGACATCACCAGCGCGTGCGCAGGATATGCATCAAATTGTAATAGAATTTGTGACCGATCGTTTTTTGTTTCGAACAGTTTCGGAGATGAGACGCCCGATTAGTAATTAGACGGGCGACACATGTTTTGGACTCTTTTATCTTATGTTAGCCTCATTAGAAGATCCGAGGCGTTTTTATTGTTCGATCATGATGGTTCTGCCGTGATTTTTGTTTCTATATTTTGTTTTGTTTTGCTTGATGTTCGGCTTTGGAACTGTCTTTTGTCTTGGTTTCTGATTTCTTGTATACTTTTTTTTGCTTGTTTTATGCATAATTATTTCGTGATAAACAATATGTATACAATATAATAGTCATCAAATTCTATTGAAACGGAAACTACTCTTCCGCTATTCTTTTCTTAATAATTTCTTTTCATGGTTCAAGACAGTTAAATTCATCTTCCAGGACTTCACCATGCTTCGTTTTGTCAGCACTAATAATTCTTGTGGTCACCACTATTGATTCTGGCTTTCAGGAGTCTTTCAATAAAAACAAATTTATTTAATTGGAGTTATCTATATATATAAAAGAACAGGGGTTTTTCTTTTGACACGACTACAGCCGAAACCGCTAAACGTAGAAACTTGAATTTTGGACAGCATTTGCAGTCTACCATGTAGATTGGCAATAAGACGGGATTTTGCGAAAATCCTCCTCTAAGGGGGTGAAAAGGGGTGAAAACTTTTGTATGAAAAATCTTATTCCTTGGGTTTATAAACTTGAAACTTACCACGAATGAGAACACAAGTAAATAAATAAGATTAACACCATTTTTTTTTTTAAAACTACCCTCCATTGGTAATCTAGGGGTTGTTAAAGTTTGTATGGAAAAATCATAACGCGTGAGCTGATGAATTTGAAAATCAGTATTTATATACTAGATAAGAATTAATCAAACACGTGTTTTTGGATTTTTCGAAAATCACCCCCCAAGTTGGTGAAAAGGGGTATTCAAGTTTTAAGGGGAGGATATTAAACCACTAAACGTAAAAACCTGAATTTTGGATCATAGTTGCAGTTTATAATGTAAGTAAGCATTAAGAAAGGATTTTGCGAAAATCTACCTTTAAGGGGGTGAAAAGGGGTGAAAACCTTTGTATGCAAAATCTTATTCTTTGGGTTTATAAACTTGAAACTTGGTACGAATGTGAGTATAAGTAAATAAAAAAGATGGACACTATTCTTTTTTCAAAACTACCCTCCATTTTTGGGTTTTTCGAAAATCACCCCCTAAATTTTGAAAAGGGTTGATTAAGTTTCAAGGGAAGGATTTACTGCTTGCTTCGATAAATTCTAAACTGGGCATAAATTATCTCTCAATCGAATAAAGGATGCGTATTTTTATTTACATTTCATAAATCAACCCCTGACGGGGTGTAAATCGGAAAATCAGTTTGTCCACTACGATTGATTGTTTGTTTGTATTGAGTTTTTAGATTTTCTTATAAGGATTTTTTTCTTCTCACCCGAGCGGAAATTAAATTCACTGAGTTCGAAATTAGAAACACGCGCAGACGAAGTCGCGGGCAAAGTGCTAGTAATCCAATAAATTCTTATCAAAATCCTGTCTAAAGTTTTTCATTCATATTTCGAATGAAGTTCAACTTGCAAATATTCAATGTTCACATTCCTCGCATGAATTAGCTCTATACGCACCCCGAATGATAGAGAATAAAGCGTAAATATTTTGTACTGGCACACTGAATGAGAAAGGAAGTATCAATCCATTGAAAACGTGCGATCCGTTCATACATTGGTATACAAAAATCGTGGTAAGGGAACTTCTAAAGAGCTGTATTATTGTAGCGTTAACAGACACTTGAGATTAGCATCTGTGGCTCCTCAAAAATCTTCATATTTCAAACACAATACAAGGGATTACAACCGAAGAGGTTTATTTGTAAACACGACAATACAATAGTAATGCTACATTGTGGTGCGGTCACCAAAGCGTCTGCCTACTTGTAATGTATTTTATTGAATATCATCTCTTACGATTCGGTGAACTTGTGAGGATCAATATGGTGGAGGAGCAAAAAATGGGCAAAAAATTAGGGTCACCGTGGAATCACATGGTGGAAAATTCGTGTTTTATATTGTTGTCTTGCGATGGGCTGCGTCTTCAATATTCTTGTTAACCGAAGGCTCATCTATCAATTTCTGATAAACGATGATTTTTTATAAGACATGGAACTATTTCCTATTCTCTTAAAATTTCTTGCATATTTTAAAATCTACGGCAGCATACGCAAAACCGAAATTAATCAGGGAATTCAGAACAAGTTTCAGTAAATAAGATACCATGTGTGATAAACACCATTTTGAGGAGATTATCTCTATTGTTCACGATCATCATCGAGTTATCAGGAGTAAAACGGATGTTGAGCTGCCTTTGTCACAGGGCTCCAGGACTTATTGAGACGTCAACACAAAAATATATCATTTATCCCAACAATAAGGTTTAAAATGGCATGCGGTCTGCTACTCCAGGCTTTGTTACGGGAATGTGACAAAGTCGTCTTATAAATATGATTTATGGCCGTGTTAAGTATCCCGTGCAATTGTTGTGAATATTTATTTATGCTCGTAAACTATAAACAACGAGCAAATCTGGTTATTTACGACGTGATTGGACATTCGCGTATTTGGATGTGCTCGATGTTTTTGTTAACTGTGGATTTAGTGCAGCGATGTTGCTACATAATTGTTGGGATGCTAGATGTGCTTCAAAATCTTGTACTTATGTCTGTGTAGGGATTTTTGATGCTTATTTGAGAGACTGTATTGAAGGTGCTCTACTGCCTTATGAGGTAACACAGATAGAGCACCTTCACTACTTAGAAATGGTTGACCCACTTGAGGAACAAAAAATGGAGAGCAACATGTCACAAAAGTATTCCAAATCAATTTTATAGTTTCCTGTCCAACATTGAATGTTGTGTAACTGCTATCCACCCACATGCTTATTTACTAACGTTGTTTTTTTTTTATCAGGAGAAAAACCGTTCAAATGCGAGTATGCGGGCTGCGACCGTCGGTTCGCGAACTCTTCGGACAGGAAGAAGCACTCGCACGTGCACACGTCAGACAAGCCGTACAACTGCCGCGTGCACGGCTGTGACAAGTCGTACACGCACCCGTCCTCGCTGCGCAAGCACATGAAGGTGCACGGCGCGGCCGGCGACGCCTCCCCGCGGTACGACAGCGACGGAGACGACTCCTCGTCAGCGGGCAGTGTCAGCGTGACAGCCGGAGCTGCCAGTCCCGCTGCACCCCTCCCCCCACCTCCCGCGCCCGCGCCTCAGCATCACCCACATCATCACCCCTCCATCACGGATAAACTAGAGAGCCTCAACGAGAAATACCTCAACCCGCACGACCAGAAACCTTACGAGCGACCGCCGGCGCCGCCCCACCACAACCAGCCCCCACACCTCACCAACATCGGTGGGAACGGCGTCATGGACAACAAGCTGGGCTTTGGCGGGCACTGGACGCAGTTCCAGCAGCCTGCTCCCGCCATGCCGCACGGCGTGCCAGAATGGTGGTGCCCCACGCAGGACTCCTACCACCACCACCACCTTATGCACCACTCGGGCGCCGCTGCCGCCTACTGACCGCACCGCGCTTAGCGAACTCTTCATTCGACGAACTCCTGCTGATGTGAGCACCAACGACGAGTTAATTACATGACTAATTGTGCTTGAGTACCTTAATGAAACAATTGTATTGTGAGCCGATTGGTACTCGAGCGTGTCCGCCACGACGCACGACGTGGAATGAAAAGTTCACTAATGCGCTCCGGAACAGTATTGTTTTCAATGTGTTACGCTTATTATAAATCTAATTAGTCCATAGTCAATCCGACCATTTCTAAATCATCGCCAAACGTCAGCCGTCCGAGAGATATTTAATATTTGGTGTACTGTTAAGAAAAGAGTTATTTGAGAGAGTGGTGACAATGTGCACTGTGGACAATAGAACCTTATGTAACAGGTTCTGTTGTCTGCAGTAAAACAACGGAGTTGTAAACAATGACCGCTAGTTGAATGCTTTACAGCATGTCATATATTTCCTGTAAACATTTTAACGACGTAAAGTGTCTTATTATTTTTGGAACACGATTTCTTTTAAATAAGTATTGTGTGTTGGATGCATTTGTGATGGCAAGGGACACTGTCTCTGTACGACGAACAGTTTTGTCAACTTGCAGCAATTGTTGACAGTGATTTATTACAGCCTTTGTGTAGCATAGAGATACGTACAAACAGATGTATTGTTAAATATATTGGTTTTGCGAAACGAGAATAATTAAATATTCATACATTTCAGCTTTACTTATAGATGAGTATTTATACCGTGAACGCTAAATACATATTGAATCAGTTACATACATAAATATTGATACAGGTAACAATGTCGGCGGCAGAAGATACCTATTAGAGCAAATATTAAACGAGACTTGTAACATAAAATTATAATGATCAGCATGGCCAAAGCACCGAAGTCTAATGAAACTACAATTTTATAGGTTGTAAAATGTATGTAAATTAATAGTTTTAAGTTAGATAGTACGCTGTAAAATATATATTTAAGGAAATGCCCAGTGATAGTAGAGATAAGGGTTTGATTTCTTTGTACATTCACACAAGTGTTGCTCTTCATCGTGCTATGGACTCTTGAACTATATTATGTATATTTATATCGAACATAGTGCTATTTTTTCACGGACCGACGTTTTAGATAGTGAAAGAAGTTAAAAGTGTACCTATATTACCTACCTATTTGACTGAGAAAACATTACGTATTTTAAGTTATTTTAAGAAGAAATTGTTGTCTTTTCTACAGCCCTGTAAATAGCAGAAATAAAATAAACAAATATTTCGATTTCATAGAGCTTATTTTATATTAACGACCAGAACTCCCTATAAACTTGAAATTGTCACATATATTTATTGCATTATTTTCTTCAATAAATGCTTGCTTGCTTTTATTAGTTTAAAAATAACAGACTAAGGGTCTCAGCACACATATGGGATCGGAAAGGGATCGTCACCGTATCGCCTCGAGCCGTTCAGAATGGTTTGTATTAAACTCCCTACTGCAACGCACACTAATCGGAATAATAACGTAATCGCCTCGCCTCGGAACAGGCTCCGAACTTGAATTCCCGCGCTTACGGCTCATCGTCCCCGCGCTTACGTTTCTCCGTCCCCGCGCTTACGGCTCTTCGTCCACCCTTACCCCTTTCCCCTCCCGCGACTTGACTAACCGGGTCAGCCAGGGGGCGGCGAGCCGTAAGCGCGGTGTCGCCTAGCCGTAGCCGAGTTGACGTACAGGCGCTGCTGATACGCTTTCGTTACGTGCATACGGTAGGTTGACGCCTGGTTGACAGCGAGGCGAAAGGCGTTACGGTTACGATCCCTTTCCGATCCCATATGTGTGCTGAGACCTTTAAACTGGGCCTTACATAGTACCTACATTCGTAAATACATGAGACTATGTAGGGTAAAACACCCAACTATTGACCCCTTAAGCGGTTTTCCTTGCTTCTTTCGCAAAATAAACTAATGTACGAGTTGCAAGTGGAAATGAATGTTTTTGGAAGATAAAATAAACATTGGAGAATGTAACTAAAACATTATTTCCAGTCATACAAAGGTAAAAAGTGTTTTTATTCTCGAGTTTAGCAAGAACAGGCCATTTGACCAGTTATTAACATGATTGTACCAAATTTTGATCATGCAAATGACCAATTTTTGACCTCCTGTAGTATAAGAATAAACTCAAATATTTTTTATTATGAATGTGATACGAGGTTTTATTTGACAAAAAAACAAACAAAGCTAGTCTTATAGCCCTTCTTATTTTCTTTTTTCACACTATTTAGGTATTCAGTCTTCAAACGCCGTCAATAATATTTTTGCACTTAATTTTTAAATTTTGTAGTTTTTATCACTTTTTGTTGTAGTTTTTATCACTTTTTGTCCAATTTTTCTTCTTTATTAGTAGTTATTAATTTCACTGTTCTGTATTATGCAGCAGATATAAAAATACTCGCCGGCAAAATATAAATTGAAAGATCACGGTTTTAGTTCTACAAAGTGAGTTTCAAAACCTTTGAATTAATATTTTCCTAATTACATAAGACGGTTTTAACTTTTTAAACTTATGTAAAAGACCTCACAAATGAAGAGCACATAGATACAAATAAAAAACTAGCTCACACTTTGCCTAAACATGCAGGTTAGGGTATATTTTGTCATTTTATGCATTAAACCAACCTGTGGCTGAGGCATTGCTCGTGTTATATTCTGCAAGTGTCCCACAGGACCTTATAAACCGACATAAAAAGTATCCTGCGTCCAGGTACACCCACTTAACCAGGTTTTAAAATAATCTGCTTGCCAAATTGTGTCAAAATCCATTCAGCCGTTCACTTTTCCTATAATATTAGTAAGTCTAAAAGTCTAAAATATTCAGGAGGATCCAGAATGTGACAGTAGACCGAAAATTTAAGTACCTCACTCAAATTATGCTAGGTAGTCAGGTTACTACGTAAGGTATTTTTTATGTTTGTGATTATGCAGATACACACCTTTAGGGGTGCCAACGCCCATGGGCTTAATACAGATGCATTAAAGTTAAGCTACCTCACCATTAAAAATGAACTATACGTACATACCGTGGTGTCAGTAAGTGGTATTCTCGTACATTTGGTAAATTACCAGCTATTGACATGCCATGTTAAAAAAATGGTTATTCATACATTTGAGTAAACCAGATATTGACCTCATCATTTTAACAAGTTGACGCTCATTAAAACTTGAAAATCATGTGGAAAAGCATTGTGTCTGTCTTAAATAACCAAAAAATACCAAACTCAAAGGAATATATCGTGTAAAACTGAAATAAAATGACATTGAAAACAACCGTCAGCTTAGCAAATTGTTAAATTTCTTGATGATTTTAGGAGTTTATTTTGTTATCATAGGTTTACGGACGCATTATTGCTTTATTTAAAGTTTCTGTGACGCCAATATATTACAAGATAAATTATATTTCATTTTCTGTATTCTTTATGCAGCGCTGCAAGAAGATTTATTATTATTTTTGATAAAAACTGTTATGCGGTCAATAGTTGGTGGGAGGTCAGCAGTTGGGTACTTTACCCTATATATAATTTAAAAAAAAACATTCTTCGCCACTAACGTTACCCTTGAATAAATTGTTCTCTATCATATCCCTATAAACCTTTTTTTAAAGATACATGAATAAATTACACCGAAAAGTAATTTTATTAATCATGAATTTAAAATGGCAATGTAATTTGTTAACGTTTTTTATCATGAGCTTGGCCGTAAACAAGAGTCCATATTCCGAATCCGAAGTCGAAAGATTGATCACTCGAGTCACGAAATCTAAAATGGAAATCCAATTCTCGCGATCATTTCGATCGGATTCCGATCAAAAAACCTAAGTCCGTGACGTTACCCACAATAAAACACCACACAATAACAAAACGAGGAACAATCATATTCCAAAAGAGAATTGAATTTATCATTGAGAAGAAACGAGAGAAAGAAATGATAAATGATCTAAAGGGCATAAGCACCTTCAAGAGCGAGCGAGCAAGCAATACTATTCGATTCGACTTTACTGTCCGAGGGGATGATTTATCGTTTCTCAACAGGGATTGGCCGATCCAGTACTTAAAAGATTTATAGATCCTTATGGTGCATGCGCGGTAGGAGCGTTTTCTTATTATAAATCTCACTCCTGCGCATGAACTCGCGATTGCCTCTTTAGCTGTCCGTTGGAGAAATTAAAAAATATGTTAACATATTGCGCTGTTGGATGAACGAACGGACCCGAGTGCACCGAGAACACTGCAGGTAATTGGCTGGCTAAGTTAATGCGCCGGCGCACGGACGCCGTGCTCGCCGCATGCGCAGTCCGCCGCCCGACTTTTCTATACAAATAATTGATTATGACATTAATACCCATTGTAAAGCGTGTTTTATTTTAGCATCAATTGGAGTAGTACAACCTTTTGGTATAAATTATTTTTGTGCAATACAAAATATTATCAAAATTTAAGTTTATCATCCTACAATAAGTCCCGCGACCCCGGCAGGCTTTGGCCGTTTGAGAGGGGGGCCCGTCGTTATGCTGACACTCTTTGAGGCCGACGACCTGGGACAGTACCTACCCGCTTTATAGCCGCTTTTACCAAACACAGAAAAGCTTAGATAACGTAACGATAAAATCACAGAACTTTCATCCGAAAGTTTGAGAAAAATCCTGAATAAATTAAAACTTAGCTTAGCAATATCTACTATCTAATCTTGTGATACAGTTACCAAGCGAAGCGACGGGAATAAGCTAGTGCTATAAAATAAAGGTTCGAAATGCGTCCCTGAATAGTGCGTCAGTGCGCAAGGTTATAGTCAGGGGTGAGATATTGTTATGAGGGCTGTGTATCGCGGTAGGAGCGACCTCGGGCCGTGCATCCCCAGCTAAAGATAAGATCTGCAGCCTGCGAGTGACACCTGGCTCCGCCCACAGCACCCCGACGTATGGCAATCCCCTTTTTTTGTTTGTAAAAGGGAGAGAATATTTACATGATGTTCTAAATATAAATAATTACTGAACTCGATTAGTGGGATAAAAAAAGTTTGGTTTGGTACGAAATTGGGTAGTTATTTACCTATATCAAACTAGTTACAAAATTCATCAATTATGATACTCGTATAAAAGTTGGTATTACGATAAGGGTATGTAAGCATCCTATTATGTGACTTTGTGTGTTTCTGAAAGGGATGTAACTGCTGTCGAATTATGTTTTTCACTTTTGCCACATTCCAAATGCAATGCTTTTATAAATATTATGTGTAATTACCATCTTTAACTGTAACGAATTGCAAAATAAGCCTCCATAACATCATTAATTCAACACCAAATGCTCCAATAGCGACACTGTCATCATGACAGACAAGTTTACAACATTACAATCTACCACTTGATTGACACAACTATCTTATTGTTACTTTTAAACTCTCTGTTTCTACCTAATATGTGTTTAACCAAACACATAACCACTGCAACTCCTGAAGCCAGAATCAACAGTGGCAACCACCAGAAAAGCGCCGAGACAATGAAGCTCGACGTGTCCGAGAATGAATTTACCTGTCTTGGATCCTGCAACGAAATTAATCCAGAAAAGAAGCCCAGTTGCCTAGCACCACTTGTAAAATGACTTCTAAAATTAATGGGTCCTAAATTGTGAGCTGTTATATTTGATTCCAATAATAGGTATGACAAAAACGCTTAATATATTTATACAACTGCTACTGTGACACTTATTTTGCAAATGACTTCATCAAAAGTATTTTTATTTAACTTGTCATCAAATACAGTCTAAGTAAACACTATTCTATCATAGAAGAGACAATCAGAGCTACACAAAAAGTGGCCCGAACCCATGGGCCCATGGTAATATAGTCTGAATGAAAATTGCAAATGTATTCGAACGAGGTGCAAAAAAGAATGTATGGTAAAATACAATAGAGTTGAGATTCTAATGCATGCAACCCGGGCGGTCGTTTTTCGTGTGGCCCTGTTCTGTAAGGACTGAAATCTTTATTTATTAGAAGCGGTAAATTATAAAAGTCCAGTGTTTTATGTCGGTCGCATTGTTATTGATGGGAAACAAAAACTAATCGGTGGACCCATAGATTATAATTGGGGAGAGAAATTAAGCTATGAAACGCATTTTTTTGTTTTTGTTTAGATCTAAACTTTATCTGAATAGAATTCTCAGAGCAATTCTGTCTTTTTCGTGGGAGGTATGTGATAACCCAATGGCGTCACAGTTTGCTAAGCCGCCTATGGAAACACCCCGGCCTCTGAGATGGCTTCGTTATTACATATTGCGAGCGATCAATAATATTAGAAAATTCATTGACAACAAGGTGAAGAATCAAAAATTCGCATCATCGTATTCTCTTTTTTTAAAACGTTGCGGGACACAAGGAATTTCTCCTGTACAAATATAGAAACTCACATATACAACACGGTTTCTGCTGTGCGGGGATGGAACTCCCGACACGCTGCGCAGCAGTCGATTGCTCAACCACTGCGCCATCTAGACTAATTTTATTTTTCTCTTGTCCTCAATCACTCTACAAGCAAAGATAAGACTCAAGAACTCACCCAAAAGGAACAGGAACTCCTGCGCACCAACGGAACAGAGTGAAAAACTCGGGATGGTGGTCACGAACTCGCAATCCAGGGAACGTCTGAAAACCAGGCTTATTCCGGCGAGTGAAAGTGACAAAGTTTTACAAGTTGTCTAGCGCTATCTCGTTCACTCACTGGAACAAGCCTGGTTTTAAGACGTTGTAATACCCCCCAGGTCTACCACTCAGTCGTTAATGGTAGCGTGGGGTCGCTGGCTTTCTCAACTGGTAACCGTGAATCTGAAACATAAAGGGTTGTTGAAGAAACACCGTGAATTTTAGGCAGTACGAGTCTCACTGGGGCTCTTTATGATTAACCTTGAGAATCAACCCTTACCTATGTTTATACCGAGATAAGTCATGAAGTACTAGTCTTCTTTCCCATAATGATGACAGCATTGGTAAATGTAATTCAGTTCGAGTCTTGAAAAATAATCGACACGTATTTTTTTAATCCATTGAAATCCATCCAAAATTCGAGAGTAGTAGTAGCTCATGAAGTTAGAAATAGGGAAATAGTAGGAGTTATAAATTATATAGGTATGTAGGAGAGAAGGTTAAATTATTAAGCACTTTTTGATAATCTTACTTACGGACTAATTTGATTTTTTTAGTTATCATGATATGCAAGAACAGTCAAAACGGTCGCACACAGTAAACTTTTCAAAAGTCGGCCGACGGCCGGAATATCGGAATTCAAAGTTAAAACTGAGTAACGTGTTATCTATACTTCGTTCGTTACACTTCCTTTCGAAATTTAAATAATTGTAACCATCTCAATTCGTGTTCTGAATTCAAATGCGCTCAGTGCGGAAGCGGCGCAGGCGGCGGCCAGTGGGAACCGCATTGTTCCATTATCGGTGCGAGACAAGTGTTCGCGGCGCCACCTATTGGCTGATTATCATAAGTAATACGGACATGGAAATTATACGAAACTTAAGTAAAATGTACGGAACTACTTAAGTACGGTAAGTTGTTTTTAAGTTGGCATGTGGTTTATGTTCTTTTTTTATTATATGAGGTTATGTTCCTTGTTTATTAATTTTAGAATCCACATTATTATAATGTATACTAACATTCTTGCAAATCTAACAAGATCTGAAGTATTTGATTTCATTGCATTCTAATTAGACGCATCAAAATTCATTTATAAATAATTTTCGTGCATTTGATAAAACATCAAAACCTGGGGTTCCATAGTGGTGAAGCGTACTACTTACATTATTATCATAGCAAAATACAAATCAGCATAGCAGCTACACACAGCTGCTACGCTGCGTAGACGTTGTGAACACGCTACGAATTGTATCGTCTACGCCGTAGCCGCTACATTATCGTCGGAGATCCGTAGGCAAAACGTAGCAATGATGTAGCTGCTACGCTGCGTAGACGCCGCACAACCGCTACGAGTTTTCGACCATCTCTAGACGTACACTGCTACGATGCGTAGTCTTGACTAAAACGCTTCGGTTTTTAGGGTTCCGTAGTTAACAAGGAACCCTTATAGTTTCGCCATGTCCGTCCGTCCGTCCGTCCGTCCGTCCGTCCGTCCGTCCGTCTGTCCGCAGTTTAGCTCAGAGACGCACAGTACTAGAGAGCTGTAATTTGGTGTAAATATACGGATTTGTTGTGCCGAAAAAGTGGTAAAATAAAATCTCGTAAAATATTTTTTTTTAGGATACCTCCAGTACTTACACGTAAAGTGAGGATTTTTTTTTCTCGCGTACCCCTTAGTATGGGGTATCATTAAATAGGTCTTTAAAAAATAATGATAGTTTCAATTAACAATTTTTTGATAAAAAAATTCGTTTGTGAAATATTAAGCTTTAAAGTGCTAAATTTTGCTCGATTCGAGTGTCCCCCCCCTCTACCAGCTAAACGGTTATGTTTGGGGGTGTGAAAAAATTCACAATAGTAGTATATATAACGAAGTTTAAAATAAAATTATCATGACTAAGTAGGCTTTACAACTTTACGAGTAATAGTCGACCAACTTATAAAATGTACTTGAAATCATATTTTCTTAAACAAAATGTATCGGAGACAACTGCAAATGTAAGTTTGTCAACTTTATTTTTACTGCTTTTATAGGTATGTTTTTTGGGGATAGGTAGGTTTTTATCGTCAACAATTTTTAACTAAATTCAAAAAAAGGAGGAGGTTCTAAATTCGTTGTAATCTTTTTTCGATTTCTCAAAGACTCCTGGACCGATTTTGAAAATTCTTCTTTTTAAAATTAAATTCAGCGAATCAGTTTAGTTAGTTCGCATAAGTATTTTGATGGGCAACTACGGAACCCTACACTGTGCGTGGCCCAACACGCACTTGGCCGGTTTTTTTGGTAGTAATTTTCTATTCCCATAATTAGATATTAATACATCTTCTAATTTGAATTCATATGGTTGAAAAATACTGAAATCTTCGTATTTAAAGGTCGATACAATACAATTTATTCAAATTTATTGTACTTACACCAAAATTACAGACTTCCTTAGCTCGATTTGAATATAATTTGCAAGTTCACCCATAAAAAAAAAAACAAAAGAAGATCTCAAGTTCCTTTTAAAAATGTGTTATCTAGTATCCATAGCAACATTTTTATGCGTTTCCCCTTTTGCAGGCGCAGGGAATAATTCACGCAAATCTTTATATTTCTTTATGCGGGGGAGAGTGGCCGGCGCCCCGCGGAGCCCTGATGATGAGTTACTGGCACGGCCGGGGTCGCCGGATTCCCGGAACCCGGAAGTCACCCCTCCGCCCTGCGTCATCCCGCCTCACTTCCGATACCAATCGGGCTTCGCTAACACTATGCGTATTTCATAATTTATTGACAATTTCGTAAGCTTGTGATTGTTAGAGAGTGTTAGTAGGAATGTTAGAATTGTTGGAAAAAAATGAAAATTGGGCAGCTCGGCTTATCTCTTTCTGTCCTTAGGTACATGAGACAGATAACTGAAGTCACTCAAAGAAATTTGGACTTTTAAGTAAAAAATCGAATTCTACGAGTAATTGTTTTTTTCTGCATTTTTTTTTCTCTTACGCCTGTATCCTGATGTTATTCCTCTTATAGGGATTTTTTATTCCATTTTATGGAGATATTTTCCAAGATGATTTTATAGTTCTGTGGCAGAAAATAACCATCATTATAAGAATCTTACAGGTATTTTATTGTGATGGCTATGATAGTCCATAAGGAAAAAATACGCAAGTAGCTGATGATTACTCTCAACAATTTTATGCATTTTAAAAGGATCACTTAACTTATCAATAACGCATAATGTCACCATCCCCATATAAAGACCGGATTACACCTTCTCATTGACACAAAAACCCATGCAGATTACCAGAAGCTCATAAAGCCGTGTGTACATCAATCATAGGACAGTAGTCGCGTGTCGGCGATGAGGCGAAGCACTCGACGGCCGCGCGAACAATATTCATAAATAATGCTGGTTACAATAGTGTGGCCGCGTGGCCCGCACGTGTGCTCCTAGCCTAACGCCACATCTAATTATATTTGCACATACCCACATAAATGTTCATCAAAGTGTTGTGGATGGGTTTAATAAAGAACTGTGCTAGGGATCAGCCGAGTCTAGAGTTGTGGGTCGCGGCACTGTTTAAGCGGGATACCGTGGCCCTGGAACGCAAAGAGCATAAGAAGGTAAAGGGTAGTTAATATTCAGTAAGAATCTGAGAGTCCTTTTCTCTCCACGAAAGGGTGGGAGGACTCATTTGATGATATTCTCAACCTAAACTGCTTTGCGTTGCGCAGTCGGGTAAAAAGGGTCTAAAGTTGTGTCTGTATCTTAGGCAGAGAATTTTGTGCCTGCGTTGGTCATACAGAGTCAGTAAGTAGTGGCCAGTGAATGAATGTGTCAAAAAGAATCATATAATATTAATATTTTTATTATTACACAAAATATTCACCTTAATCATTACTATGTTTTACACAAGAGTGGAATGGAAGGTTGGCCCCATTGACCACGCAGTGTCCGCCCCAGGAAAAAGCAAAAACATCGCCTTATCGTGGATAATCTAATTATGATCTTGGATTTGGTCACGCACTGGAAAAGTAATGAGTGCTGTTATGAAGGGGGTCGGATCGGAAGACTATAATATTTATACAAGTTTTTAACAGATTTAAAAAAGAACAAGGTTTTGGTCAATTATTTTTTGTGTATTATACAGGATTACTCCGACGTTTCTCGTCCGATTATAAAGAAAAAAAAACGTTTTTTTTTTCTTTTAGTTTTTACTTTCGGAAGTCGGTGGCAAAAAATTCAATGAAATAAAAAGAAAGGCACCGACTTCCGAAATTTACTACTTACTTTTTATTGTAAGTGCAGAGGTCAGCACATGAACCTACACTTATCTGTCAAACTTTGATAGGTTTCGCTTTTCAGCTTTATTAGTTGCTTTAGGATCTACGGTACTTTCACAGTTTTCATGTCTTGTGACTGGCACTGTAGCATCAGCATTTGTCTATGACAATTCAAAAGTGCCTGTAACTGGCCTACTTGAAATAAATGTTTTGATTTTGATTGATTGAATAAACAAAAATAAGGTTCATCTTCTGTTATTAACATCACCAAGAGATACAGGCTGTTTCTAGTTTGGAAATTAGTTTAAAAATAAATATAGGTAACTACCTACAACGAATAAAAATTTGAAAAAAAATGAGTGTGCGTACGTCGCTATTTTATGTACTTGTATCTATAAATAGGTATTTATAATAATAAATATTCTCGGAAGTGGATCTGTCAGATCGCTTGGTACTAGCAGCCAAGAATGTCAGGAAAAGAAGGAAACGGAAACGAAGATATGGTACCAGCAACTCTGCGGAATATGCGAAATAACTCTATGAATAAATATCTAAAAATAAATATGTATTTTTAGGGATATAAAGTTACTGAAGCAACAAATATCAGCTTAGACAAGTGATATCATATTTTTACGTACAAAATACTAGTAGTCTTCAAGTGTTTCATACGATAAACCCGTATAAAACTGTCCTATCCTGTGTGTAAACTTTGTTCCAGCGAGTGAAAGTGACAGAGCTATAAAAGTCGTCTAGCGCCATCTCGTTCACTCACTGGAACAAGCCTGGTTTTAAGACGTTGTAATACCCCTCCAGACCTATATAACTTGTGGAATTTTCATAAACTTTGTTTAGATGACAAATCATGTCCGAAAATAACGAATAGGTACTTCAGAAAGAATCGAATTTGTTCCAGTCTATTGAAAGTCATGTGCGTATAGATAGACTTCGACTTTGTAAAGATTTTGGTTCCTGTGGTTTCAAAGTTAATTATAACTATTCATGTCTACATTAAAAAAAATAGTAACTATTAGATACTTTTTCATATAAGTACCTATTAAACACATTACCCTCCTTTGCGTCGCGCAGTCGGGTAAAAAGTAAAAATAATTGCAAAATGTCAATCAATGTTTCTAATTTTCTAATTTGGAAACTTTTCCCAAACCATCAATTTGAAACATCTAAATATTTGTCTAATTAATTCTAATACGTATTTTATACAATCATACTCATACAAACTAATTAAGTTACTAGTTTCATGTAAATTACAAACAACATTAGGTATATGAAATTTATTAGAATACCTTGCTCAAAGCTAAACGACTTTAAAAAAACATTAAGTTTATACTAAATATTATTTATAGAAAATCATAATTATAAAAATAACGATCGCTCATTTAAATACTACCCAAAGACAAAACTAAAAATAAAGCTAAAACAAATAGACACTACTTTCTAATTCGAATTAAATTCAAATATCGAACATTCATTGGTTCGTACCATAAACAAGGAGTATGTTTACTTATTCATGCCCTTTCAAATATAATCTGTGTTCGTCTAGTCCCCCTAGCGAGTGCAAGTGAAATAACCCATAGCCGACGGCGTTCGGCGGTAAAATCATACGCAAACGTTAGTTAAGTCGAGTGTAAATGAAAACTTATTTGATGGAAAATGATTTAATGACTTGCTTTGATATGTTAGGGGTGTTATTGTAGCGTGTATGGGGTTTTAATTAATTTAAATTGTAACAATGTGGAATATTAAACTAGGTATCGACTGACATGGAAGTATTAAAAAAAAGATTAGGTACCTAAGTACTCGTCATAGGACTATTGAGCAAAAAAAAATTAAGAGAAGTAAACAAAAAAACGTTTTTCTAATTTTAATGTAAAAATAACTCACGTTACACAATTTATAATCACGATTTACACATACATACACAATCAACAAATGGATAACATCAACAAAAAGATCCGACGAGGATGGGATTCGAACCCACGCGTGCAGAGCACATTGGATTAGCAGTCCAACGCCTTAACCACTCGGCCACCTCGTCATGTCTGGAGGCCGCGAAATTACGTAACACGTTCTTTGAAGAGTCACCTGCCACGTTTTAGAAGAGTAAAATAAAAAGAGTCGAGTTCGCAATGAATTGTGACGTCATCCGCTTTTATCGAACGTTGACCCCTAATGTTGTTTGTTAGCGCTGACCATGAACAGCATTGAAATCCTATTAAAATTGTTGAGATTACAATTGGAAATTATAATTATGTAATAATGTCTGTAGGTTATCCTAAATGCTTATAATTATTAACTATTTATAATAAACAGATAAAATAAATTGCATAATTTGTGTTGCTAACTGTATTAATTCCTCTAACGATATATTTTTCATAGGTATCATTACATCGTTACAAATTATCTACAAAGTAAGGTTAATTTTATTTATTTCTTGATCCCATTATATCTGTGGGGTTTCATTATATTTAAACAAGACCCGTCATCACCTTTGTTCTTTCTTTAAAAACAAACAATTGTTTTGCCCGCGGCTTCACCCGCGTGTTACTCGAAAATCACCCCACAATTAATATCGTGATAAAAATGTATCCTATTACCTAATTATTTCCAGACTATAAACTATCCCTGTATCAAATTTCATCCAGATCGAGTCATTCTGAGGTGATTGAGTACCTAATAAATATCCATCAATACATCCATTTGCCCATCCATCCCTACTTTCAAAATATTAAGTAAGAACTCGCATAGCTTGATTTAGTTTTATTCATAGGTTTCATTAGTTTATGTATGGTTCAAAAGTTTTACTTAGGTTAGCATTGATTGATAAATACTTGATACTCGTATTTACAAACTTCGTGTTTAAGTTTACCATAATTACCATAATAAATCAATGAAAGCATCTAATTAGAATAAACAGTAAACATACACATACAATTCTGCAAAACAATGGAAGTTACCTAACGCATATACAACGTGTAACGTTAATAGCGCAAAACCTCTCGTGGGGTAACTCAGCCCATGTTACTGATCAATGTTTGTTCAAAATCTTTATGAAAAAAAAAAAATATATTTTTCATACAAAATGAGAAATTAATCGAGCCCATCAGTATGAAAAATCTTTTTTTCTTTCCAAAAGTTTTTGATCAAACATTGTTCAGTAACATGGGCTGAGTTACCCCACGAGAGGTTTTGCGCTATTATCGTTACACGTTGTATAGTGAAAGATGATTGGCAAATGTTACGCTGTTTTGTTGACCGTCATTTTCATATACATTACATATTATCTTTTGTTGATAATGATTACAATAGGTTTAATTAGCTACACCAAAACGGTACTATAATTTGCAGACTTCGTGTTATATTCGTCACACTGGTTAAAAACGATGTATGTACGCTCTGGACTGGCGAGGCGACCTCCGGCCACCGTCAACGCGGGCTTGCGGACGGCGAGCAATGTGTAGCTTGCCGTCTGATCAAGGTCCAGGCCGAGTTAAAGGGGCGTCATGTTTATAGAGCTGCCAGAAAACTGGCGTACTTCTATAGGGCCAAATGTCTACCGAAGTAGCGGAACTCTTGGAAGACAACTGAAGGAACAGAGGCCTGACCACGAGCTCTTAAGAGGAAACACCACGGCCGTTTTTCCATACAAACGTAGTCCCCTCTTTTCTCCCTGGATAATGCCAGTAGAGCAATAATTTTTTTACAAAAAATCTATGACCACTATTGGCATGTCTCTATGTTTTCCTTTTTCCCATAAATTAATTATGAAAAGAGATATAAACATTCAAAATCCTAAAAAAATGGCCAGATTTTCCGCTGTGTTCAAATTATCAGTAAACAAATTTGACGAGATTATATAAAAAAAGGGAAACATGGGAACACGGCCAATGCCTTTCTTTATTTTTTAAAGGAAAAAGTAGTGAAATCGGTTAAGTTTTGGAGGAGTAATCAGGGGACTACGAATCCTTGATTTTGTGCCATTTTTAAGGTATTTTCGATCCAAGCTGCAGTTGTCTCCTTCGCGCTCTGTAACTCTGTTGTGGGCACTGTGCGACAGCAATAGATTTTACAAATACCTATTCTTCAATTCTCCAGCCCTTGCTGTTTCCTCTTAACGCGATCCAGTTTAAACTGTGGGAAAGAGACAGAGCTATACAAGTCTTCTAGCGCCATCTCTTTCCCACAATAGACTGGATCGCGTATAGAGGTCATGTAGGCCACCAGGTTTGTTTTTAGTCCCTTCCGATTCACCTACAAATTTGATGATATTCCAACGAAAACATGGCCTTAGTTCTATGAAAAAATAGCTGTCTCGTTAGTTTAGTGGCCACAAGCGGCACCGCCAGGCAAAATGTGCTGGGTTGGATTACCAATTTTAACCCAATCATAACACTGTGGTGTCTGTTCACCACTAACAATGTGGTAAGTTTTCGCAGCAAACTATTGAAGCCAAAAAAAATATATCATAATGATATATTTTTTACTTACTTCCTATGTTATATTCAGACACACAAAAGGAAATAGATGTCTCAAAATATTCAATTCAAGTACACTAAGCTTTAGGTCCGATGTTATTAATTTCAGTTCAAAGATCCAGAGATCTCTTGTCCACCATTATACCCCAAAAAAAGCTAAATCTCTTAACAAATTGAAGTATATGTTACAACGTTTGTGTTCAAACATTCACAATACGTTGGACATTAGAATAAAATATTAAAATACTGTGTAATAGGTCGACTCTAGCGCCGCCCGATGACTAATGATCTACAAAAGTATTATAATAGTCTTACAAGGGTCATTTATTCTCCTTGCTGCGATGGCATACGAAATCAAAACCAATGGTAGACGGTGAACAAGAAATATGTGAGTTCTAGAAAAAAAGGATCCATTGTGCCAAATATTAAATCGAGATGGATCCATCAAGGGGTGATTCATACAGGGTAATTTTTAGGGTTCCGTAGTCAACAAGGAACCCTTATAGTTTCGCCATGTCCGTCCGTCCGTCCGTCCGTCCGTCCGTCCGTCCGTCCGTCTGTCCGCAGTTTAGCTCGGAGACGCACAGTACTAGAGAGCTGTTATTTGGTGTAAATATAAGGATTCGTTGTGCCCAAAAAGTGGTAAAATAATATCTCGTAAAATATTTTTTTTTAGGGTACCTCCAGTACTTACACGTAAAGTGAGGAATTTTTTTTTCTCGCGTACCCCTTAGTGTGGGGTATCATTAAATAGGCCTTTAAAAAATAATGATAGTTTCCATTAACAATTTTTTTATAAAAAAATTCGTTTGTGAAATATTAAGCTTTAAAGTGCTAAATTTTGCTCGATTCGAGTGTCGCCCCCCTCTACCAGCTAAACGGTTATGTTTGGGGGTGTGAAAAAATTCACAAAAGTAGTATATATAACGAAGTTTAAAAGAAAATTATCATGACTAAGTAGGCTTTACAACTTTACGAGTAATAGTCAACCAACTTATAAAATGTACTTGATATCATATTTTCTTAAACAAAATGTATCGGAGACAACTGCAAATGTAAGTTTGTCAACTTTATTTTTACAGCTTTTATAGGTATGTTTTTTGGGGATAGGTAGGTTTTTATCGTCAACTATTTTTAACTAAATTCAAAAAAAGGAGGAGGTTCTAAATTCGTTGTAATCTTTTTTCTTATGTATTTTCCCCGATTTCTCAAAGACTCCTGGACCGATTTTGAAAATTCTTCTTTTTAAAATTAAATTCAGCGAATCAGTTTAGTTAGTTCGCATAAGTATTTTGATGGGCAACTACGGAACCCTACACTGTGCGTGGCCCGACACGCACTTGGCCGGTTTTTTAATTAATGCGACAAAATGAAATGCGATCATCAATTACAGTAACATAGTCATTATAAACAGTTTTTTTTCTAAAATCCGAATCTTTAAAAAAAAATGCGATTATCGTTTTCAAAAGGTCCATTGATGTTATTATCTTTATTTAAGTACGAATATTATCGGTATTCCAGCATTTAATATGAAAAATAAATAAAAGAAATTAAATGTTGGAATACCGATGATTCGTATCAAATAAAGTTAATCTGGATCTTTTGAAAACGATATAAACGCGTAATTTTTTTTAACGCTTCAGATTTTAGAAAAAACAGTTTATAATGACTATGTTACTGTAAATAAAGCTCCCAGGTATTTTGTCGCATTAATTCAAATTCACCCTGTATAGATTTTCTCAATCTCTCATCAATATAGGTAAATCAAAGTCGCTTCTTCGTAGGTGTCTTGGCATGAAGCGCGACAACTGAATGTCAGGTGGGTTTGTTTTCAGAGTTTCGCGAAATATTGTTGGCGTTATCCCATCAGGTATAAACTGTTCCACATTTATGATGTCTGGACTTTAAAAGAGACTGACCTCTGAGTTTGTTTCGGATGTTTCTTCTCAGAGTAGTCAGGTACGAAACACCGGCCTATCCTAGTTTTATGAAAAGACGTGTAAAAGTGTTATGATATTTTATAACCTACTTAAATATAAATAATTTCATTTCACTTTATTTCATTTCAGGAATTCCTCCGTAGCAATTCGAAGTGTGGCAGTTGATGGTATGATAGCCCCGTGGCTCGACACACAATATAAATATTATTTATACTGGCCGACATGGTTGACATAAGCTGAACGCTGACCTCAAAATACTCGTAGTTGGAAATCTTGACAGATTTGGATAGGTAATAGTGAAGATACAGTGTCAACTTGAGGTGATGATATTCTTACACGGTTTTTTTTTCAGTAAAGCGCGGAGTAGACTAAACTTATCATGAAGCTATACTTATGTATGTAGGAACGTATACATAGTGTTACGAGCTGGGTATTGGGATAAATTAATTACACCAATTAAAACCAAATACAACTTTATTCACAGACAAATCACAAATTAAAACAATCACAAAACACTACTCAACACTTATACGCACTCTTAATCACACGTAGAACTCACTTAGATATCGCTTGTATTTCACTTCGAGTCGCCTCGATCGTAGTCAAAACTAGACTGACTCGGTCGCCGATCGGTGCCCCTTTTTATACCCCGGCCGGACCCACTAGATGTTTCTAGAAGGTGGTCGAATGTTCTGGAAACATCTATAGACTTCGACATAAACCCATACCTTCTGGAACATTCTAGAACCATCTCGAAACATCTAGAACAGGGTAGAACTTTCTAGAAACTTCCAGACCAATCTTCACTAGAATAGTCGAGAACCTTGTGGAACCTTCGAGAAGCTTATAGATTGGTCTCGTAATCCGATCGACGTAACAATAGTATAAAGTGCTGAAAATAGGAGGGTGCCAAAGGTGTCTAGCCACAGGGCGCAGGCATAGCCAGACCAGAGCCACAATTGGCCAAACCAGGGGCCTGCGCCCCTTGTTTGGCAAGAAGATTGCACTGAACGCATAGGGCTAGTTACGGCACTGTAGGTAGGTATACTACAGATAGATAGTATAGTAGATACTATGATAATTATCCTATTTATAAACACAATATTCATTTCAAATAACGTTTCGCTATCGAAGGGCAGGTAATGTTCGAACAAATTGTCCCGAGTCAGTCTGTCTCATCGACGATATTTTACCAACAAATGGTGTTCCGAGGCGCCAGTCACGAGTTGCACCGTCTCCTGAATATGACAAATAACATTAAAAATGAAACTACACGAATACCAACATAAAATAAAAATGTCAAAAATTTAAATTAAGGATTAAAATATTTAAATTTAGTGCGGGCGCGTCCCGGGCCGGGCACGGCGAGCGCCGGCCACGGTCCATGAGCTACGGAGCACACTGCTCATTTAATGTGGAATAGGACCTTTTGAACAACCGTGCATTAGATGGATTGGATTTAGGAATCCTCACTAGTTTATAAAATAAATAGTCTCAAAGTTTCTCAGACATATTTGGAAAACAGATTTTATTTAAAACTAGCTGACCCGGCAAACTTTGTACCGCCTCAGAAATATTTAAAAAAAAACCCTTTTAAACCTTCCGCAGACGTCCCAAAATAATTCAAAACCAAAATCAGCCAAATCGACCCGTTCTCGAGTTTTAGCGAGACTAACGAACAGCAATTGATTTTTATATAAAAGAAAAAGACTAGCTGACCCGGCGAACTCTGTTCCGCTCTATAGTAGTCCGGTCAATTTAGACATAAAAATAGTGGTGAATTAACAAAAAATCTCGGAAAGCCAAATATTGGTGAGAGCTAGGGTTTACCATTAAGAATACAGTTTTAAAAGTCCCCATCGATCCTATGTGTGCTTCTAAAGTTATTCTATTTTTTCGAAATCGGTAAGTTTTATCAAAAAAAAACCGCGGCTTTAAATTCTCTTCAAAATGGTCCTTATATTTTTTTTACTAAGAGTTATCATTCGTGAGAACTGAAATCGCGATTCTAAGAGTCATATTATATGTACATGATTATGCACACATTTCCACGAAATGTGTAACATTTATTTAAAATCATGTTGCACATCAAACGTCATTAAAAAGGCAAAACATTACTAGTTTAGTCCCTAAAAAGCCCGCACTTCATCATTATGCAGTCTCTGATCTCTGAAGCACATTAAAGCTGGTCAATCCTTTTTCCTTAATTTGAGTGTTCTACAATATTGTAAATAACTCTAAAAATAAATAATGAATTTACTGCTAATTAAATACTAAGTACTATGTATGTACTTGTTTCTCACTGTACATAAAGTTACAATTAAGCATGAGCAATAATTTTAGTCCCTCCTCTTGTAACAAGTATAAAATTAGTTATTGATTATTTTAGACGGGTAGCACCATCTAGTAGAAGAAGCGCGAACTGATAGTGAATGGTTACAGTTCACTGATAGATGGCGTTAGAGTTGTGTAGATATTGTTCTCAGGGTTCCATCCATTATTTTAAATAATACTTAATTAAAGAAAAATTAACGTCTTCTCTAAGCTTGGCACACATGGAGTAAGCTAGGACAAGCTCTGGTTCCAAGCCACGCATTACATTCTACAAGACACACAGGCTGTGAATGCTGTCTGCGTGGCATGTCCACGGTTCGACCTGGATAGATGGTAGTATGTTCTACCTAAAGTAAGTGTTGTGACTATAACCATAACCTTGTAAGGAAGCGTGCTGTGATCCTGTTCTTATGTGTGCAACATCAAATTAAATACCTGAGAAGACATCAAGCAACTCTTTTATTTAATCCAAAACCTCATGCGATCAGAACCCCTTAGTCTCATGGCAATCTACGCTGGCAGCTGGTGGTAAGAGACGAAAGGACCTTACACTCTTTATAAAAGGAAGCCAACCTTAAAACAAATAAAACCTCATTAAATAAACACCCATAAACTCCAAAACATAACTTATAAAATAAAATATCACTATAAAAGTTAGGGCATAATAAAAGTCCTCTCCATGTTAGTCCACATGGTCGAATACTATAAATTAATGGAGTGTACTGTGCCAGAGAATTTTAAATATTTAAAAGCACAGTTTAGAAAAAAATCAAAATCTCCACCACAGCATAATATATTACATAAAATAAATAATACAATCATGAAGTAGTTATAAATGTAGTGTTTATAAAACGTAATCGTAGTTTTATGGACCATATATTTGAAGGGACGCCCGTCAGGATTCATCTTGTGGAGAGAATTCTACCATTTGTATTAATTAGTTGCCAAGACAACAGGGATGGGCTGTGTTTACATAAGTTTCGAAAAACAAACGACTTGTTTATTCTCATTTATTTATTTTTTTTATTTTTTTTAGGAATTTTTGAACATGTCGAAGACTGCTTTGTTTGAAGGCTACTTTGAAGGGAAGAAAGATCACAGCCAATGGGAGATAGTTTGCAGGAAATTTTTCATTTTTTTTTAATATACTTACTTGTAAATATAAAAAAAAAACATACATAAACCTAGGTTATGGCAAGTGATGAAAATTACCACAAAACGAATCAAAGCAAGAAGCCACAAAAGCTTCTTAGAGCATGTTTTAATAAAAAAAAAACAGGAAAAGTCATTGTTTGTCAAGTGGGTAAGTACCTCCGGGGTCGCGGGATTATTTCCTTACCGTGACCCCGGAACATAACAGGCTACTGAAGGACACCGTGGATTTTAGTCAGTACAAGTCTGACAGTCCCTCCCGCCCTGCCCGGGGTGGGAGGACATATTTGATTATTTTACCACGTTAAAAAAAAAAAGAAGTGGGTAAGTACCTAGGATTTTCTTCAAACCTAATTTTCAATGACATTGATATTTTATGTGTTTCCTAATTTTGTGAAAAATACTAACTTTCCTTGTGTCTTCAAAAAAGCTACAAAAAACTAAAATATTGAATACCATCGATGTCACTAAAATCCCCACCGTTAAACACCGCGTATATCCAAATTAGCATCAGGTATAGTCAGAGAGTAGTCCTGATCTGTTGTTGACAGGTCATAATTCGCGCCCCTACCCGCGTAGTACGCAAGTTCGCCGACTAGGGATGTGCCCGACAGCCAACCTTTGTGTACTAATAGTAGGTACAGTGTCGACGGAGCCTGTCCGATGCACTCCCCCACTGAGAAGGGAAACTCAATTTCTTTTTGACAGCAACATTAAAAGACTTGATGAATTTGTAAAATCAGGCCTCTTATTAAACTATGGCGTGTGTTGTTTGCTATAATTTCCTTTCTATCTGTTAGGTTCTGGGAACCGCCTCTGTTTTGCCACACTTTAAAAAAATGGAGAATCGGTATATTATTATGTAAACTTCTAGAATAAATACTGAAAACGTGGACTGGCGTCAGGACTCCGGAGGCAAAACGTGGGCGTGTTGTAGGATGTTCAGCAATGGAAACAAGGATTCACAGTATTCACATAATGTCCCGACACAATAATCACAATCATTATTTTGCAATACTAAGACTTATGACAGCTGCTTGAGCGAAGGCACTGTTCTCCTCAACGGTCCGCTTAGGTACACGAACAAAAACATAAAAAAATAAAAAAGCACGTCAAAAGCCGCAGAAATCTTTAGAAGAACAACGCAGTCGCACTGTAGTGATCTTCATAAAAGTTCTTAGGCGTCTTTAAGTCAAAGAGTGAATAGATTATTACTTCTAGGCATACATTCTTCACCGTCGACCACATCTTCGCTTCAAGATAGTAATCAAACGCGAGGAAAAAAAACTAAAACCATTTCAATTGATATTTGTGATTCAATTTTTAGGATTAAGTAGGTACTAAAATTAATTAATTTATACGTAGTTACATTATTTTTGATATGAAATCATTGTAAAAGCCAATGTTTTTTTGTAAAAGCTACTACCACTGATCTTGAAACGATTGGTTATTTTTATAAAAAAAAGTGACAGACAATATTGAACAATCTGTAAGCCAATGCCGATGATGCATAAAATTAGATACTTTGGCCGCGTAACGAGTTACAACAAACAGAAAACTCATTGAAATTGCAAGACAAATGAAAAAGTTTATAGACTATTGCAAAAAGGCAACCATCTCATCTTTGCATAAGTAGGAACCTAAAAGGTATCTGAAAAGATCCCACGACGTAAAGCCCACGACAGACAAGCACTTTTTCTCACTTAATTTTTCGCTGAATTTTCATTCTTTTACTTTTCAGTATTTACAGAGTTTCTTGTAAGAAAAAATGGATCAGCGCCTCTGTTGTGCGAAGAAGGAACTAATTTTTCCTTGAAAGTTGTCAATTGGAAATTGTCAAAGCAAAATTCCAGTTTACTTTACGCAACGACGATATAATACTAGACTCCTAATAACAGGCGACCGATGTCTGTCAACACATTAGACAAAAAAGTCTTATATTCGTCTCATTTCGACCAATCCTGTGAGCCGTAAACATACGTTGAGACAGCACAGACCTTGAGTTAGCCAATCACAACGCAGTACCCCGTCCCCCTCGCTTACGTAGTACCGCAGCAACTTGGCAGAATAGTTTGTGTTGTGTATATCGTGCATGCGGAGTCTAGTATTATATCGTCGTTGACTTTACGTCTCAAATACTGAAAATTCGTGCTACGGGTACTGACCCCGAAAATTCTAGCGTTAACAAGTGACAATCGCTTCACTATCAAAACATTTCTTATTTATAAATGACTTAAAAATATAAAAAATCACTTTTCGGTGGCTATCTAATACATTCTGTGATCCCAAATTAAATATATAAAATAGACTTGTCTTCTTGTCCTTATGTTACTTTCATTAGCATTACCCTATAGAGTCTGCGCCACGACTGAGCCCTGCGGAAAAATTCGTCGTACCTACTTTTTTTTAACGCAATTTCATGTAATCTAATCTAATATCTTTAAACGAGCAATTCTTGTATATTTATATATAATCAGAATCTCGGAAACGGATCCAAGGATTTTCATGAAAGTTACAGATTAGAGGTTTTTCAGCTCAAGGAATTGATTCATTAAGGTCCCAGGTTCGAGAAAAGCTCGGTTCCTAAGAAATAGACATTTTAAAAACCGAGCGAAGCTCGTTCAACCAGATATTGACATTTTAACACTAGCGCCTCCGCCGCGTCAAAAGGACTTCAGTCGGCGGGCTCTAGACATACACTCTTAAAGTCTCTTCTTAAAAGTCTCTCATTTTACCTGTACATGCTTTGCGAAATGATGTGTCACTAAGTATGTCTTGTCCGCTTAAGGGGTGAACTAGTTGCAAAATTTCGTATTAAGTACTGCATGCATAGGTAACGTTTTGAAAGACTTTTAAGACTCTATCACTGAGTTACGTGTCTCACTGTCACCGAAAGATATCAAGATCCGCAAGTTTAAAAATTTACTAGGAAATTTATAAACTAACCTACCGTAAAATAGACTGACGAGTTATAAACCTACGGTTGTTACAATTTTACGCTGACATCACCACATAATCTCCCTTTACCTTACACGATGTGTTCTATGTATCTATCACTCTCATATAGAAAAATTGGCAAAAAAACTTAGTTCTGCAGCATTCGCCGTTAGAAAAATCCGCGACTTAACTGATTTAGAGACAGCGCGTTTAGTTTCCTTTAGTTACTTCCATAGTGTGATGTCGTACGGTATTCTTTTATGGGGAAATGCCGCCGATATTCAAACTGTTTTTGTATTGCAAAAAAGGGCAATTCGTTCCATTTATAAATTGAGTCCCAGAAGCTCCCTCAGAGAAAAGTTTAAGGAGATTAATATACTGACTGTGCCCTCTCAATTTATTTATGAAAATCTCTTGTACGCTCATAAACATATTAATATTTATAAAAAATATAGTGATATTCATAATATTAACACGAGGAATAAAGATAAATTTATTGTTCCAGCAACTCGGCTCAAAAAAATAGGGATTTCGTTTAGATGTCAATATGTATACGTTTCTATAATAAGCTCCCCGGCCCTATTCAAAAGCTTAGTATGAATAAATTCAAATCGTATATAAAACGTCATTTGTCCAAGAAAGCTTACTATCATATTAATCATTATTTAGAGGACAAAAATGCATGGGAATAAACTGCTCCAATTAAATTAAATTAAATTCACTCAATATCTTCTTTTACACATTTTTTTAATTATTTACTTATTTTGACATGTTTTGCTTTATATACACGCTGACATTTTATTTTACTTCTTTTTTTTTCTCTTGACATGATTACTTTGTAATTTATTTATATTTTTACATATTTTGACATTTTCTATGTCATTTGTTTTTTTGGTATTTTTTTTTTATATTATTTTTTATTTTGCTTATTTTGTTGACGTGAATTACTCTGTAATTTTAATTTTGTCTGTTTATTTTTTCATTTGTGTTTTTTTTTTGTGTTTATTTGTGTTATTTTTTTTTTAATTTGTGTTTATACTAGCTTGTGAATATGAGAACATAATTATGTGGGTTACATTTTATTCTCCTTTTTAGGGTTCCGTAGTCAACAAGGAACCCTTATAGTTTCGCCATGTCCGTCCGTCCGTCCGTCCGTCCGTCCGTCCGTCCGTCCGTCCGTCCGTCCGTCTGTCCGCAGTTTAGCTCAGAGACGCACAGTACTAGAGAGCTGTAATTTGGTGTAAATATACGGATTTGTTGTGCCAAAAAAGTGGTAAAATAAAATCTCGTAAAATATTTTTTTTTAGGGTACCTCCAGTACTTACACGTAAAGTGAGGATTTTTTTTTTCTCGCGTACCCCTTAGTGTGGGGTATCATTAAATAGGTCTTTAAAAAATAATGATGGTTTCCATTAACAATTTTTTGATAAAAAAATTCGTTTGTGAAATATTAAGCTTTAAAGTGCTAAATTTTGCTCGATTCGAGTGTCCCCCCCCTCTACCAGCTAAACGGTTATGTTTGGGGGTGTGAAAAAATTCACAATAGTAGTATATATAACGAAGTTTAAAAGAAAATTATCATGACTAAGTAGGCTTTACAACTTTACGAGTAAAAGTCGACCAACTTATAAAATGTACTTGATATCATATTTTCTGAAACAAAATGTATCGGAGTCAACTGCAAATGTAAGTTTGTCAACTTTATTTTTACAGCTTTTATAGGTATGTTTTTTGGGGATAGGTAGGTTTTTATCGTCAACTATTTTTAACTAAATTCAAAAAAAGGAGGAGGTTCTAAATTCGTTGTAATCTTTTTTCTTATGTATTTTCCCCGATTTCTCAAAGACTCCTGGACCGATTTTGAAAATTCTTCTTTTTAAAATTAAATTCAGCGAATCAGTTTCGTTAGTTCGCATAAGTATTTTGATGGGCAACTACGGAACCCTACACTGTGCGTGGCCCGACACGCACTTGGCCGGTTTTTTTTATTATTATTTTCCTGCGATTCATTTTATTGTCTGACAGTTTGAGCTATTTATGCGACCTACCCAAATGTCCTTTCTTTGGTATTGTTCGTCGTTTCGTTGAGCTCCTTGTGTTTTGAGTTGAGCTACACGGTAACTGACACATGCTTGCACTGACTGGACAGGTCCACTCAAATCTGTGTGGTTCTTTCTTCAAAAGACCACCTCAGACACCTGCATAGTTCTCATACATTTGATCAATAAAAATTGTCTGGACTTTAAAAGAGACTGTGACCTCTGAGTTTGTTTCGGATGTTTCTTCTCAGAGTAGTCAGGTACGAAACACCGGCCTCATCTAGTTTAAAATAGTGTCTTTTGACGTGTAAAAGAGTTTGCCAAAACCAATTTACTGAATAAATATCATTTATCATTTATTTATTTATCTCTGTCACTTTATCTAGCCTCTCAGCTCTCCTGTCCCGATAAGGGTTATCAGTGCTATCACGTGAGGGCTGGAGGTGACCGGGTGAGGTGAGGGTGGTATCGATTGCCACGCCCTCCCGCGGCGCGTCGCCTAGCAACGCGACGCTCCCGCCCTGCCGCCGCCCCGGCCGTCGGCAAACGTCTTCTTAGCACGCACTTTCAGTTTCCCTACGGCTTTTCACGGCATTTTCAGTGGCAATGGGGAATGTTTTGTAAGGGACTTTGGTTTCCTTGTTTAGGTATAAATAACTGTGAGTAATCCTGAATCGCATATACTAAACTGGAAATGTTTTATCTTATCGATAAAATTATATTGTATTAATTTAGAATTACACTAAAGTATTTATGAAACAGGTTAAAACAATATTATAGGAATGCAGAACTTCCACTGTTTGGATCCAAGAGGCTATGGACTGTAAGGTTTTTTGGCAATGAAATAGGAACCTCACCTTCCAGTTATTTTGGTTGGTCTAAACGCAGGTAAGTACTATGATACATACGGGTTTTAATAGCTATGAAAAAATCAAGGAGTTCAAAATATCTGTACTTATCTATTTTCTTCAGCTTGCTAAACTTGTGGCATACGCTGCACCCCACATAATACATGGTCCAAATACTAATAAACAACGATAAATCATATTACGCGTTTAAAATTAAATCAGTGTACTAAGAGAAAACAACTCATAAAATGTTAGGTGAAACGTGGGGTACGAAACTTAATTTAGAAACAGGCCCGTAATGAATTCTAAGGAATATTTAATAAACTTTCCGGGGAGCGATCCCTCATTATATGGCAACATTGGCAACTACCACAATTTGATTACGGTAACACTTTTTCTAGCGTTACTGATGTTTGGATTAGGGTGGATTACGATGGTCGTGTGGTGTTTAAACTGGAAAACTTATTGAATTTCGTTTCGTTATTAAGTATGTTTCATGGATTAGTTTTTGTAATGTTAATTACAAAAACTAATTCCGAAAGCTGGCAACGTCGCAAAAAGCTGTCAAATATTTACAAGTTTAAATTAATTTGGCAATTTTTCTGTATGAAAACAAGAAATATCGCTCTGTAGTGCACTACAAAAGTGATATAGGAATGCAATTAAAACAGTGAATTTGATGTTGTAACCGCTTCAGGTGTATAAAAGGCATTTGGAAAGCTTCCAAATGCTTTTTTTACATCTAAAACTATATATTCGGTGTTATGATATTAATTATTGCATTGCCTAATCAATTTTTTAGTGCACTACAGAGCCATATTTCTTATTTTCATACAGTAACAATGCTAAATTAATTAAAACTTGTTAATATTTGACAACCATTTGCGACGTTGCCAACTTTCGGAATATACGCTCTTAATATTGAGTAATACCTAGTAACCTAAATTAATAGTCCCGTTCCATTATTCTGCAAATCAGATGAAGAAAAGACCTAATGTGCACAAAACAAGGGAACATTGATAATGCTAAGTTGCCTTTTGTAATATAATTCAAATTCTTCTCCATTGAGGATGATTTCTTACTATAAACGCAGGCAATACAAAAGATTCCAGTTTTCCATAATTATTGGCAGTTTTGTCGCTTCACCAAACCTATAACTGATACACAAGCATTCAACATAATGCCATGAACAGGTAAGATCAACTCAGCCTTAATTTATCATCGATAAAATTGAAGAAAAAAAATTATAATACACGTTTATTGACAAATGACAGCAACTTATAGGAATCGTCCTGACTCCATAAAAACAATAAATATAAAACTATGGTGTTATTTATGGTCCCTTTATCTGCAAGGAGGATCTTTGTGACGATCGTCTTTTGTCGCTGCCGCATTTTTTTGTGCGCGCCAAAAAACACAGTCGTTAAAAATGTATCGTCCAATTGCGATGGTCGTTTAACTGTAATCTGTGCCGATTTCTTTGTAGATGCCATCTTTATAGCTTGTCTATAAGCTGATATTTGATGAGATAAGCTTTTGTTTTGAGCCGCTGGTTCAAAAAATACTGATTGTGCAGGTGTTTTGTTGGAAAATGTATTGCTGCTAAATTGTGCCAATAGTTTCCGCAGACTGCAGAGGTAATGAAAACATACAAGACTCACCTACAGTTTGATAGAAAAATTGACACTATATGTATAAAAATGATTGTTTAGGTATGATTATAAAACGTAATTAAATCTGCCAACATACCAACCTCTCGTTTGAGTTATAATTAGATTTGAATTTTTGAAGACAATTAATATTTATGAGAACATTATTTTAGAAGTTTGTTGAATACAGCTTGTCGAAGACTATAACCAATCGTAAAACCAAGAAACATAAAAAAACTGTATAAGTTACTCATTAACTGCTTGACGTCATTTATACAAATAAAAAAGGGACGATTTAATATAAAAATGGTTTAAATTCGAATAAAATAAATACTATTATAAGATAAAAATCTCAACAAAACATTCCTTCAAGAAATATATTACACACCTATCATATTAAAATTATAACCTATAATTTAATTTTCAAAATGGTTTACATAAAAACTAACGTGCGGTGTTGTCAGGTGAAAAAAAAAGCCGGTCGCACATTCGTTTGTTTCTTTTTTTTACGTGTTAACCCACAAAACTGTTTGGTGGTATGGAATAGAAAAATGAGGTGTGTTCTTAGAACAGTATCATAACTCAAAGGAGGATGGCCAAAGGAGAGCTAAATGTCTCAAACTAATTATGATGAATATATAATATTTATCGATTACTTCGAAACTTATTGAAAGGATAGAGCAAATAAACTACTGATGTTATGGCTAGAACTAACTAAAATGCCAGTGGCCTAATGCATTTGCCGATTCACAGAATTTTTACCTTTTTTTTTTCCACATAGAGGCCGTAAACTTCTATACCTAGGTACTTACTTACAGTTATGGAAATCGTTGATAGAACTTAGAGCCTAAAGCAATAAAATATACTTATTCCATATAATGATTGTCGTTTTCTTTACAATGAGAAGAGGATAGGACCTTTAAACTATGAACATACAACTAGAAAAAACTTGTTAAAGTTTTGCAATTACTATATCTCAATCCAAGCACAAGGCGAATTAAGCATTCGGTAAGACTTGAAGCTTTCAGAGCTTTTGTGGCATTTTCAAACTTTTTTTTTGACTGAATCTTTAATTTACTTGATTATATTGATTTCTCAACGTAAAAACGTCACGACTGTGATTCTGAAAGGGTTTAGCATTTACTTTACAGCATCTACTTATTCCATTAAAATTAAGTTAGTCGAAATTCATACAAGTCAGTGTTATGGTAAAAATATCCAGTACTTATAAGGCTAAGGACCTAAGATTAATTACACACGGTACTCGTTTGCATACACAACAAAAACGACCATCTGAGCACTCGAATACTTGTTGAATATTACAGTTTTCCCACGTCAAACAAAGCCGTGACGGATTGTTCCACGACAGGACACGTTATCTGTCATAACCGTCTGTGCCGCGATTGATTGTGGTTGCAGGTAACCGCTCAGGTTACTACTCCCTGTAGGTCCTTGTATGATGGTGGGTAGGTAAAACCTAAGGCTATGTGCTTAGTAGCTCTAGCTAGTCAGTTAGCACCTAGGCTAAATAAACATTAAGCCTAGGTACTAACTGACATTTTACTTCTAACCCAACTTTATGGAAGACTCCAATTCCTTCATAATATGGAAGGAGTGAGGTTTATAGTATATTTTCCAAGTAAGACGAAGAGAGTCTTGGGGTGCTATGACAGGAAACCTCCACGTGCGCCCGTGGACTGGAGTTCCCTCTCGGATACGTCCAGGGGGAAGACCAGTTTTTCGGGCCGGTGCACCCTGGGATGCGGGCAAAAACTCTTCCTTGGGCACTGTGTGCCCAAGTGGTCTCTTTGCCCGTATGCAAATAGCCTGTCGTGTGGATGCTCCAACGCGTGTCCCTCTGATCAGCAGAGGGCACAGCGGCGGAGCGGGCTTGCGGACGGTGAGTGATGGGTAGCTCGCCGTCCGACCAAGGACCAAGCCCGGGTCGGTGGCGCGTCGTGTTTCGCGCCAAATGCCTGCTGGGGTCGCGGGTTTTTTCTTAACCCAGGATACCGTGGCCCCGGAACATAAAGGGCATAGGAAGGAACACGGGTGGATTTTAGTCAGTAAGAGTCTGACAGTCCCTTCCGCCCCACCCAGGGCGGGAGGACTCATTTGATGATTTTACCACCTAAAAAAAAAAAAAAAAAAAAAAAAAAAAAAAAAGACGAAGAGAGTCTTAGAATGCCAGTCAACCAAAAATTCTTAAAATGACAGGTACCTACCTATCTCAAAGTTATAAAAATAAAGACCTCTCATTAACATTGTCATTTTCAACGAACTGTTCCCTTAGCACGAGTTTTTACTATTTTACTTTACTGCGTCTTTCCAGTATTTATAGCAATTCTTGTATTAAAAAATGGAACAGCGTCTCTGGTGTGCGAAGAAGGAAATAAATTTTTCCTCGGAAATTGACAATTTGAAATTGTCAAACTTTCAGTTTACTTTACGTCTCAAATAAGTACCTACTGAAAACTCGTGCTAAGCGCTAAGGGTACAGATATTGAATTTAATGAAATAATTTAAATGAACTAGGTAGTAAATGAGATAATCATGTGATGCAGTAAGTTTCAAAGAACGTACTTATTTGTTATTGTAATTTAACGAAGAATTCCCTACGTGTCAAAAGAATGTTGGCTAGATCTAATTAAATTATCTACATTTAGCGACCACAGATGTATTGTATTTAAATACAAGATCAAATCGTAGTCGAAAGAAACGTATTAACTTGTAGGTAGTTAAAGATTAGAGTACAACAAGTACAAGTACGAGTACTCTACATAATTAATTGACGGAATTATTAGATATCTCATACGCATACCGTAAATACAAAGATCGGTCAATAAAATGTAGTTGATGTCATTAACTCAATATCGACACAGTTCGGAGTTTATTAAATACTGAATAACATAATCTATTTTACATTTAGTTCAATACAAAAGAATTAAACCGTTATGCCCTGGCACAGGTGGCGCAATAGATGTTTTTGGAATTATCAAATCGTACAAAGGTCCATCGGCAACAATACCGACACGACAGATGCAACAATACGCCGACGAATGATTAATCGTGCACATCTACTAACGTTTTATATGCACAAATAAAAAATATATTGTAAAAAAATGAAACAAAACTTTTTGCCTTTTGTTTATGCGACGACGCCAACATGTCTGCACCAGACCGATTCGAATTTAGAAGGACGATCATTAATTATATTTTGTCTTACTCACGCATTCCATTTTCGAAGTCGATATGATCTATAGATCCGATCTAAGAGTCTATCGATCACGCGCATTGGAATCTAAATTTATTCATTTAGTGGCATCTTTTTGCAGATGATTTTTGACGTATGGAGCCCGTGATAAATCGTTCGTGTTTAAGCTTAAATTATAGTTTCAATCAACGTGTCTAATTTTAATTATTTGGTTCAGAGGTGATTGTTTACCTGTTCATGTTCTCACGACTTGATTTTTAAGATTGAATTGAAAGATCATCCAAGAAGCCTAATTTAAAAGAGAAAATTCCAGAAGTAACTAAGAAAATAAGCAGATTCCTAGGTCGACTCCAAATGGCAAAATAGAGCCATTGCCAAACATGACTAAACAAATCATAATGTACAACAAATTAACAAAAACCCACAAATAATTGAGCAGTTCCATAGAAAAAGACTTTATCAGCGTATAACTAATTAACTCTAAACAATATTTCATCTGCCGAGATTGCATGATGCGAGACAAAAAAGGAAAGGTCGGAATGACCGCGCCAAAACCAAAACGTTCTGTCCAATCCAAAACAAATAAAACTTGAACAAAAAACGAAGCCGGTTAATAAGCTGGATGACATTTGGGAATTCGAAAAATTCATTCTAAGCATTATTAATAGCGCTCTTGAAGTGGGTCCCTCTTTATGATTATTAAAATGAGAAGACAGCAATTACTTATCCTTAGACAAAATCCACGCCAACCATTAATCCAGTCGATGTTTCGGTTAGTACGTCATTGTTTTATTGTCCGACATGCCTCTCGTAATAGTACAGTCAAATTAGCAAAAAGATTGGAAGGAACTCGTGTAGTTGTAATTTTTTGTGGAATCATTAGAAGACATGAATATAAGTTTTCTCTTAGTTTGCACTATTCCTGTTATGTACGGAACATCGTTTAATATTAGGTATTATCATAAAAGTCCCAAAATTTTGAAATTTCATTAATAACTTTTTTTGGTATGTTTAGATATATGTAGATACCCCGTTGGTGGATAATTACTTTTCACTAAAAAAGTGTAAGGTGTAAGAAACACTAATAAATTATTATTTTTAATTTGCGCCTCAAGGGAAATTAGTCTGATGGTGCAAACTCATAATAAGCACTCTTTTTTTTTTGCACCCACCTAGTTACATTAGCACCCTTTTGCACCCCTAGGAAACCGGCATTTTACAATATTTGTAATTGTACTTCGGGGTAAATTATTGTAGTCATGTTTTTTTTTAATAAACAATGTATTCTAAATATACTACATTCGCACCTAATAAAAATAACAAATATATAACTGGAAGTTTATGTAGAGTTAACGTGGAATTTCCATATCATAATTGCTCTTTGACTATCACTAAAAATGTATGTTCCTTAAAAAAATGCTAATTTTTTATAGGGTGCAAATATAAAGGAAACCAAATTAATATGATTGTGATGATTTTGAAGCAATCAAAATTTCCCCCGAAGTACAGTGGCAGAAAAACGTGAAAAACTAATTTCCGTAAATGTCACACTAGGGTTCAAAATCAATAATGTATTTAGGTCTAAATGTATATCCCTTTCCTCAGTTTACAAAACTACACAGTTTTCCCCGAGGCCGCAATGACCAAAAAAAATTTTTCTTAGTATTTCTTTTTTTTCTGGCACTGCGTTGGTCCGATTAAAATAAATAAAATGTAATCATGTAGATTGAGGTGTTCTAAAGCATGTAAAAAATTACGCTGAGTACACCTGTATTCTCTGGTAAGTTATGACCAAACAAAAAAAAAATCAGATTTCACCCCCTTCCGTAGGGGGGGTTAATGAAATTTGTTTTTTAAACTTGATCTTTGACTCATACGAAATCATCAGAAATGTTTTTGTCTCTCCAGAGAATTAATTCCAATCTTTATTAAAAAATGACCTAATTTGACTGTACTATAAATGTACCTCGACTCCTCGAGTCGTACTCTTGTTTCATTTTAAAGATTGCTTCTTCGTAACAAGGCTTGGATGGCGTGATAGCAAATAATTTTATAAGGACCCTTAACAATATGTCAAACCGTTTTACTTTTTCTTTTTTTCAATAAATAATACGTTCACTCATAAGTTTACATTGTTCGGTCTCGTCGGGCGCAGCCTTGCGACGATATTTCTCAAAATGTATCTCGAAAAACTTTCAAAGCCAATTCTTTATGCATTTGGGGCCAACATTTTGTTATTATGGGAGAATGATAATGTGATTATTGTTTTGCAAGGTTTGGATGATTGATAGCTTATTGTCACAGTTAATGAAGTGCTTTGGAAATGTTTAATTTTGTGCTTTATTTATCAAGCAACCCTGGACGCTTTTTTGGCGGGTAAGTAATTCAGTATGTTATAGGTATGACTCGAAAGGAGCGTTTAAGGATCTCATAATACCTAATAAATTCATCGGACAATCACTTTAATCTTAAAACACCTAATAATTCCCGTTTTTTTTGTTCCACCGAACAATATATTCAATTACGAATTAGGTACTAACAAAACTGAACATTTAGCCGAATATAACGGCTCATTAGTTCTACATAGCAATTTGATACAATCACTCTGTCATAGAGTAGGTACTAGCTATCTATTCACAATGCTTCTCCGGGACAATGCCTCCCAAATTAATAATTCACGCTTATAATACTATTAATGTAATTATAATTTGGTCTATGGTCGATACGCTTTCGATGAACTGATGTTGTCTTTTTTATGTTTATAGTATTTCGTCAATAGCATTATTGTGGTTAGTGTTGATGGCACCGATATGGTGGGCCGGGGTCCGTTGGGCCTTTACGGGCCATTCGCCGGACAATTGCCCGAGACAACATCGATATTGTTCAATCGAATAGCATTTTTGTGGCGCCGAGCTTACACATCTGTCGGGAGTGACGACCGATGTTATCTTCTAAAGAAATTTAATAAGGCCACGACCCCTGAACTGTCTGTATAGCAACTCATTCGATATTTTTGCGAAACTTGTAGTGATTGACCTGTTGATAGGTTTTGTAACAACTTCGTGGTAGGTTTGAAGAGTTAATAGAATTATGACAATCGTTTTAGTCGGCGCTTTCGCTAAGATTTCATAACAAGACAATTTATTCACGAACGTTAAGTCTAAATAAATACTGATGTATGTAGTAGACTGGTAGGTACAGCCATAATTGAATAGATACTCACTTCAATTAATTGCAGTAACTAGGTATATTATGATATATCTGGAGTAAATCACATACTTATGTTAATACACGAGCTTTTAGGATCTTTATTCCACTTGACACAGCATTGTCTTCATTTATCTTTTAATATTTGTCTTGAGAAACCATTGATTTGTGTCCACTTATAGTTATAAATTAAAGACATCCCATGTTGGTGGGCGGGGCAGCCCCGCCCGGGATCACAAAACCCGGTTATTATCCACTTAAACACATCACTTCTGTGCGAAATATTTTATCTCAACTTTTATGGGTATTTTTGAAAGTTCTTTCTGTATAATATTTGAAATTAGAATCTAAGAAAAGAAGCCATGCGCATTTAAAAAAAAAACTCTGACGGATTTTAAAAATGTAAACTCAGAATACCATTATACTTCCATTGCATAGATAAGTTGAGTTCCAATTTCAACTTCACCAGAGAAGATGGACTGACAACCTAGAAGAAAAAATCTAATTTTGTTTGGGATATTGCAGGTTGCTGGATGTAGAAGATGGTAGACGGGATGTGGTGGAGCAGCTTGATAAGACCTCAGTCACGTATTACCTCAGTGAGCTGAAATTGATTTAATAATTTAAAAGCTTGTAGGCACATCTACCATCAAACAACATTTTATACAAACCTTAGATCTTATTTTGAAATAACTAAACTTAATGAAAATAAGTAGGTAGGTATACGTTACATGAGCAACATAAGATACAAAAAGTTTTCAGGGAACATTTTCTTCATATTTGCATTACTGTCATAAAGCTATAAAAATTGCAACGAAAAGTACGAGTATCACCTTTCAGTAAAGTAAAAGCACTTGTATTTGTATTAATGATAACTTACTTAATTACCTAATTCGACCCCTTCACACTTAAAGTAACAGCTAAGTGCAATCACCTCATATTATTCGATTTCTGAAAGGGATCCGGTAATAGACAAGAAGGAAGCCTTGTTTATTGAATCAAACCACAACAGAACACTGCAGCCCCTTCACACAGTTGTCTCTGGGGAGATTGCAATTTCAAGTTCACTTACTTTTATATCTCCCAAAGGGTATTTTGCGTGGGAAATATGTTTTAGATAATGTCATTTTAGTACTGTTGTTTTATCAAATAGGTTTTAGTTAGTTGCTTCTATAGTTTGTTTCGCATGAGATAAAATAAAATTACCTATATCTAATTAAAAAGTACAGAAAACATTTTGTTCTCCTTTTTGGTAGGTACTTCTCCTTTTTATGTAAGCAGTAGCTATAGTTTTAAAGCAGATTTAACGTTTTTCCTTCCCCCAAAAATCAAATAAAAAAAAACAGATAAAAAAAAATAAACTCCTTTGTCTGGAACTAAGTCTTTTAGCGTAATAAAGTCGACTTATCCATTCACCCTACTGTAATCAATGTCTAATACGTATTCGTAGCTTACGATAATGATTAACGAGGAACTTTATTAATTCGATCAGCTAGGATTAGAGGCTCCACACTGTGGCGGAGGGAACACGGAAAAAACAAACGAATTTCGCTAAGGGATACCTCCGGGACTATCCCTTTAAACGACAATTCATCAGGGCTGTCAAGTTTAAACTAAACTCACAAAATAAAATCAAGTAAATAATTTAAATTTTTTAATTTTTTTTTTTTAAATGTCAGGTTTTTTTGAGATATGTGAAGGAAACGCTAGGCGCCTACCAAAAAACACATGCATACCAGCGGACGGATAAGGATAAAAATTGTAATGTTTTTAATGACATAAAAGTCTTTGTTATTTTTTATTTATTTATCATACTTTATATTCTTTTATCACACACTTTTTCTACATCTCTTATAAATCTTCTCTCATTTTGCAGGTTTGCTGGAAGAGATTTCATTAGGCATTAGTTTTAACTGATTTTTCTGTTCCTTTTTTATATTTAAAAGTATACATGACTCAAAGTGGACTATGTAGCCTGTCCACTACCACGTTTATAAATGAGTGAAATTGAACTGTATAGAAAAAAAATGTGGTTATCATATTACATGATATACCTACTGTATTTTGATCAAAAATGTGTAGACAAAAAAAAAGTAAGTTAGGTATGTCCAATCTTATCTTGTTTAGAAATAAATACAATTCTGTATTACTGTAGATAGCCACCATGCTAGTCTTAACCTTGACTTACCAGATTAAATAACAATAAGTAAGTAGGTAGATTTAAGGATAATCTACAAATACCTAATTAGTTACTTATATTGTGATTAATAGCTAAATAAGACGTGGCTAATAAAATCTTACTCAGATTCCGGTAGGTATTGTTTAAAGAAACTAAAAAAAAAACAAGAATAATAAAAATGTTAAATATTTATGAATTATAAAATAAGGCAAGCATTTTTTTTATTGTAGAAAACAATCTTACATTCGTATTATAATTCTTTGACTGACATCTCGTCTTGAAAATAGTTGTAAATACGTAAATAACGGCTATATTTTAAAATAAAAACAAAAACACTAGTTCCAGCCCTAACAACAAAATCTCAGTGTCAACATACCAGCGCGAGGGTTGTGCACCCCGAGGGATGCGTTTGTTTTTATTAAAAGTTTTTATTCTGCAATAATGGCAACTACGATACACAAATCTTTATGCAAACAATTAGCAGTATGCAATTTAAATACCACGACTGACCAGTTATTAATCAGAAAAAAGAGCTTTATTTTTTGTTTTGTTTATGCATTTTGTCAACGGAATTCCCTATATAGCACAGGCGGTAAGTTGCTCGTAGCTATAATCTTTTACGCTCAGAAGCCTTACCACGAACCCTTAACGCGATTCAGTTTAGGCTATGGGAAAGAGATGGCAATAGACGACTTGTATAACTCTGTCTCTTTCCCGCAGCCTAAACTGGATTGCGTTAAGAACTCGTGGTAAGGCCTCAGGTGGTACTGAGTATACTGTACCGACTGTATCTTTCTTGTAATAACTGCCCACACGTCACCCTATGGCTTACACACGACGAATTTGCATGAAGTTCGCTTGATGTATCACACATCACACACTAATATTGTGTCACAATACTGTATCGTGTTTGAATAATCGTTATAGATTTCACTGCCCATAAAATGATTATCTGATTTGTGTAATATACAGGTTGATACTAGATTAATTGTTTAGGTCAACATTTTTTATCAGTGTTTTTTTTTTAATCTTTAAGGACGGCTTTTTCAGCAATGTTTAAATCTTTTTCAGCAATTTAATATTATCACTTTTCTTCACAGAATTGCCTTCAGTTACTCTGCTTAATTTCCACTAACTACCTACGAAACTAGTGACAAAAACAGACGGATCCAGACAGAATGTCCGGAAAATCCGGACGCAGAACGGAGCAGAACCTACGAGTAATCGAGTAAATGGACAGCATCATTTCAACTAGACGCAGCCAAGCAGGGTACTGCAAGTGATGACTTAGGTGGCCTACCATCATGACCATACCAGTGAGGGAACGAGACAGAGCTATACAAGCTCCATCTCTTTCCCTCACTGAAACTACTCTGGCGTAGACGTCATAGTAGAATACCAGTAGTAGTATATAACACATGTGACCAATCCCGCGTGATGGTGTACAGCCCACACCTTATCACGAGAGTAGGCCTGTGTACCAGCAGTGTGAACATTATAGGCTGTGTAGGTACTTAGTGTAACACCATTTTTTTAGCGTGTTAAAAAAATCGTCAAATGGGTTTCCCTCCCCGGTACAGAGCGTGGATTTTAGTCAGTAGGTACGAGTCTGACAGTCCCTCCGACTGTCAGACTCGTACTTTCTTAAATTCACGTTGTCCTTTAATAGCCCTTACGTAATTCGTTAGTCCCGGGACCCCGGCAGGCTTTGGCCCTCTATAGAGGTGCCCTGTCATAATGCTGACATTATTTGAGGCTCGCGTGGACACCCAGACGTTTCCTCCTTCCTCATCAGACACAGGGACCTCCCGAAACATCCGTGTCCGGTGAGGACCTGCGTGACGACTTTCCAGCCACTCCTCAAAGAGGGGTCTTACCGCCGCAATTGCGTCGTGCCCGTAGTGTAACACCATGGCAAAAATATTTAGCAACATATTTAAATTAATATTATCTATCCTTATCTAAAGGAGCATTAATTTCTTAACTGGTGCTATCACAAAGTTGAAACGTTTTATGAGTACCAATTACTGTTTATTTGTAAGTTGTAGTGTAAGTAGACGTGTAGTTACTACTTAAAAAATAAGAGTATTGTTGACGTGAGTATTAATTGTTTACTTTGATCATCATCATCATAATTTTTTTGCTGCACATATCAAGCATATTTTCTTCAATGCTTCTTTAATATCATCTCGGGAGTCTCTTTCTTTCTGTATCTTTCTTCTAGGTAAATAATATACTAATAAAATAGTATTATTATAACTTCAAAATAACTTCTTTTAATAAAAATCTGTTTTTGTAATTTTTGTTTTGCGGTCCGCATGTTTTCAATCGCATTGTTTTGTTTTGTTTTAATTGCACGTCATGTACTTGCGACAAATAATAGTACATTACTGCCGCGGCCTATAATGGCTACTTTGCTGGTCGCACTGATGATGGCCGACAGCGCAGCCTAGCGCAGCTCCAGGCCGACACAGCGCGGTCAGCATGCACCACTTGATGGACGAGCTGAGATAAAGGCCGAGGCCGTAGGCCGAGGCCTTTACAGCGAGGACAGCAAGGGCTGCATGATGGCCAAGCTGGAAGGCCTAGAGCGTAGCTAAGCTAGCTGGAGGCAATCATAGCGTGACCAGCGAAGCAGACATAGTGGGCCAAGGCTTGTATAGTGCTTTACTCAAAAATGCAAGTACCTAACCTACATAAAACCAGCAAGTGATTTAAATAAAATATATATTAATTAACTAGAAATTTAATTAAAATAACAATTATGAAAAATACAGTTACTAAAATTTTACACCGACTTTCCCGGTTTCATATTACTTACTAATAGTTTGCAATAATTTTAATGCGATGTTTGACTGCATTTCATTTATTACTTCATTTACATAAAGCAAAAAAGTCACTAAATAAAAATAAAAAATTCGCTGAACCGCGCTTTTGTTCCTTCTTTGAATTTTTTTTTTTTTTTAATATGGAATGCAATCTTTTTGTGCCTACCTCTTTAAATACAAACAGCTTTGTTTTAAATAAAATCTTTTTGCATTTGTTTTTTTAAAACGTTGAAACGTCAAAATAGCGGCCGGCAATGTTTTGCCGGGCTGCTAGAGCGGCCAGCAAAAACATTGCTGGCCGCTCGTTGAAACAGACCCGCAAAGTCGACTTTGCTCAAACAAGGTTGTCAAAATAATGACCACATTACATGCATTTTTGAGTAAATATAATTATTTTCTTTTATTTATTTCAACGGTATTCTTTTGCGACCTACTGTGTAGCTAATGAACGTAACCATTTCATACATTTAGTATGAAGCACTTAGTAACATTTATTTTACAGAAAGAGCAAAGATGAACAGTCGCACGCGTATGTTACTGCTGCTGACAGTCATCGGTGTCGCAGGCTTGAGTACTGCCATCGCGTTGATTGTTACACGCACCAGATCAGAAGAGCCAAATGGTACACAACAGGAGTACGACCTCGATATGTGCCACCCGCTGGTGATAGCACACAGAGGAGCCAGCGGCTACGTCCCCGAACACACCCTAGGAGCATATGCCCTCGCAGCCACCATGGGCTCCGACTATCTAGAACCTGATGTAGTCATCACCAAAGATGGACAAATCATCGCCCGACATGACAACGAACTCGGCTTAACCACAGATGTAGCCCAACATCCAGAATTCGCCAACCGCTATCGTACTCAATTAGTTGACGGCAGAAACGTTACCGGATGGTTCACTGAAGACTTCACTCTCGCAGAGATTAAAACTCTACGTGCGATTGAACGCATACCTAACGTAAGACCTGGCAATGCTAGAATGGATATAGCCTTTGATGTCCCGACCATGCAAGAAATCATAGACTTGACCAAAGGTCTAGAAATCAGTCTACATCGACCTATAGGAATTTATCCTGAGATCAAACACAGCACTCACTTCCAACGTTTGGGACTAGCAATGGAACGTCCTCTAGTGGATTTGCTACATAACAATGGTTACAGAGGTCCTGAAGCACATATTTATATTCAGTCTTTTGAAGTGAGCAACTTGAAAGAACTGAAAAATATGACTGATCTTCGATTGATTCAGCTTTTTGCGGGTAATTCTAATCTTCCACCGTTCGATCAATTTGTGGCAGGGACAGATCTCACTTATGGTCAAATGGCTACTCCTGAAGGATTACGTGAAATCGCTACTTACGCTTATGCAGTGGGTCCTGATAAAGGTTACATAATTCCTCGCAACGCTGAGAGCAAACTGGGTGCTGTGACGAGTTTTGTGAAAGACGCTCACGCAGCAGGATTGAAAGTACATCCATATACATTCCGATCAGAGAACGTATACCTGCCAGCTGAGTTCCGGAGTGATGACACTTCTCCTGACGCCCTCGGAGACGCTGAAGGTGAACTAAAAGCATTTCTCGCTGCAGGAATAGATGGTTTGTTCACTGATCATCCAGATGACTTAGTGCGCGTTCGAGGTAATTGTGACAATTAACTGCTCCTAAATATTATTTATTGTGATAAAGACAAAAACGTCAATGTAGATCATAAAACCTCATACGTCAAATCGTAAAATGGTCTATTACTATCTGTATAGTGACCACGTTACGCCTTTACAAGTATTATTGAAGATTATGTAGTTTAAGATGCTCTACCGATATTATTATAATAATAATAATTAATTTATTCTAGTATTAGTAAACATGATAATGTATTTTACAATGCCAGTGTACTAAATAATAAATGTTTTAATCTTTTCCGCTGAATTCCTAATAGGTACCCTTTAATCCCACAAAATTAATTGACAAGATATCTACATATTAGAATGCCAGGAAATCTTCTATTTCTACAATATAATTGGCAAAAAATATACAGTTAACCAATTGAAAGGTGAAGATCTGATGAAGGTCAGAAGAGTAGACTCGATGGTATGGAGGTCACAGGAATAGACTCAAAACTATAAACACTGGATCTATATTTGGGGGAGACAGGGGGAGACGTTTAACAGAGTTTTTTTTTAGCGTGGTTAAATCCTCAATCGAGTCTTCCCATCCTGGATAGGGTGTGAGGAACTGTCAGACTTGTACTGACTAAAATCCACGGTGTCCTTCAATAGCCCTTTATGTTCCGGGGTCACGGTAATGAGATAAGTGCCGCGACCAGATAAGTCCCGCGACCAGATAAGTCCCGCGGCCAAATAAGTCCCACAAAATCAATTTTGTTAAAATCCTTCATCGGCGGCGTGACGACACGTTTGGCGCCATGGCTGAGCTATCGACTGCTGTGCAGCGTGTCACAGGTTCGATCCCCGCACGGTACAAATATTTGTGTTATCTGCAAGTAGTTGTTGTGTGATGTGGTGATGTATGTGACTTTCTATGTTTTCGAACGCGCTTACAATACAGGATAAATTCCTGGTGCTGTTTCTTTTCCTAGTGATTTTTCTTTTCATACCGATAGGAAATCCCTTCAGCAAACAGCCAGCTATTTTATATACAAAAATCATCAGCATCAAGGAAATGGTAATAATTTTTTATCTTTTGTACCTATTTAATAAACACGAGGCTTATGCCGACCACCAAGAACGTCACGCTAAGGCTACATAATATGATCATGAATACTTCTTCCGAAGTTCCGAAGTTATGATTGACGGTCCGATAAAATGAAGTTGATAACACCAAGTATTTGGATATTTTGGAAATTTACTCTTTTTGAAAGTGCTTGAAGTAAGGTGAAACATAAATATTAAAAGAATTACAAAAAAAAACTGTTCGGCTGGCGAGATAAGTTAAACGGATAAAGGGAACATATAAATTTAAGGGGCCCCCACAGGGGCCAAAAGCTACCTTTCTAGCGGGACCTGTAAAACAAACAGGTAACCGTTACCCTGTAACGCAAAGGGCTATTGAAGAACACCGTGGATTTTAGTCAGTTCGAGTCTGACAGTCTCTCTTGTCCCACTTTGGGCGAGAGGACTCATTTTCGGTTTTACCACGATAAAAAGGATTTTTTTCACACAATCAGTCGTCCAGTGTAAGCAGAGCAAAGAGTAGATTTAAATTTCAGATGATGAGACATCAGCATCACTTATCCGAAGAATACTTTACACTAGGGTTACCCTATTCCAAACTCTCCTGAAGTGATATGATAAATGATAACAATAAGATACACCCAGTTTTATGATTTATCTCAAGTGTGTACAGTGACCAATAAAACACTTTTTGTACGAAAAGTTTACCTATCTATTATTTTACAATAAGTTGCACAGTATTTTTGCTTAGATGGTGTACAAAGAAATTCAGTTTGAATGCACTCTTTGCCTTAAAATCGTGTGTTTCATACAATCCACAGACTGATACAATCAAACAACTTTATCAGAAACAGAATTTCCATTGATATCTGTGGACTAAAAATGTTAACCGCTATAACGAAACATAAAATTAATAAGTTATTGTTATAAACGTTCCACCCAATTACAGAGTTAAATCAGCGAGAATACATTGTACTCTAACTGCATGTCAATAGGTACATAATATGAGACTAAAATCTTTGTTTATTTCGCTTTGTATTTATTACAAAAGGCATCATTTACGTGGGTATTTCAACTCGTACTATCTACGGTTGGCATTCTAACTAATGTGTTGTAATCGTCTTGCGATGTCATTGGCTAATATGTTAAATCAAGTTCATACCTAATACCTACTTCGCTATACAAGTCAACTAACGTAATTAAGTTACGTCAAGAGTTAAGCAGTGCATTTTCCTCTTCATCGTCGTAAAGTGGTAGACATGTTATATTTATTTGGCGCAACGATTTAGTTCTTGTCTGTACATCGTGGTTAGCCTCTTGTCACACACTTCCCATATCTGTGTATATAATATCGTAAATGTTTACGAGTTACGAAGTTCACATCGACCAGCATGTAAGTAATTTATTTATTTATTTTAAAGTGTAAAATGTTATCAAGCCTGTTCACTTTGGTGTACTAAAAAAATAAGCTTCCATGCAAATTAGAAGATAGGTCTTTAATAAATATTCGTCTATCTACAAGAACTGGTTATTCATGATATCAACTAATGTGAATTTGATGATAAACCTATCATGTTATAAAAATAAAAAACCGGCCAAGTGCGTGTCGGGCCACGCACAGTGTAGGGTTCCGTAGTTGCCCATCAAAATACTTATGCGAACTAACTAAACTGATTCGCTGAATTTAATTTTAAAAAGAAGAATTTTCAAAATCGGTCCAGGAGTCTTTGAGAAACATAAGAAAAAAGATTACAACGAATTTAGAACTTCCTCCTTTTTTTGAATTTAGTTAAAAATAGTTGACGATAAAAACCTACCTATCCCCAAAAACATACTTATAAAAGCTGTAAAAATAAAGTTGACAAACTTACATTTGCAGTTGTCTCCGATACATTTTGTTTAAGAAAATATGATATCAAGTACATTTTATAAGTTGGTCGACTATTACTCGTAAAGTTGTAAAGCCTACTTAGTCATGATAATTTTCTTTTAAACTTTGTTATATGTACTACTATTGTAAATTTTTTCACACCCCCGAACATAACCGTTTAGCTGGTAGAGGGGGGGACACTCGAATCGAGCAAAATTTAGCACTTTAAAGCTTAATATTTCACAAACGAATTTTTTTATCAAAAAATTGTTCATGGAAACTATCATTATTTTTTAAAGGCCTATTTAATGATACCTCACACTAAGGGGTACGCGAGAAAAAAAAAATCCTCACTTTACGTGTAAGTACTGGAGGTACCCTAAAAAAAAATATTTTACGAGATTTTATTTTACCACTTTTTCGGCACAAAAAATCCCTATATTTACACCAAATTACAGCTCTCTAGTACTGTGCGTCTCTGAGCTAAACTGCGGACAGACGGACGGACGGACGGACGGACGGACGGACGGACGGACATGGCGAAACTATAAGGGTTCCTTGTTGACTACGGAACCCTAAAAACCCATAAACTTGTCTATTAGATAAATAGATAGTACATAAATAAGGCTCGTCACCTTTATATATTTAGCTGCAGTGCAAATACCTTAGTTATAATCTTCTCAGCATTGTAATACCTACTGTTGAAGAAAGTTTCGTGATTATAACAGCTAGGTATATACCGTTATAATGTTATGGTATAAAATTCCTTAATCAATAATAGGAAAATTATGAACGCTTTATACACATAATAACAACAATAAAATGAATTCCGATTATTTACAGGAAAATGGAGATGGATCGCAGCGTGTGGATTATGTTATGTAGTGTATTGGGAGTCGCACTTGCGGTGCCGACAGGGAAACAAACTGTAGCAGATCCAGTTGTGAGGACAGCACCTGAATATGACACTGAGTTCTGTCACCCGCTGGTGATAGGACATCGTGGAGCAAGCGGGTATACACCGGAGCACACCCTCGGGTCATACGCCATGGCCGCACTCATGGGTGCAGACTACGTGGAGCCTGATCTAGTCATGACAAAAGACGGCCGACTAATAGCACGACACGATAACGAATTAGGTCTAACCACAGATGTGTTCCTACACCCTGAGTTCGCTTCTCGTTATCGCAATAAAACTATAGATGGCAATGTAATAAGCGGCTGGTTCTCTGAAGACTTCACTCTAGCAGAAATAAAGACCTTACGTGCTATAGAACGCATTTCAAATATAAGACCCGGAAACGCCCGCATGGACGGCGCTTTTGAAATCCCAACGTTCAGAGAAATCATTGAAATGGTTAAAAGTCTACAAACCAGTCAAAATAGACTTATTGGAATTTACCCAGAAATTAAGCACAGCAGCTATTTTGAGTCAATTGGATTACCAATGGAAAAATTGGTAGTAGATATGCTTCATAGCTACGGGTACGAGGGCCCTCAAGCACCAATTTATATACAGTCGTTCGAAGTCAATAATTTGAAAAAACTGAAAACCATGACTCAGCTTCGACTTCTGCAACTATTTGACAGTAAGAATTTGTCACCTTTCGATCAAATTGGTAATGGGTTGACGTATGGTCAGATGGCTACTCCTGAGGGGCTCATAGAGGTGGCGAAGTATGCCTACGCGGTGGGTCCAGACAAGAGCTACATCATTCCTGTTGATGAAAACAATAATCTTGGTAATGTGACTACATTTGTAAGAGATGCACATGCTGCAGGTTTGAAGGTACATCCGTATACTTTCCGAGCTGAGAACAACTTCTTGCCAAGAGAGTTCCACAGCAGTATCAACCCTGACACGCCATCTGTTCTGGGTGACTTATCTGCTGAGATTAGCGCTTATTTTGCCGCTGGAATTGATGGTCTCTTCAGCGATCAGCCCGATGTTCCTGTGCGACTGCGAGAAGCTTGCAAACAGAAAGAGCTGGTCCCTAACAGTAAGATAACGGCCTAGTTTATCATCTAATAGTAGTTAAATATAGCATAAGGTAGTTGAGTGACCCCCAGACTACCATAAAAGGTCCTGCGGAAGTACAATTTATAGATATAAGGATAAGGAGTCTTTATGAAAGTAGGTTTAAAATTTCGTGCACGGCCCCAAATCAGTTGAGATAAGGGCAAGGTAAGATAATGAAGACTTGTAGTTCTGCCACAATACTGTGTTTATCTGTTGTTGAAGCTGTTTATACTTTATAGTAACGAAAATATAATAACGTATGTTAATGAGTACAAAAACAACCACAGTACAACATATACCACCAGGCTACTAGCATTACCTATGGATAGGTAAATCTATTTATTTTATTTTTACATATGGTATACAAAACTTTGACATGTACATACCTTCTACTTATTTAATTTTATAATAGAGTTTTGTAAATACAGCACCTTCATTACATTTATTTTTATCATAAACTAAGTTTGATTATTTCACCTTTTTTAAACCGAAGCACGAGCTACAATAATCACTTCTGACTCCTAAAAGTTATGGAACATCTGCCAATGGAGCGTAACCTGGAAACTGGAGCTAAGGCTTTATTGCAGCGATACCCCAGTATTGAAGCTACATTTTGATATTCACTAAGCACCTGACAGCGACGACTGTCAGTAGCTTAGTAAATGCTGTGGAGCACATCGTAGCGTGTTGCCTAATAATATTATAAATAATTGATGGAAAAGCCAGCCCTAAGGGTCTTAAAGGGTCTACCTTTAAGACTTCTCTTCTTTTTTTTATTGGGATAAACCCACCACACTTACCAAACCACTGCAACTCCTGAAAGCCAGAATCAACAGTGGCAACCACCAGAAAAGCGCCGAGACAATGAAGCTCGACGTGTCCCGGAGAATGAATTTACCTGTCATGAAAAGAATCGTGGAGAAGTAGGAAAAAAATTGTTTCCATTTCCCTCCATGCAACGACTTCTCTTCTTATAAGAAAACCTATTGTTATTCTGTTTTAGACCACGTTCGATCGCGTGAGACACCGTTTCATATGATGACATTTTTGTCTAGTCTCCAGCACTGCCGATTTATTCAAGGAGTAAGCTAAAAAAAATAGGACGCTCACGGCAATTACGGACGTCGCGTCGCGAGAGCGACGAGCCATTCCCGGGTCGACGGAGCGTCGTGTTCCACGCGCACCTCAAAGAGCTGGAGGGCCAAGGACTTCCGGGATCGCGGGACTATCCCATAAAGCAACGGTGACCCTGGAACGTTAAGTGCTATTGAAGGATCACCGTGGATTTTAGTCAGTGCAGGTCTGACAGCCCCCCCCCCCGCCCCAACGTGAGTGGGAGGACCCATTTGATGTATTTAACCACGAAAAAAAAAACTGGATTGCGGACACCGAAGGCATCGATTCCATAGGGCATCAAGTAGTCTTAATCCGTCACCCCATGATGGGAGTGACCCATTTATCAACTGAGCCCAGTGACCTATCATATGGTCACCTTGTAAAAAGGCCCTGGGCAATTTGGTACAGAGAGCTCACCCTCTGAGTCACGTTAGGTTTTCTTTTAGGTATTCATACAAAAATATACGCAGAATATAGACTTGAAACCTAAACATGAGAAGGTATTAAAATGCAAAAGCCAACGTTACCATCTCGTTAATGCTCCAATGACTCGAATCTCTCTTTACAACGATTTTGTGACCGATAGCAATACATAAATGATCTATCTTAGGTAATTATAATTATTTTGTCAGTAAAACTTTTCTGCCTCTTTTTATTTTACAGACGGATATAACGCTCATTTGTGTATACAGCAACCGTTTTATTATGGTATTATGTCGTCTTAAAAGCAGGCTTGTTCCAGTGAGTGAACGAGATGGCGCTAGACGACTTTGTATAGCTCTGTCACTTTCACTCGCCGGAACAAGCTTGGTTATATGACGTTGTGATCCACAGGCTGAACTAACACAGATTACTGATTAATTAGCCTGAATGCCTGATACGATTGGTCTTTTTAGGTATAAAGTGACGTAATTATTGTGGTGTTATCATTATCACCGTTTAAAACCGTCTATTTGTCATGGCAAAAACAAAGACCGGCAAGAGCGAGTAGAATTTAAGCGCTTAGAGTTCTGTACCGCCAAAACTGATATAAATATTAATCTGAGATATACAATGATATCTTAAGTAGAAAAGGCGGAGATATAGGTCTTTTGGACAAGGATCCTGTAGCCCCTGTAGGTAGATATTTTATTTATTGAAGTAACTACTTAATTATTTTTTTTAAGTAAAAAATAAAGCTATTTTCTGGAAAGAAAAAACTGATAATGAGACTACCTAAGATGACGTTGATACTAATTCTTACTGATAAAATTATTGTTCTAAAATATTCTAGGTTTGAAAGGAGAAAGGGGAGGCCTTTGCCCAGCAGTGGGACACTGAATAGGCTATTAAAAAAAATCTGTTGTATTGACATGGTCTCTGACAGGGTGGAATAATAATATTGTTTGAGGTACCCTTAGACCAAGTAGGCGGTACCCAAATACCGTTCACGTAATGTTTTCAGGGCCTTCATTGTATTATTATTTCAGTATTTCTCTCGCGACAGATCAAGTGATACGATCTATGCGTACCTACTGAGCAACACTGCTGTCAGTCTGTCTATTCAGTGAACATAAAGGTGAGCGGAACTCGTATACTTGGCTTAAATCACAGACTAGCTTAAATTAATATAGCGTGTCGCAACGCTCTCAAATTACAAGACACTACCAAAATAATAATGTATTAATTGTGGTAGTACAGTCGATAAAAACGATGTTTGAGGGAACTAAAATTATTCAAAGTAGGGCAGACAGAATTAAATCAAGATACATCGTATGTCATCGACTTGTTTTGCGACACATCATCACCGTAAACTTAAAAAGGAATAAAAATGCAATTAAAAAAGAGTCAATGAAATCCGCAGCGTCCCGTCCTCATCGATTTTCGGCGAGCTGACACTTTGCCACAAAAACAATTCTACTTTCTATGTTATGGCTGATTTATTTAATAATAATTATTGTTGATTTTCTGAAGTTTCACCTTTTTTAGTCATTTGGTATTGGTAGCCACTGAGCTGAGGTAGTAACATAAAAATGAAATACTCAAAAGACAATTTGCTCAACATGAGTTAAAAAAATAAAAATCTGACACTGACAGTGACAGTCAGCTGGATGTGACGCTGTCAGAAGGGATATGACATTTTTGTTGAAAAACTAGGTATTTTCAATTTTTCGCTGTAAAACCACGTACAACATCAATTCTATTACAAAGTTAGCAATGTGAACAGAAACAGAATTAAAGTAAACTCAGAAATGATAAGACAATCTCTGAAATTGAGGAAGACACTTACAGTCTTGGGCATACTTTCTTTATGTGAGTACGGTACAATCTGTTTATAAGTTTACACAAATGATTGCCGCATTTTTGTGTTGTTTTTCCTTCGCCAAGTGATTTTAATGCTTCTGTGTCCTTTACACGAAAGTAGCAGAGGTTTTATCGAACTCTCCTAGTTAATACAGCAGTTGCACTGCTAGTTTATCGCTTTACTTTCCCCCAACACAAAATTGATAAAGTCATCAATCGATAGTTTAGTACTGGATTGATCATAACAATGTATTAATTTTTTGGTAACAGGTCAAGGTATGTAATAAAAAATATATAATATTCCATTTTTACACAAACATTTCGGCATATATATAAAACAACATTAAAATTTATATTGTGAACTAAAACCAACAACATTTTTATTATTATTTCAATCAGGAAGCTAATCTAAGTATCTAATATTCAAAAACTGTTTTCAGTTCTCCTACTATTTTTAATAATTACAAAACGTAACAGTGGAGTGCACCAAAGAATCGAAGAAGAGGACATACAAAAACTTAACAGAGATTTTATTGATCTGCCAAAGAAGCTTAAATATTCTGAAACAGTTATAATGGAGGACAAAATACAACAAAACAGTGATAATGAAGGTACAAAGCGAGAACTGCTTGAAGCTAAGTCAAGGATAGATCAATTAGAAAAGAAAATAGCTATATTGGAAGGAAGAGTGCCACAGAAGTATCCAGAAGTTAAGTTCCTTGGCTACAAGGAGAGGAAGAGGATATTGGTAAGACATTATACATTCTCATAATCAACTTTCCTTTGTAAACATGAAATTAGTCATATGTGACACCCAGCAAGCCGCGTTGGACACACTTGGTAGATTATAGACCAGTACCACAAACACAATGGTCTGAGCATGAATGCATCATGTTACAGAATCTTTAAAAATAAAATAAACATACTTGGTTAGCAACCAGTTTATTAATACATATCTTTAAAAAAAATAACAACAACTTTTCAGTATTGATATTGGTCATAGAAAATGTTTAAAACCTTATCTTTTACAAAGACAGATAACAATGATATTGCTTCATCGTAATTATGCTTGTTCAAACTTACCACATTATGCCCTTATTACATGATATAGATATATGGGAAATAAAAAAAAATGTAAACTAATATTTGTATTAGTTTTGCTTCACATTTTTACTTTAGGTTGCTGATTATCTTCAGATTTATGTCTGTCTGTTTTAAGGCTAAAATAATACAAAGTGTGAGTGTTACAAAACTATGATTAAAATTTGATATTAAGGTGATTGCTTCGATGTAGCCCGCGAAATTCAAATTTTTTTACGTTTTTTGCAATTTGCAGGCCAGTGACATGTTGTAACTTTATAAATATTTGTGTTGCGCAAATAACAAGTATAATTTTAAATATAAAAATTGTCAAAAAATTCGCTCCATCAGCTCTCACATAGAAAAGGTGCATCGTAGTTAGATTTCAGAGATTTTAACATGATGCACCTTTTCTATGTGAGAGCTGATGGAGTGAGTTTTTTGATATTTTTTATATTTAAAATTATACTTGTTATTTGCGCAACACAAATATTTATAAAGTTACAACATGTCACTGGCCTGCAAATTGCAAAAAACGTAAAAAAATTTGAATTTCGCGGGCTGGTTGGAGCATCCCCCTTAATATAATGGCTTTGTAGAAGGTGTAAAATCTTTATTACTTCTGTACCTTTTTGTATGAACCATCACACATTACAGTATGACCCCTTTTTCTTCTTAGCATTTTAATGCTATGCATGTATGGGTCTTACAGTGTACAACTATGTTTGGATTTAAAGAATGGAAGAATTAAAGTCTCATAATTTCAGGTGACAGGCGGCGCAGGCTTCGTCGGCTCGCATTTGGTAGACGTACTTATGACACAAGGCCATGAGGTGATTGTCGTGGACAACTTCTTCACTGGCCGCAAGCGTAACGTGGAACACTGGTTCGGTCACCGCAATTTCGAGATGATCCATCATGATATTGTTAACCCACTTTATGTAGAGGTATGGCATTGAATTCATTTCTAAATCAGTAGTCTCAGCTGCATCAGATTAGAAATATGTACTGCAATCATTGTTCTGTTTGGCTACACAAGAAGTCATTTTGTTCCGTGCGTCCAAGACTATGTGCTGTTCGCGACTGAGTACCAACTACGGGTAAGTTGGTCAAAACCAAGTGCTGTGGCAAGTCCCGTATTTACCTCCTTGTGAATACATCAATGACTGCAATGTTTAATTGCCACCTAATTTACCCAAGCATAGAGACTAGCATACATAGCATTGCACCATAGATACGAATTTTGCCGATGGAAAAAAGACAATTTATCAGAATGTAGCTATATTTTTACAATGAAATTGTTCTTCAATGGTCTTGGATGGATTGCAACATACTCATAACATGCATGAAATAACTTTGTCTATTCTTGGTAGAATAGAGAGAGAATTGGTCATGCTACAGTAAGAAATGGTGAAGTGTTGCCATTCTGGTGAAGTCTTATAGAAATTTTAATTGTTGATGATGCTGTTACTCAGCCTGATTGGTCTCATGTCAATTTGGGATACACCATAAGAGGTTGAGGTTCTAATAAACACTAAATCATAATGTTTTTTTTAGGCGGATGAAATATACCACTTAGCTAGTCCTGCGAGTCCACCTCACTACATGCAAAATCCTGTAAAAACAATTAAGACTAATACTTTAGGAACAATCAATATGTTAGGTGAGTACTACCTATATGATTATTTTTTTATCACTTTACAAAAAGAGTTGAGAAGAAAGAAAAGAAAAATAGCCTTTTCTCCCTCAATTTTAAGCAGGGAGATTCATCTCAATTAATAATGTGGATATTTCATTCTCGCGTTTGAAATTGTTATTTGCTCCCTTGGTATACAATCTAATTTTGTGCATTTAATAGAACTCAATAGAACCTTATTTCAATGGCATAAAGTTCTTCATAAATTATAATAAAAACATCGCTTCCATTGGCCTACACTGTTACGAGCAGTACTAAAACGTAATATTTATAAGGCTCGTCTACTGCAATGCAGGTGCAACGCAAGTATTTTTTTTTACTATGAAAACAAATCAAAGGCAATAAAAACTTGTAACAACTATATTCACGATTTTTACGGTCGATTAATCATTTTTCTCGAAATCCAATTAACAATTGAAATTGTTAATTGGATTTCGTTTTTTTTTTAATAATTAGTCACCCTTAATATAATAAACTTGTCTTCAGGACAATAAGTAAGTGGGTATTGGTAGTACACACGGCTACGCATCAAGCTATGCAAAACTAGTGTAAGCTGAGCGTTCAATGTGCGGAAAGGTCCTATAAAGTGAGTCCGAGACAAACTGGTTTTGTATAGCTTAATGTGTTTGTGTTGCCGTGTGTACACACTCAACACAATGATAACGGCAAAGCAAGTAATTGTTTGCCTCTTTGTACGTACTATTTGCTTTATTGGGGCCGAAGTCGTTTGATTGTTTGTTATGAATACCTTTCTCAAACAACAGTTAACTCGCGTTTTTCATAAAACTTCTTTCATTACAAGTACAATAGACATGAGACTAAGAAAATGTACTCTGAAAGCTAAAAGACAATGGGGCTGGCAACTGGGGAACTGATGGCGCTAGTACTGCTTGCACCAAGCATCGTCATTGGTTCAAATCAGTTCAAATCTTAAAGGTACTTCAAAATAGTACTACGTCATTGGTCGGATTAGGTCTGAGCAGTGGTGGTGCCATCTACAATTAGCTTTGACTTGCCGGCCCCATTACCAAATATTTTTTGTGAATCATGAACCGGAAGGAATGGAGTATCTAAAGTTATATTTTTATACGCAATAACGCCTGCGTCTTCTGGATAGGTACTCCAGACGCCTTAACCACTAGGCCATCGCAACCTCTACTCACGAAGCTGAATTTCTCGTTCCATTGTTTTTCGAACGCTGTTTACACGTTGCGCCATCTATTAGTAGTGTTTCAAACTACTTACAGGATCGAACCCTGCTCGCGACTGAATTTTTCGTTTCTATAAAAATATATTTAGTATCTATTTCTTTATTTACGTTTTTATTTTTTTGGAAAGAACTATATGTTTTTTTACTTAACATTGGCAAAGGTAGTCGAGTAGGCTCAATTTCTAAAGAAGAATAAAAAAAATGTATTTGTTTTTTTTTTGTATTCGTTGATGAACGAAAGATGTAACTGTATTTCTGAATCAATTTATTGTATAAAAGGTATTAATATAAAATGTGACGTCATTAAATTCCAGGTTTAGCACGGCGAGTTGGAGCGAAGATACTGATAGCAAGCACTTCTGAAGTGTATGGAGACCCAATGGTGCACCCACAGCCTGAATCTTACTGGGGACATGTTAATCCAATAGGTTCGTATACTTTTACTCTTAAGGACTTCACACACAGCAGCTATAGTGTAAAGATGTACATTATAGCATGATACACCTCATTACATCTTTCCATAGAAATCGTCAGGAGACCACACACTGCAGCTATAATGTATATTTTTACATCTTCGAATTTCTATGGAAAGATGTAATGAGATGTATCGTGCTATAATGTACATCTTTACATTATAGCTGCTGTATGTGAAGCCCTTTAAGGAGCAAGCTACGTCGTGGCGCTTTTCTGCACGCGTAGCATGGCGCCCTAGAAACAGATTTTGTCGACGGAAGAAAAGAGAAAATGACAGATCGTAGAAAGAATTTGACCGTTTTAAACATGGCAATGTTTAAAACGGTCAATATAGATAAGAAATATTTTTATTCCTTAGTACGTGTACGAATCGTGTCATACTTGCGCAAAAAAACAGTCGATTTGTATAGAAAAAACTATAAAATAACTTTGTCTATTCTAAGTAGAATAGATATAGAAATGTCCATGCCACGCGTTCTGGTGGTTGCCACTGTTGATATTAGCTTTCAGGAGATGCAGTAGTTTGGGAACAGTGTAGCGGGTTTGTCCCAAAAAATTAGCTAAAACTATTTTTTTTTTTTATATTCACTCGCATTAGACTGACGCAACACTAGGCCGCGAAGCAATCTGTGTCACATGATCGTTTTAAACAAGTTCGCAACAATAATATTCGCTTACTTGTGTTGCTCACGTAAATGGCTTCACCGTACATCAATGATACCATGTATAACTAGTTTCTCTATTCGAGTCGCCCCGCAAATTGCTGCCAAACAGAATAGACACGCCATATTTCTATAAAAAAATTACTGGCGCTTCATAAAGCTATAATAAATGTATTTATTAAATTCTCAATTAGTATTTCTCAGAAATTCACATGACTATTATAGGTATGGTGATCTTACTATGCAGGTTGTACAAATATGCGACCTTTAACAAAATAGAACAAATAGCGAAACCTGTCTGCATAAATTATGTTAATTTGGCTTAGAAATTACTACATCATGATCTGTTTTTAAAGAATTCTACATCAATACTTCTAATATATCAAAAAAAAAAAAACATTTTCATTCATCGATTCAATAAAAGTTTTAGAATAAACATTGTTCAGTTACATGGGCTGAGTTACCTCACGAGAGGTTTTGCTTTGAACACTATTATAAAGGGGTATTTCATTGTTTGAATAATTATACGCTATGTGCGCGATGACAACGCCTCCTAGTGACCACATTATTGGGTGCCATAATTTCTGCCAACTACAAATTTTGATAAATATTTTCGGCTTGTTCTGTTGTTTTTGAATTCTCACCAGCACGCTGTGGAACAGCTTACAAGTGACGGCATAGTGCTGAATCTTATTATTTTATGCTCTTATATCGTCCTATATACGTCACCTGGTGGTTCATTTGACCTATCCATTTTTGACATGGGCCCGTAGTCTATATGGGGTGACTGGTAATTAGTGTACGATACTTAAACACGTGATTGTGCTCATGATAACAAACAATTTTATAATAGGAGCAAAGCCCAAAATCGTGAAAATAATATCAGCTGTTCAGTACATGCAAACATAAATGTACTGAACTGCTGTTTTTTTTTTCGAGTTTTCAGGTTTGTTCCCATAGTAAAAGTTGTTGGTTATCATGAGCACAATCACGTGTTTAAGTATCGTACACTAATTACCAGTCACCCTATATATTATTATTCCCGACCAATATCTGAGTAATATATTATAAACGTGTAAGGCTGTTTCAATTCACAGGTTTAATAAATGTAGATATTTATTTCCGCACTCCGAGAAAAATGTCGTAGTCATTTCGAGCACAAGCACATTGCATTGTACAAATAACTACCACGTTTGTCATCCCACAATCTGGTTTAATAAATCTTAAAATACATACACAAAGAGTAATTAAAACTAATTAACATTCGCCACAGAATATTTTCTGTCGTGCAAACTATGTAGTTAAGGTATACAAATGACTGGCCTGTTGGTCTTGTGTTTAGTGACCCTGACTGCTATGCCGGAGGTCGTGGGTTCGATTCCCATCCAGGACAAATGTTTGTGTGATGAGTACGATTATTTGTTCTGTGTCTGGGTGTAATTTATCTATAATATGTATGTATTTAGAAATATATAAGTATGTTTATCATTTGTCTAGTACCCATAACACAAGCTCTGCTTAGCTTGGGACTTGATGGCGTTGTGTGATAGTTGGGGAATATTATTATTATTAATTCATTAAATCAAATCCAGCCGTTCAGTCAAAAAAAATAAAACAAACATAGATACACTCATTATTTATACCTTATTTTTATGGAATACGGAAGTATCAAGTAATACAATCCTTTACAAATACCTTCGTACATTCCAGGGCCGCGCGCCTGTTACGATGAAGGGAAGAGAGTGGCGGAGACGCTGGCGTATTCCTACGCCAAGCAGGAGAAGGTGGCTGTCAGGGTGGCCCGGATCTTCAACACGTATGGACCGAGGATGCACGTGTCGGACGGACGCGTCGTCTCTAACTTCATCATGCAAGCATTGCAGAATTTGACTATTACTGTAAGTTTTTTTTTTTTTGCTATAAGCAATTGTTTTTCACGTTGTTGTTAATTTTTTTTGTACTACTAGGTTAGCAATCACTTATGGACTACCGGCTTTTACATATTAGTTAATTTAATCAATTTGTTAATTAAATTAATTGTCTCTGTCTTTATTAATTTATATTTCAAAATCATTTTTTTTTCTGTTTGTCTTTCATTCCCCATTTGTATCGAAACGTACTATTTGCGCATCATCAAAACAGTTGCCCCGCCTTGCGTAGAGCGGAAGGGACTTGATTGACTAAAAAACCAACATCAGTTGTCATTTGCGTTCCAGAGCCGCGTTTAAGATAGTCCCGCGACGAAGGCTTGGCTTTCTGATAGGTCTCTTTTTGCACCTTTCATTTCAACCAATTGCCAATCCTTCTTGCGTCAGCGCAAGTGTGGTGTCCCTTCTTTGTTTCAAAACAAGTATTTATACCGTACGGGACAGTAAATATTATTATTTGTCATAACATAATGGTTTAAACATATTGAAAAAAAGTATTGCGTTTTTAAACAAAACACGTGATTTCATTGCATTTTGTCAATGCATGTAGAATCGTGTTCTGAATTTCTTTGTTTTTTTTTGTGTAGACTTTTTTTCTATAATTGAATTCGGGCTTTTACTTAGGTACCTACTAGAATTCATGTTCTTTTTGTGATCACTTTCTTTGCTATAATTTATTTCCTAAAAAAAAACAATTGATAAAGTACACAATCCACCACCAATGTTCTTAAAATATTTTATTTAAATTTTTTTCACTCTACTTTTGGAAAACCATTGGTATCTACTCTTACACGTGTCTGTAATTAGCGATTGTAAGAAAACCTGTTTTCTATCACAAAACATGTCATTAAATCCAAGGGAAACTTTTTTCTAAAACCACTTAATTCTAAAATGGTTTTTCAATTATTTATGCATAGCAAAAGCAAATATAAAACATCTAACGTTTGCACAAAAGATTTCTACGAATCCAACCACGTATGAAGTTAATTAAGAGATGAAATACATACTTCAATAAAATAAATGAATAGTAATTATGAAATAAGGAAGTTGAAGCAACAAGTCATGAAGCAACTGTCAAGGCTGATAATTTCATATTCATTGCTCTAATTGTATAATAACTTTAATCTTTCTTACAATAGTAATAAATGACAGAAATTGTGAGGATAGATCTAATTAAAATCCTTGAGCACTTTTTAGCGTAATAATAAATAGACTGTATGTTTATATTTTTAAATAGGTATTTTTTTTTCGTTTTATTAAAATATTTAAAGAGTAAGGGACAAAAGAATAGTCTATAATGTTCCCATTGCCGGGACACAGGCCTCCTCTCTGTTAGAGGGACCGTTCAAGTATTACGTAAGCACTACAGGAGGAGCGCGGCGTGGACTTAGCTTATTTTTTATGACATTGGGGGTGGGGGAGTCTAGATGTGATTACATCAGCAGTTATTATTTAGTTTTTACATTATATATACTAGGGTGTCCCAAAAAAATCAAAGTGATATTTTTGCAACGCATACCCTCTTATTTTGTGTGAATGGTTTAAAAACACTAGGAAATAAAGTTTCACGTACCTAGGACCACGCTAACCCGTGCCGACTTGCATCGAAACATTTTGTATTTGCACAGTATGGCGCGAGAGAACTTGCGCACATATTAAGTGTTATTGCTTGTTTGTTTTATTAAGAACGCATTGTATTCCTGTTATCCATACGTTAGTAGAGTTGCAAAGTTCCAAAAAAGAGTATTTTTTTAATAGGAGACGTAAAACACAAATCGCCTTCCCTCCTAATTTCCCTGTACAAATATGTACAAGTTCGGTCAGTTCCGTTCCAGAATATTCGTAAAGTTCATTTAAGTGTCAATGAGAGTGCAAACCTTCATATTCGTGAGTGCATTGACGAAATCATAACGTAACTGTGTTAAAAACATGTGTGCACCAAGCTCGGTGGATGGCTAGATCTAGTTATTCATTAAAAATGTCATTAAACAAGTAAAATGAGAGTTATGGCTCTCGATTCAGAATTTCAAACAGGAGAATGCAGCTCTGTTGGACGTCTGCCTCTTGACATTAATTATGTTACCTAAACCTCGGTTCCAATGCATTTTATCAACAAAAGCAACTTATCAGGATTTGTACTTTTTGAAGTTCATGAAAGCTTTTGAAACAAGAGACAATACCATTTCAAAAGCAGCTTTCCTTTTATAAAGTTATACTAATTATACTTATAACAACTGTCGCCTCTAATTTAAATTCGGTAAAAATGTCAAAGTGTCTTTGTCAAAAGCAAGTTCCTTTTTAATCGATAAAAATTGATGACACTTTTCTTAAAAAAGTGCCCTTCTGTATGGTCAGATGATGGTGCTTTTCTACAAGCTAAACAGAAGCTGCTGAAACTGAGATCGGTTAATGATACGGTAAAAAGAACAGTTAAGATAATGCAATACTTTAAAAAAAATAGGAATTTGTTTAACACTAGTCTAAAAGAACTGACAACTTCAAAACAGCATAATTATGGCTTTGATTTATTTAACGGTCGTTTTTCAGTAACTCTTTTTTTAGGCAACTGGTCAACAGACATTTCTTTTTTATAGTAAGACGATGGTCACTGGTGAACAGAAACAAGAGCAATTTTTATTACAAGAACACAAACACCTGTATCTTGACTAAAAACAAACTGAAAAGAAAATTCAATGAATCAATCATTGACTTTTCTTATAAAAGTTTGTTTTTCTGTCCCTTTTATAATCAATAAATAATAAATATTTGATATAGTTTTATTTATCTATACATACATGTATTATAAATAAAGCTACATTCACCCTGAGGTGTCCTGAGTAACGTATGCCACCCGTGCGGCTTACGAGGAAAGATTTGTATTTCTGTGAACATGTTTGTAATGAATTAACTTAAAAACTACTGAACAGATTTAAAAAAAAATTTCACCATTAGAAAGCTACATTCACCCTGAGTAACATAGGCCACCCGTGCGAAGCCGGGACAGGCCCCTAGTTTGTTATAAACGTAGAATTGTAGAATTTCTGTATAGCATTTAATCAAACTTTTTTACTTAAACTTTGACGTCAAGTCGGCACGGGTTAATGTTGTCCGATCGCAATAATATTTTATATTCAAGTTTCCATAGTCAAATGTCAAAAAAAGAGAGGGTATGCGTTTCGAAATTCCAAAAAAAAAATTTCGCCCTTATAAGCTGGGACACCCTAATATATACGGCATGTACACAAAAATTATAACTGCTGCTCATAAAAAAACTAAATACTTAAATTATTAGAAAAATGGATACACTTATGTTTTTTTACTTAGCATTAGGATTTTTTAATAACTTTGCTTACTTTTGCTTTTACATACTCGTATTATAACAAGGACAATACAAGTGATGCGCTTCCAATTAAAAATCTGCTTTTTTATCGTGGTAAAATCATCAAATGAGTCCTCCCACCCAGGGCAAAGCTGGGGTTTTTCAGACTCGTACAGTACCCATACCATGAGTTGTCAATACGATACTCGATCATCGATATCAACCACGTTTGTCGCTCTCATTGGCCCGCTCCAAGATTGTATGAACAGTCAACCAATGAAAGCGCCAATTCGGTTGATATCGATGATCGAGTATCGTAATGACAACTCATGGTATGGGTACTGATGACTAAAATCCACGGTATAATCCAATAGCCCGCCCTTTACGTTCAGTTCGTTTAGTTCGTAAGTCGCGGTATGGTCGCGGGACTTTATAAATCTGCTTACGTAATACTTGAATGGGCCAGGGGGAATGGGCTGTAATCCACTACGCGAGCCCCTGCCATTTGGTAGAAGTCATATACATTATGCCTTCGAACTAATTTTTTTTTTGTTTCATTTCCAGGTATATGGCAACGGTAAACAGACCCGCTCATTCTGTTACGTATCTGATCTGGTTGATGGGCTGCTATCTCTGATGGCGGCCAACTACACGCTGCCTGTCAACATCGGGAACCCCGTAGAAAATACTATCCAAGGTACTTGGGCATAAGTTTCAGATTGCAAAGTAGTACTATCGGGTTGAAACCTGTAGACCTTTTTTAAAAACAGGAAGTAGCGAACTTTCAATTGGTAAAAACTCGCTATATGCCACTGGCAGGTAAAGTAACGACGGTAAATTGCGACATTTTTGTGGAAAAATCATCAAATGAGTCCTCCCACCCCGGGCAGGGCGGGAGAGACTGTCAAACTCGTACTGACTAAAAACCATGGTGTTCTTCAATAGCCCTTTATGTTCCTGGGTCACGGTAATGAGATAAGTCCCGCGACCCCGGCAGGCTCAGGCCCTCTGAGAGGGGGGCCCCGTCATTTTGCTGACGCTCTTTGAGGCGCGCGTGGGACACAACGCGCCATCGACCAGCAGAAACCAGCAATTATACACTAATAAATCGACATGGTTTCAATTCGTTGAACTCTGCTTATCACAAAATCGGTGCACATAATGATAATGCTTATCGAAAGTTATCACTTACTTTACTGTTCGGCTTCCTTTAACATGTCGATAAATATACTATTAGGTAGGTTAATACGGATACATATACTATGTATTCAAATAACCCATTCTTGAAAGACTAGTGGATAGGTCTGGATAGGTAGGTACCTAATTTATTCATACGTAGAGTTTTTATTTTTACGTGGTAGAATCATCAAATAACCACTAGTCCTCCCGCCGGGGGTCCCGTATTGATAAGATGTCCTTCAATAGCTCGTTACATTCCAGGGTTACGGTAATTCGATAAGTCCCGCGACGCCGGCCGTTTTACTCTTTGGATAAAACGGTGTTGAGTCCGACTCTCATTTTTGCATTACAATTTTATTACAAACACTTAAACATCCGGAACTAATTGTAGGTCATACAAATATTTTTAATCCTGAATCTGGCTAATGATTTCGACAAAAAAAAACTTCATATGACCAAGAACAAAATTAATTTTAAAGATCTGACTTTATGCTTTATTTTGTAGAGCATAAAGTTGAGAATCTATTACAAGCTCGTCCTAGTCTTTGACCCCCTTATTAATCCAAAACAAAGGTTAATCCTTAAAAAATGTATGGTTAATCCGAGGATTATCGTGGTTGTAACTTTAGTCCACGTTTATTAATAAGGGGGTTAGAGATCAGCGATGCTGGTCAGAGACTTGTTTTCAAAACTGCATCACAACACAACACACTACATTCCACTTTGAGTCCACCTAACACTTTCTGAGATCATCGGGTCCATGTTACTGGGAGACGTCAAGCGCTACTTGACTCCTGTCTATAAAAATATTTCTTTTATCTTTCAGAATTTGCCATGATAATCAAGAATCAAGTGCCAGGGTGTCGCAGCATGGTGGCCAAAGGCGCGCCCGTGGAGGACGACCCACAGCGACGGCGCCCCGACATCACGGTGGCTAGGGAGCATTTAAATTGGGAACCTAAGGTAAGACAAATTCTTTTATTAAATTCAAAATGTTGTAATTGATAGCGGAAGGGACTACCAGACTGAAAATATGAACTGGATTTACTGTTCATAGATTTCAATGTTCTTTACCGCATTGTAAAATGGCGCCGAGTCCGGCCTGTTGGTGTGAATCTTACCCTACAGACTAAAAACTCACCCTGTTCCTTCGGTTGCCCTTTGCGTTTCAGGGCCACGGTATGCAAAGCGAGGCTTATACTCAGCCGTAGATGAAGTCATACTGTGTTAGGTGCTCCTCACACTTGAATATAATTTTATTGATAACCCAACGATTCTCTCAGCTTGCCTTGAATCTAACAATGTCCTAGCTAGAGAGTGCAAATAAATGTATGGCTAAGCTAATCCCATGACACGAGACAACTTCCTTAGAAAATTAGTTGATCACTAAACCATTGTTATCAAGTTTTGAAACCAGTGAAGTTCTGCTGAGCTGTTACTAATATTTATCATGGCAACCACAAGTATCATCTCAATAAAATCTGTTTTAATTTCAGGTGTCATTACAAGAAGGTCTGCAAAGAACCATTGACTACTTCAAAGAAGAGTTGTCAAGGACAACATTTCAAAACAATCAAACCTACATGAATATGAAAAGTCATAATTAAATTTTATAGTTTTAGAATCTGTTAAAATGTGATATTCGGGTGCCTGTGCGCGAGTGTATGAATAACAATAAAAAATCATAAATTTGTTAAATAATTCCCACTTTTTGTTATTTGTGACACAATGTTTACATGGTTACCCCTAAATGACAAAAATATGTTGTATATCTTATTTATATTCATTTGTTTAGTTAAAATAAAAATTAAAACTGCACATTTCTCGTAATGTTCAAAAATATTGCGTTTTATTGGTATCAAAGCAAAGATGTACAATTGACTAGAACTTATAGACCTACGGAATATTTAAGTAAAATGGTCCTAAAAAAATTTACTGCTAGTTATGATAACTAGGTCTTACACATATATTCACTCATACAAATCAGACAATTATAATCAAGAAATATTTTTAACTACATTTATTCCATAATTATAAGTTTTAAGTTAACTTTTTACAATTAATGAAATACTGAACATGATTTAATTATACAATAAGTGAACACACTGGTAGGACTGTGCCCACATTGGAATGGGGTTGGCAACACAAATATATTGTAGATGGCGCCACAATAGAGTAGTCCTAATTCGACCAATGACATAGTACTATTTTGAAGTACCTTTAGATTTGAACATAATTGAACCAATGACGATGCTTGGAACAAGCTATACTAGCGCCATTAGTTCCCCAGTTGCCACCCCCATTGCTCTTGATCAAGTAAACTTAGCCTGCACTACCAAAGATTTAAATGATATAGATTCACCTAACCAAATATTCACATAACAACAAGAGTGTTAAGTGAGTTTGTCATAAATTAATAAAGATCTGTTGACAATAGCATTTCAACTGACATATTTTATTCAATCATACGAAAAAACGTATATCTCGAAATGCCAACTCATGTCTTGATGCAAATACTATTTCACACAACCCAAGTATACATTTTAAGATTAAAATCTTTGAACACAACCAAGCCTAGAATTTTCTAGCACATTCTACAATCATCTGCAAACTATTTACAGCACATACTTGGCAAAACATCCCACTTATAATGATAAGATTTTCTTAAAATAGATTCAGTCTTACAAAGTCTTTCTCCGTGTGAGTGTACCAATGTTTTATACAGTTGGAACATGTCACTTGGTGACTGTTTGTGTCTCACCAACATCTGAGTTTGGCAGCCTCTTGATTTCCATTCAGTATCGAATCTGACATCATGTACTCTGTTCATACCATCTAAAGAAGCAGTCCATACACCCATTGAGACATCTTCGGATTTGTAATGTCTGAAACAAATTAAATTATTACTTTAGACCCACATTAATAAACTAGCTATTCAGCTATATTCCTGAATAAGCCAATACTAGAAGCCAATTCCATATTACTGGGTTTTGGATATGGAGATCAAGCTGATGATGAATTGGGTATCATAAAAATAGAATATTAGTTCATATTTAATTAAGCTTAAGTTTTCAGGGCATAATCAATTACTAATACAGCATATTTTAAAAGCCAAAAAAAAAAATCTTTTCATTTTTGTAAAATTCAAACAAAAACAATTATAGGATAATTCTCTATGCTTTCCTAGGACACTAATTGTTTGAAATAAAATATATTCCTAGATTCTTACCCTAAAATATCAGCATTTTTCCCAACATAGTCAACTATGCTGCGAGATATGACATAGCCACCACCTAAAGCGTAGGGTAAGTAGTTGTCACATAGGAACCAGTCCTTCTCTTGCCATTTCCCATTCAAGTACACACGGGCTCTCCCATCAAAATAGCCCCAATAAAGGCCTTTGTACGAAGGGAGGTCTTTCTGAAATATTATAATTAAAATAATAACTAGAAGATTTGCTTATTTACAGAGTGTCTTACAAACTATAAAACAGAAAAAATAAAAGCCATCCATTTTTTGTAGTAAATGTAAAAATTCTTTCATTAACATTTTACAACTCAACAGTTTGGCAAACAGAATTATAATGGCCAGGAGGTGCTTTTTAAGCTGATGATATCCTCATGTGAGATACGTTATAGGCAAAGCTGGCCAGCTGGCTAGCCTATAATATTTTCCACTGCTGGGATGCAGGCCTTCTCTCTGTGAAGCTACCATAAAATTAACAAATATGTTTATTTATCAAGAAATAACTTTACCTTATAAGTAACATAGTCACTTAATTCATGAGCATTCATTTCAGGTGCAAATGCTTCCAGATCTTTGATGATCAGATCAACTCTCACAAAAGAATCATCATCACACTTTATCAAGTATTTCAATCTCCTCATATTATTTGTTAACCATTTTAATGAATGTAACATTTTCATAGCCAGATTCTTGTAGCTATCTTCAAAGCTGTCTAATAATAAAAGGTCATTGCTTCTGTTATTTTCAGTATTTAACCTTGTTAGCTGTGTTTCACTAAGACCTTGAGTACCAATTACAAAATAAAACTTTATGAATTCATGTGTGGTGTGTTGCTCGGTCCATGTGTGGTTCCACTTGTATAGCTTCTCTCCATTCTCCACAAATATATTTTTTGATAATTTCATCCATGTGGCTCTAATTGCATCCCTCTTAACTTCATTATCTGGACCACTTAAAACTAACACAGCATATTCAAACTTATCTAAAGAATTTCTTCCATCACTCAAATCTTTAGCAGCCAGAGCATCAGCACACTCGAGACGTAACAAGCTCAGTGTTATACCACAACCAATGTAAAAAAAGAATATACTGGCGAGGATCATACTTTTGTATTTCCTTATTATAGACACGTACATTTTTAAAGATATTCAGAACAGGACTGAATATTTCATTCTTGTATTTAATGAAACGATATGAAAATACAACTGGAACGCTGAATTACTGTTTGGTTAACCCGATTATGTTCAAGCTATCTCTGGCTGAGTTAAACTTCAGCACACACATGACTCACGATACTCAAATAAGGCACCATTATAACAAGGGCTCATCTATTTATATCCACAGAACTACATTTACGGATTATTTATTTAACTTCAACTCTTGACTCAAACAACGCTCCATTTGAACTTGAACGCAAACTGTTTTGATTACACAAAGGTTATTTTTTTTTACTGTCAAAATGTTAGACGTCACAGGACGTCACCGTCACAAGCTGTCAATCAATAAAGTCACCCCACCATGGAGTTAAAAAATATAGGGAGCGAAGGCTTGTGACGTGAAAACCGCGCCTTATTTTTTAAGAAAGAGAGGATCACAGTTTTGCGTTTTTTCTCCTTCTGGCATTGATAAATGTTTACACGAAATAAAAAAAATAACCAATCTTATGAAACTTTTTGAGTTAGTTTTTTTTAAGATGCATATATTACATTTTTTATAGCTTGTGATAGTTTTTTATATTCTGTAATGTATTTTAATTACCCATATTTATAAGAAAACAAAAAAAGAACACAAAACTCCATTAATGTTTCCTGAAAAACTAGGAGGTGTATTTAACATTTATGATGGCAACTCTAAGGCTCTAAAGCGCTATATTCACGATCCAGCACGGCTGTACAGCAGCTCAAGGTCGCGTTGCTGGACGTAGCAAAAACATCGTGAATAGGCTTGACGTACGTCAAGGGTTGTCCAGCAACGCGACCTTGAGCTGACGTACAGCCGTGCTGGATCGTGAATATAGCGCTTTTGCTACGTCCAGCAACGCGACCTTGAGCTGCTGTACAGCCGTGCTGGATCGTGAATATAGCGCTTAAGCAAGCGAAGTTGCCTCATAGATCTCTAGTTACCAATCCGGATCATTCAATGGCTCTTTTTATTTTTCATTCAATTCGAGATATACAGCTTGGCCAGAACGGGTTGAAACGGAACTAAAATTTTTATTTCTGACAGCGTTTTAAAATCTTTGATATTTGATGTAAACAAAGACCGCAGGTTTGTTAGATTTATTATAGTGCCATAAAACTAACGTAATAAGTGAAAAAAAAAGAAAAAAATCATTCAAAGTGCTACTAGTAGCGCGAAGACAGTGGCGACTTCCATTTTTCTACATTTTTATGTCGAGCTGTAAGTGAGATTCGTTATGCATACGAGAATATCAGTCAAGAACCGACTTGAAGTTAGGCATTTAACAGATAACAAAAACATTTTAATCTTATGTCACTGTCAAATCGAATTGACTTTGACATTATCTGTTTTCATTCACGTTGTTCGGATCGTAATTTTATCAGTAAAAAATTAGCGGTGGTCGTGAACAGAGTGTTTTTGATAAGAAGACACAATAATAAAATTGTACGTGCCATATTCAAAAGTGGAATGGTTTCCTATTATTGATCTTAGTTAATAGTTTGATGAATCTAATAACAACATTACCGAAGTACTACAGTGATTTACAATTTTGAATTAACACCGACGGGTACGATAGAAAAAAGATCTTACCTGGTCGTGTGGGTATACAATAAATAATAAGTAGGTAGTGCACATTTGAATTGGCTGTGTAACCGTGTCGAAGTGGAGTTGTGTGCCGGTGCACAGGTCATGCGGTTGCCCGTACTATAAGGTTACAAAACCATACCGACTGACGAAAACTGCTGCGGTAAGTATTTATAGCATACCCATGAGCTTGTATGCACGAAATATTTAAAGTTACCCTTGAAATTTTAGCTTCTTTGGTTTATCCATCGTTTTCTATCAAATATTTAGAAGAAATTAAAAGTAACGTTGAAGACAAGATGTATATCATGTAGCCTTGTTACACTCATTATAGGTATACTCTATTAAAACTTAGATTTAAAAAATATGTATTACAAATTGCTTTTTGCAGGTACCCCCTGAAACATGGAGTCCTTAGATAAAAAAGGCCGCCCTCCACACCCCAGGGCTAAAGCAAATCCACTGTCTGCCCTAACATTTGCGTAAGTAAAGAATTATATTTATTTTAACAGAAAAATTGTTATTTCTTGAATTAAATCAAAAGTTGCATGCTTCTACCTTCATTTGTGAATTACAAAAAAATCTACTGAAAATCATGTGATGCTCATTCTATGTAAAGAGAAACTCCTGTTTGTTTAAAAAGTATAGCTAAGGTGATTTTCATCCAAGAACCTACCACAAATTATTCATTTCATATGTAATTTCAATAATAAGCAGTACCCTCACAGACATCTTATCACCAAATATGAAAAAATTAATGCTTCCATAGACTAAAAATACCATAAAAGCTGATACTAGCTAACAAAAAAAAAAGGTTAAATTGGCTAGTTATTCCAAATCTGTATTTAGATGCCTGGTCAATTGATACATAATGTGTGCATAATTCCTATTTACATTTTTAGATGGACACTGCCCATTTTCTGGAGTGGAATAAAAAGAGAAATGGAAGAACATGACCTTTATGAACCATTAGCAGAACATTCATCAGGTAAGTTTAAATACTAATTATACCTGAATACCATGAATAAGGGAATGAACACGCTAGTTTTACCTATTTATCTGTCACCTATAAAATAACAAGCATTTTAAATATAGATGGTTGGTTGGGCATTACCTAAATAAATTAAAAGTGCTTAGGCAGAATACAATAAAGATTTCTTTTGCTATAATATTGTTCCCTTTGAAAATAATCACAGAGTAATTACTACTATTAGCAACAACACAAAATGACAAAATATGTTTCAATAAAACAACATATTTTTCAACAAGTGAACTGTGTGATTCATTTTTCATAACCAGAATATAATTTGCATAAATCAATAAAAGCAGTGCAAGTCTAGTTTTGAGAATGATTAAACTTTAGACCCTAGGTAAAGTCCATGTTTCACAACATTAAGTCATTTATATCTAGAAAAACTAGACTAAAATACCTATTGTATAATTTATATAACTAGAACAAAATGTTTACATGAAATCTAAAAATTACCTAGTTATGGAAAAATCTTAGTAAATTTAAATGTTATCAAAAACTTAAAATGTCACTCATCACAGTGTTGACTGCGTGAAAAAAAAACGCGTATCCTAAAATACTGCAGTCGTTCGTCATTTAAAACTAGTACCTGCGAATTCCGAATAACTTCAACATGTGGGCCATTCATTGTTTTTTTTTTTCTTTTGTGCCACCAAACTTCGTGATGTCATTAAAAAAAATGCGTACTCACTGTTAAAAAAAAAGATTATCCGCTACCTATAACTAATCGCGCTTTTTCGAAATCAGGTAAAACCATCTTTAAAAACTATAACAAAAAAATTGTACATTCGACATGTTCACTTTTCAAACTTTCAAATAACTGGTCATGGTCGCAATAAGCAAATTAACGCGTCCCACTGATTTTATAGAATACAATTACGTATCCAAGTTCAAGGCAGTTTTTTGCCTGAAGCAGTTAAATCATTCTTTTAAGCATGGGAAACGAGTTTGAGCAAGTAAGCAGGTTTATATGGAACCATTAGATAAAAAATAATAATGTGCATTGTCTTGATCGTCCAGAAATTTTACTTATTATTTTACCGGTACCGTTTAGACTAAATTAGGTGTCAGATTTTTACGCACATAAACTATCAAATTGTTTGTTTTCCGTATTTGTCAAGTAATTTGAGTCTTGGGCTAATCTGTGTCTTTGGCTCCATTTGACACGTTATTTAAACATCTACGTGTTGGTCATGTTTGTTAAGGGTGTTTAAAAAAAAAAAACTCAGAATGTCAACGCTCAAAATGCGTTATTTGACAAAGTTTGATGCTGGGTTTGATCGTCTACGCAATCCATCCAGTACATCAAACATTAATTGTTTTTATTGGACACGTTAACATGTATAAAGTTTACACTAGCGAATTTCTTGAATAGGTAGCACTAGCTTACTTGAAATCTGTATCAAATATTTCACTTCAACCGTCTGCAGTCCTCGGCTCCTTTGCCGAAGGTCTTTCCTGAATGGCTTCAACACCTCATTTTTAGATTTTGATATCTCATCACTGGTTGTTGCGGATGCCAGTGAGCCATCAGTTCCCATAGCCATTGTGCCGAATGCTGAGGCACCGATGACGACGGGCGTAAATATATTTCACCGAAAAGATTGTCTCTAACTGATGGAACAATTTTCCTTCCTACTTTCTTCACACCCTGAAAAAATGCGCAGGCCATAACTTTCAATTTATCCACCAGGCAAGTTGTATGCTTGTTTCTCATATTTGTGGTAGGTATAAAAAAGTAGTTAGTTTATAATTGTTAACTTATACCAGATTAAATGATTCCAACGTGAGTGTATCTGTATACCTATCTACCTGATTGTATATAGATAGATGCACCACCCACATTGTGTTTGCTTAAATCATGTGTGGAATCAATGTGTCATGAATCACTCGTAGCGGCGCGGACGCAGTTACGCTTCAACTACAATCAGGCAATTTAGTAAGCTCAATTGAACTGTGTTGGCAGACCAATTGTCGACGTAAACATGCCATGTTTGAACTAAGAACTTAACGCAGAACGTTATATTTGTAAACGTAAAAATATGTACAGCTTACGATCTACCCTCATTGTGTCAATAATAAATTAAATAGAATCCCAGAAAGTTCCTATTTAATTTCGTGAGCCAGTATTTATTTTTAATAAATTATTTATTAAAGGAGTTATGTGTAAAGTCGAACAGCACTACAAAAAAATTGGCCAATTTCACTCATTTCTGTGGACAACTCACACTTGACCAAAAAAATAAAAACGCCAAAATTGTCAACATGAAAAAAGAACTAAACGTTCTTATGGAAGTTTTCCCGTATCTCTAATGCATTCAGATTTCTCCCTTTTGGCCAATTTAAAGGAAGCACCCTGTATAAGCCCAAATTCCTTCGAAGCTAATTTTAAAGCAATTTTCCGCATCGCCGCAATTATTCATAGTTTCGATTGACAAAAGTTATTTTTAGAATTAACAGTAAGGCTAAGTTCATTCTAAGCTCAAGAAATCGATGAACCTTGACGATAAAAAATATGTTCTCGATGGTAAGGCGAGATACAGAAAGAGCATTGACTTTATGGATGAATTTTAAGGTCGAATGTTGTTGAATGTGTCTTATTTTGAAATGACATTAAATTAAGGACTACCACAACAGACTACATATTTTATGGTCCCCATGACCTTCAGTAATTCAGTATAATATACATGTAATGTTATCTGCATCTACACTAAATTTTATGGGTAAAGTTTGTAAGTTTGAATACAGGAATTAATATCCAAAACTGCTCGTCCGATTTCGAAAACCTTCACTGATTGATATGAGTTACACTTTTGCCGAGTGTGTGTCTTTTTTTTCCTAATTATACGGCCGAAGACGCGGGTACTGGGCAAATGCTGTTAGCACGTGATCTCATCATTTCATTTTCATGATCATCTGGAAAGTAAGGAAAACTAAAATAGTATCTGCTTAATGTTGCAAATTATGTACTTTTAAGTGGCCATGTAACCTTAGATCCCAATCTGTCATTCATTCATTTTCCCAATCGAACTATCGAACATTAACTTTCTTTAGTGACAAATTGGGGAATGTTGATGTGTTAGCGTCTGTACTCTATATTGCAGCTTGTTTATATTTTCAGGGAAAACTACATAAAACACAGTTCTATAAAACTCCGGAAATATCAATCATTTACTTCCTCTTGTCTTCAAATGAATCATTTTGTTTCGGAACTCATGATGATTTGTCGTATTTATAAATAGAGATTAGAAATAGAGATAGATTACTATGGAAAGACATTATGTAAAAAAATCGGCCAACTGCGAGTCGGACTCGCGTACGAAGGTATTATTACCATTATCCCTAAAAACCACAAAAAAATCTTCACATTTTTTGCGTGGGCACACCCTCCTTATTTTATTTTTATTTTATTACTTATTTGTTTTTAAAGTGAATATAAGCCGTTATCGAGTAAAAAAATCAGTTTTTTTTATGTAGAAGTCCCCTATATTGATTTTATTCTGTTATTTTTATGTTTGTTGTTACAGCGATAATTTAGATAAAATTGTTATAATGATAATTTACGAAGTCCTGAGCTAACACAGGATAGTTTTTATATTATACGGATATAATTTCCCGTGAACGAAGCCGCGGGCATTCGATAGTTTTAATAAATGTGATTCTTATTTGAGAATATCATTGCATACCACACTATGACGCATATAGCACGGTAATAATATCTACAGTATTTGATCTTCATACAAACGGACGAAACGCGAGCTATACCACGTGACTCGATGTCGCGGTGCACTCGGGGCGCAGACAGTCACGGCCGTACCGTAGTGATGAACGGACGGTGTGTTGTTTTTTTAACAAAATCAGTTCATGGACATAATTTAATATGACGAGTAGGAAATATTGTGCTGTTTTTGGGTGTATGAATTCGTCAATAACGTATCCAGTCATAAGTTTTTTTTTTTAAATACCTGGAAACTCTGAAAAGTACTGACTATAAAATAATTTTACTTAAGTACTAGTAGCTGGTAGGTAGATACATAATGTGTGACTTTTTAATGGCTAAATATTATCTATTATCTCACGAAAAAAAGGGTATTTGGATTAATAAATACAGTGAATAGAGTAAAGGAAAGTTACTGAGACGAGTGAAATAGGTAAGTTATAGGCAGTTCTGATTGAATCATGATACGGTAGGTACTTACGCTTGTGTTAAAATCCTTCCTATTCAATGTACAAAGTATTTTATATGTTTACTGATATAAGAAAAGTATATTAACAATCACAAAACTAAATAGATACAGAAAGTAGGCAAATGTAATTAAAATGCTGGAGACGGGCGTCGGATCGAACAGCCCTAGCGCATGTTTACGTACCGCGCGGCTGTAGGTATTTATTTCTATCATGCGGCCGAGATCAACTACTGTAGATATTTATACTGTGCATATAGGTACCCGTTCAATGTCCATTTTATTACCTCTCAATTCGTTTATTTACTTTCGGACATAATAAGATAACATAGACTTTAAATACAAACAAATTGTGCTTTAGTCCCCAACAAAACAAAATAATGCAGTGTTAGTGAACTGATAAGAAACATTGGCAATTAAACAGTTAAACAAACCTTTTCAATCTCATGTAATCTTATTTACATAAGTATTTGCATGTTTGCTAGTACAACATAATAATAAAAAAGATAAAAAAATGTTTGCGTCTACTATTGATTTAGGTTTTATAGGTTAATCTGTCCATAAACTAAGCAAAATCAAATTCAATACGTGATACCTACGTTTTTGAGCGAGTTTATTCAATGAAACTTAACGCTAAAATAATAATAATACACATAGATGTTACTATAATCACATCAGATACAGCTTGGCAAATTAGAGTAGAAAACCGGAAGTCGCCACTGTGCTCTTGTCACCAGCAAGTTTGAATTATTTTATTTTTTTCACAAAACCATATTAACAAAAAATACATTAGGAAATAAGAATATATTTTCATGACAGTAATAAAAGTCCAAATCAAAGTCCAATTATTATACGAGTGCATAGGTACCTAGTTGTTATAAAAAGGGCAAAGTCTATAGTAAATAAAACAGCTTTGATTTATAGGCGGGTACTATTGAGAAATAAAAAGATACACAAAGTACTTGTGTAAGTCATGTTGCAATATAAATGAAGCTACTTATCTACCGGCGCGTGCAATAGAACAAGATGACTCTGTTCACTATGATTAGGCATGCCCAGTGCCCAGATTCTGTTTCTGTATAGATTTTAATTTCCATTAATATGAACATAAAAGAGTGCACGGTTGTCGCAGTGACTGCTGCGCAGCGTGTCGCGGATTCGAATCCCGCACGGAATTTGTATGGCCTACCTACAAGTAGTTGTTCCGGGTCTGGGTGTTGGTGTACGTGAAAATTTTCTTGTGTCCACGACACTTGAGAAATTCCCATAGGACGGGACAATGTTCATGTAAAAAAAAAACAGCTAAGTCATAATTCATGAAGGTAGTAAAAAAATAACTCATTAAGTCATTATATTATAATCTTTACATATAATAAAATCGTAGAGCTGTCATTCCTGTACATTGAATATTTTTTTCTTTTTGTATTTTTTTCGAGATAAGGGATCGATTCTGATGCCAAATCAACTTTTTTTTTCTTTCGATTTTTTTTTTGTTTTTTTGATTTGATCTATCTCTTAAACTACTGTAAAGTTGTGGATCAAATTTTCCTCAAATATTCCTAATAATATGCTTCTGTTGATAGGCTATGTATCATTACGCTATTTTTCCTGGGAGATAAGCAATTTTAAATTTTGTTGTTTTTATCTGTTTGTTTTTAGTTGGAAGCTAAACCACTGGATGATTTTGAAAACACTGTCAGCGTACTAGCCAGTCTGGTTGGTATCCTGCTTGACTTTCGTGCAAGGGGTCTCTGGATCAAATCTCGCTGTTTCTTTTTTTCACTTTTTGAGTTTTCTTATATTTGTCCTGAGAGTTGCAAATAATTAAAAAAAATGTGTATACTTTTATTTCAATATTATTCGCGATTTTAAATTATAACTATTTTTTTTTCAATAGTTTTCTAGGATATAAATCTACACTGATTTAAATTGTAGGTAGTAAGTTGGATATTTTTTTAAATTGTAATTGTTTCGAGGTGTGGAATTTTAAAGATTAGAAAAAATTGTGTTTATTTATGTTTTGAATTGGTGTTCAAACCAGTGCATAGATTCTGTTTTAAACGACGACAAGTTGTACTCATCGAGTCATATAATTAGTTATTTTTTAGGTATCACGCGGAATGCAAGGGAGAAGAGCAATGCTATCGTACGTTCAATTTGCAGCGATACTGTAAATCAACCCAAAAATGAATGTTTAAAATAAACACGGTTCTTTGAAATTAATGTCGCTCAAATAAGGACGTTTCCTATGCAAACTATGTACCTAGATATAACGTTATTGATCTAAACTAATAATAAAAATGCAAGTATGTTTGTTTTTTACCTTTTCACGCATTACTACCTACTGAATCGATCGTCCCAAAATTTAGCATATACGTTGTCAGGAGTATAGACACGGATATAAGGTATCTTACATCCCGAATAACAGAAGAGAGCTGTTGCCGAGAAAACAATTACGTTCATATTCCAGATGGCGCCACTCGATCCGTATTGTTTCTCAAATTCTAAAATAACGCAAGCGAAGCCGCGGGCAAACACTAGTTATACTAATAAATCTTGCAAAATCTCAGTCTTAAACTTGGTAAAAATCCTTAAACTTGTCAATGTCAATAACAAGTTTAAGTAGAGATCATTATTTTCATAAAATAATTTTGTGTAAATAATAAATACCTAGTCTATCTTAAGTCCAGTCTTACGACTGCTAGCAGAAACAAATCTCTAAAAAACAAATCGACTTAAAAAGTGGTCATTTCTTAATGTTACTGTCAAATCCTTTGAAGATTTAGGAGAAAGAATAATCATTTAACGCTTAACTATTTATGGTTCAAGGCCTTGAACCCTGATTGAGGATGAAGCAGATATCCACAAAGATATGTATGTATGGACAACTTGCCGAGCGATCGTATCCAAGCCATTGCGTTTCGCAATTAGAATGTTTATAAACCTCAAGATTGCAGCTACCGCTACTCGCTAAGGCATTTGTGTGTCCTTTTAATGACTTCTGAGGAACTTCAATGAAAAATCAACTAACAAATGATAATGTGCTCTGTTACCAGGACCATTAGGTGACAAATTCGCAAGATTATGGGAGGAGGAGGTGCAAAGAGCAGGAGGGAAGAGAAAACCCAGCCTGTTACGAGTAATATTAAGAGCTTATGCGGCCAGATGTATGCTGTATGGATTCGTTCTGCTAGTGATGGAGTGTGGGATAAGGTAAGAATACTTCTTTTCCACTTATCAATGTTCTCTGGCGACTATTATCATGTTTGCTGAGTGAAAATGGCTAGAAATGACCCAAAGTAAAGAAATTTTGAAGGAAAATGGGGAGACCTTTACCCAGCAGTGAGACACTATTTATTTTGAGACCTTTTGCCCAGCAGTGAGATACTGTCTATTAAAAAAAAAAGTAAAAAACTGGTTTCTGTTCAGATGCCAGCACCTTAACCTACCCCAATGTGAAAAAAATGTTTAATAGATTTTCAACTTTATTACAAAAGCAGAAGGTTCATATTAGATTGAGAAAATATTACAGTTTCTAGGTTGACGTTCTGGCTTCTGCCCATTCATACATACGTATACGCAATTACGTATATCATGGCGCCCATTATGTCTCTTCCAGATAAATAATTTGACACTCAATATCAAACAGGAAACTTTAAGTTAAACACATTTGTACTATGTCATCGTTTATCAGTGGTACTAAGCCTTTTATGGCCTACCGGTGGCTATCTGGCCTTCCTTGAAAAGCTGGATCGATTTAACTGTGCAGCTGCCTATTACAGTCTTTTTTCTTTTGTAGTGATAACGGTATTTTTAGCTTTTACAAAATCTTAGGTGTCAATCTAGTAATTAAAAGTGCATTTTCCCACGTTTTTATACACTCAGTTTCTCTTGTTTGTTGTTCTTTTTGGATTTTTGCAACTCAATTTTAAGGCACTTCCCGATAAGCTAGCAGGCTAAAACTTTGATCACGCTCTGAGTTCTGATGACAATACATAACTAGCTAAGAAACGTCATAACAAATCCATTATGGCGGCCTCCCCAAAATGGCGGACTGGCTGATTGAAATCCACCCCCATGATATGGGTATCAAATGAAAGAGTTTGCTGTCAGGAATACCAAAAAATAGTCACGTGATTTAAATCCAATATGGCGGACGTCCAATATGGCGGACAGGCTATTAGAAATGCACGGGTATCACATGAAAGGGTTTGCTGCCAGGAATAAGGAAAAAAAAAAATATTAGATTTAAAAATCAAAAAAAACCCACGTTTTAAAATTCCTAAAAATAAGAAAATAACCTTAAGGGGCTGAGAGAAGGGCCACTCAAAACGTGGTTGTGGCCCGGACTCTAAAAGACGGTCTGTTTATTTGGAAACTATTGTTTCATCTTCTCCATCGTATTGTAATAAAAATTTAAATATTATTTTCCCTGAAGGAATGAGCACATTCTCGAAAAGAAACCATATAAGTAGAAGTCAAATTATTTAGGGACCGGGGAAACCCATACAACTGACTTATACTGTTTGATCAATAAGGAGTACTATTACTATGACCCGAGAGTTCGAAACTCGAACTTATTGTGCGTTCTAGTCATCAGCGCAGGCGGCAAAACTAACACCTCGTTATGAGTAATAATATACTCGTATACTTAAAAACAAGCAAAATATACCTATTATATAAATTCATGACGATTAGCTCGGCTCGTGAAATCACGTTTCTTTTTTTCCTTAAAACCTATTTCGTAATACTGCTTTTATGTTACCTACGTAATACGATTTACCAAAATACTTTCGTGAAGAGGTAAAACTGTAATCAATACAGTATAAGAAAATCGCTTTCGTATTTTACTAAGTGTACTCATTTTATTGCTCGTACTGTCTGTGTATTTTGCCGCCCGGTTATGTCGACCCGAACTTGCTTGTAGTACGCCTATACATCAGGCTAAAACGCAATGTACACGAGCCTAAACAAAATTCGTTCAAAAGGACGCATATTCAGATGCCATATAAAAATAAACTGATTGCGTTATTTCAGTATGTTCTATTAATAGCAGAGTGCTGTTGCGGGGTCATATTCGTTTTTCCTGTAATGGTAGACATGTAACAATGATAAGATAGGAGCTACGATCAATATGGATACCTACTTAAATAATGTGCAGCATTATGCGCCAAAATTACCTGTTTGCTTTGATAGATGCCTCACGTGATATATTGCAAGGAAAGTAGATGTAAAATCGACAAAGTTGAATCATGACCCATTTTGACAATCAAACGTTTGAATCCGTCAAATTAATAAAGATCAAAGTCGTAACTATGGATATGTTTGTTTACGTGAATGTGGACCTAATTGTATTTGAATGTCTGTAAGAAAATAAGCTTATGGTGGGTCATAATTCAGCTTTGTCGATTGTACATTAAATGTAACTGTATGTGTATAGCATTTAAATAGTAGATTAACATTATCTTTACTATAGTTCAATTATGCGAAATAATTAGGATCAGATTTTAACTTTAAGATCTGACTTTTTTAACAAACATTTAGGTAGGTACACAATTTTCGTTTTATATCTCAATATCGACTTGTAAGTGGGTTTTCAGTCCCAATTTGGAACTGAAAATCTCCTTTTGGCACCCTAGTTATACAATTTCAAAGCTGTGTTTTTTTTATACACGTGCAATAATTTTATCGGTGTATCATGCAAAAAAAAAATAATCTGTTAGTCACACTATCATGTCGTCAAAATTGACATTTACAGGATAGTTGGCGATAATAAAACAAGAAAACCATGAAACTTGCTACTAATACCAATATGTATATCCAATGACATGACCCAGTGACTGACTCACCATCAAATTTTTGTCGAGTCATTGAATAAAGACAAACAAACTATGTTTGTCACACTAGGCATTACCAGCGGCTTCGTCTTTGTTTTTGTCGACAGTTATCCCACTAGCATATAATACTGGGATAAAAAATATTCTGTGTCAATGCTGGTTATAAACTATCTGTGTCATCTTCATCTCCCTGCTCTTATCCCATTTTACTTGGGGTCGGCGCAACACTTTCTTCTTCCGTTCTCCAATATCAGACGTCACAGCATCATTCACTCCTTTTTCATTCAAAATCTTTCATTCCTTAGACAATCCATCCATCAACATTCATACTCATCACTCTCTTAGTCACATGAGTCTCATCCCTCCTCATCACACGTCCATACCAAGACAGACGATTCCCATGAGTTTTTCCGTTACAGGAGCCACTTTCAAACTTACGTTTATAAACTTATTCCTTACTTTATCCATTCTTGTCACTCCATTCATCCATCTCAACATCTTCATCTCCGCCACATGTAATCGTTTCTCACCCATCTTTTTCAATGCCCAGCGTTCCGATTCATACAATACGACAGGTCTATCCAAATCCGTTCAGTACCTACCTAGTTTTTGTATGAAAATGTAATCTGTCCATCTTCACCACATTTGTTGCATATTTACATTAGATTTGTTCACAGAGCATAATATTATTACCAATTTGTTTATAATTAAAGGTGATTAACACTATGAATCACATGTTTTTGTGAAATAACATTAGTAACATTTCTAAGATAAATAAGGTGAAAGTGTTGAGAGATTATTGACACTGTACTGTTGTGATTTTGTCCTGTTGTTATATTGAGACCTTTTGATCTTTTATCTATGTATTGGGCTAGGCATCTGTTAAGGTTTGAGGACCAAAGATGTTTCCATGATCTGTTTCTGACATCCCTCAAAACATAACGAGGAGTTAATAGGTAGGAGGAGTTAAAAGGTATAAAATATTTAACGAAAAACAAAAAACCCGACCGCGTTAAAAAAAAAACTAAAAAGAAAGAAACAAGCCCAGTAGTTAAGAATTCACTCATTCACACTCACAGTCGGGGCCCATTCAAATTATACCAATCAAATCTTCCCAAGGGGCCCCGACTGTGAGTGTGAATGAGTGAATTCTTAACTACTGGGCTTGTTTCTTTCTTTTTAGTTTTTTTTTTAACGCGGTCGGGTTTTTTGTTTTTCGTTAAATGTTTTTTTTATTTCATACTTTTTGGTTACTTTTCAGAGAATTATTGTTTTGCTAAACAACTTTAAATCGTTATATATACTAAACTATTATTTTAAATGAAAAATCATAAAGGGAACCTAAAGATGATTTTAAAATACCTATTCAACGATACCCCACATGACATAGTTCATCGACATTTTTTTTTTTTCATTTTGACAATATGGCGTCTGGTTGTCGCTGTAGTGAATTTTGATTACTGTCATGTCTTTAGTGACACTCGCAAGGTTAAGACGAATCGATTGACGTAAAAATTATCAAAATCGGCCTACGCATTTGGTCTCTAGAACGCCACATAGAAACAAACATACATACATAGACTGATAAACACATTACCCTCCTTTGCGTCGCGCAGTCGGGTAAAAAGGCCACTTGTTTGACCGATAGTTAAGCTAACTATTGTTAAAATCTCATACATTAAAAAAAAAACCACCACGTTTATGTGTGATGCTTATTTTTTTCTCACATTTTCTTTTTTTCTGGAGATCATAGAAAAAAAAGAAAATCATTATATATCTTAAAGGGTGAGCCAGAGTAAAAATATAGTTCCATAAAAACGTCTATATCCTGACTTATGCCCAGGCCTTGGTAGGTGGTATTCTTAAATTGAAATTAGCATTCATAAAGCATCAGCATGCGGTCATAGATCTTTGGTGTGTCGCGTGTCGGTAAATTCTACGTCCGCGTCGGTTTTACGAAAGAATTTGGTTAGCTTACTTTACTACTAAATTATTTGAACTGGGGTCGCACAGTGGTCAAGATGTGAACAAAATTCATAAAAAAAATATGAATTTTTGTGTACTTATAGAAAAAAGTTTTAGTATCACGCATTAAAATATATTTATTAAAAAAAAAAACGCAGCTTTGTTACCTATTGGGAAACAGTTTCGCTATTTTGGTAGCTGACATCATTAACTATGTAAAATAATTTTTTTCTTGCGTTGAAATCAATAAATGTTATTATAATTGATACTTCTAATAACTTCTGTCTGTGCTAGGTTTCCATTCTTTTAGCGTGGTAAAATCATCAAATGAGTCCCCCCCACCCAGGGCAGAGCGGGACGGACTGTCAGACTCGTACTAACTAAAATCAACGGTGTCCTTCAATAGCCCTTTCCGGGGTCATGGTAATTTTTAAGTCCCGCGACTGTGCTAGATGACCATGCAAAATCTATCTGAAGACACAAGTTTTAATTGATGGAGTCATAATTTTATTCATAAATACTTATTACCTAGTAGGTACTTATCTTCTTACATTTCCGCATTGTCATCTGAACGCCACAACGTATTGACTTGGCATTCTAAAAGATTAACACATATTTTAAAAGTTTGGGAAATGACTGATCATCGCGCGGTTTTTACAGTGTTGAAAATAGTTTTTCCTGTTACTCAAGGTTGGGGGCGTCCATTCAATACGTGAGATTCTAGTTTACATAAATTACTGATGATGATTATGATGATGAACTCTGACCCTGGAATGTAGGTACGCTCTTTACGTTTCACTCGTACTGACTAAAATCCACAGTATCCGATCTGAGTCTGACAGTCCCTCCCTGGGTAGGAGCACTCATTTAATGATTTTCCCGAGATAATAGTCTGACAGTCACTCCAGTCCCTCCATTTGTAGGAAGACTCATTTAATGATTTTCCCGAGATAATAAAAAGATTGGTGCAGTGGCTGACCGTTCGACTCCTGCGCTGCGTGTCGTAGGTTCGATTACACATTTGTACTTCAGTAGTTAATTTATATAGCTAGAGGATAGGTGTTTCCATGATAACAAAAGGAACGTAACAATTCAATGGTCTGTCACGTGAGAATGATAAATAATATCTTTACAGTTAGTGAACATAAAATCGCAGGAAGTTTACATACGATACATGTGTAATAGAGAGAAACAATAAGTGGAGATATTCTTCTAAGAAAGTTTTCAGGAAAAAAGAAATTGACTCAGAGCTATTACTTTTAGAATACGCCTTTAGTAATGAGTAATCTGATCGTGATTTTTTTTTTTGTAAAACCTTCAAAAATAAATTATGATCAGGTTGACAATTGTGTGTTTGATTGCATGTCCTGCGTCACGCGAATTCCAACAGTTATCACCAAAATCGTGAGTGTAGTGAATGTTTCCATAAAAAATCATGACAATTTATATTGCCAACTTGGTTTTCTATAAAAGAAACATGTACAAAAAAAAAATCTTTTCTTCTTTTCTATAAATACTTAATTAATTTTCCTTCAAACACGTGTGAGCAATGTTGACATGGCATCGATCATCGTACTAGGAAATGCCCCGCCTAGTACGTACTTAACACAATGTCGAGGTTCTACAATCGTCTGTCGCCACGGTGACGTAAAAAATCAACAATCATCATGCGAAGTCACTCGTATTGTTTATTTTACCTATTTTAAAGTCTATAGAGATAATCTGACTTGCATTGTAGTACGTGTAAATACTGTTCAGTCAGTTAGGTTTTTTTTTATACGGGTACTTACATACTAAAAAAATGTGCACAGTGGGGTATCTCTTACGTAAGATGGACATAAGTCATAACATCACGTGACATTGTATACGTATGAAACAGTGACACAGAAATACTTATTAAAACATGAGAGAAATAAAGTCCTTCAACACTTAGAGCTATTTAAAGATCAACGTTGCTAGTAAAATGCATTTTACTGAATAAATTAGACAATCAAATTCCGAAGTCCTTGATTTCATTATTCAATGCAATTAAAACTACTTGTATAACAAGTTTATCAATCTAATTTCTTGTACAAGATTGTATATCACATAAGATAATGATGGACAAGTCCACAAGAACAGCCATTAAAAGAATTACCCGTTATTACTTCACTAAGTAATGGAGGCAAACATGTAAACATCGAGTGATAAATTAATAAGAAAACGTCCAGCTGTGTAACATAATTTCTAACTGTGCGGCATTGCCTTGTTATTGTGTTGCCATGACAACTTAATTAACATGTGCGACGTTAATCGTTGTTCTTTTTTGCGAAGGCCCAAGAATATTCAGATGTTCTGACTTTATTCGTCTTAAGTGTAGCAATAACACCGTTATTAAAGTTGTAAATTAATTAAGAGTAAAGTTAATTACTTGTATGAATAGAACCGAATTTTTGGTACATAAATAGCTACCTATCTTTTGCCTTTGGGTTTACTCCTGTTACAGTTGTAAAATTATTATGAGGAAGTTTTTAAGGTCATTTGGGGATAATTTAGCTTCTCATTTGTGAAAGAATTTACGAAATAGGATCAGTTGTTCCGGTGATTATCCCTTAAAAGATTCTAGCTTTATCTCTTCATAATTTAGGATAGATATCAGCTTATTTCGTAGATTTCATATTAAAACAGCTCAGTTACAGCCATAATAGAAGTATACGGAGTAATTAAACAATATTAAATGCAGCCTGTTTCTTATCGACGTACGATCAATCTTTGAAGTACACATCACCTTGTTTTTTAAACACGTGTAAATGTTTCTTGCCTCCACTTTTATTGACCGACTTTGTTGTGCAAATAGATTGGACTGACAATCTGCAACAATTAGTGTGGAGAGCATGTGTACCACAATCGCTATAAACATTGCTTGTGTCTCGATCGAATTTAAATTTGATGACAGGTTTATTGGTCGTTATAAAACTTTGATGGCCTAAAATTAGCATAATTACTATATTTCGATACGTGAGGTCATGGTTTCTGGGGAAACACCTCACCTGAGTTATTCATATTATATTGATTTATTCTGTTTCCTAGTTGAATGTAGCCATTAGCATTATGAAATGTGTTCTTATACCTGAGTCTCTGAAACGGCCAATGTAATGCAATATTCTAAATGATTCGCACCACAACGTCAATGGCTTTTCTTCTATTATTCATTCACGAAGTGTATGTGTGAATGTTTAGGAATATTGAAAAGTGGCCTTGATAGACAGCTGCCCTTTAAAAGAAGAAAATAAACATACAAAATGGTACCTACTTGCATTTGTGATTGACAGTTTTTGATAAGACAGACCATCGATACGAAGTAAAAATTTGAAGGTTAGACAAAATATAATGAAGATACAATTCGCTTAAACGCGTGCTCAAAAATACAGGCAACTGGCAAACAACATAGCCTTTATACGTCACCGTTGTTTGCTCGTGACCTCGGCCGTGTAATGTCTGTATTATCTAACAGCTTACACGTCCGTCGCAAACCGACGAAAGACGCGAGCCAAACAGGTCATTAATCCTTCGACCGTAGGTGAATTCGACGGTTCTTGCATCTTACTACGATAAACTTGTGAACTACTTTTGTTTTGACTATCTACGTTGCACAATTATTATTATTATTATTTAAAATTATGATTTTGTCCAGCAATTGACTCACCGCAGCACACTGGGCATTTGGAGATAAATCTTTGACCTTTGTCTCTTATAAGTAAATTTTTTTCTGCGTATTCTACACGCAACTAATTACCATTACATAATACATATAAAAATAAATTGAGCTATTAATAACCTAAGATTTCCACTATTACGTATGTTCGTGGTTGTAATGTATGAAGCCACGGTACTTGCCAATTTCCCATTGATCGATACGATATTGTTTCCTCTTCAAGTTTCTCTTACAATACCATGTTTTTCAGTCTCAAGAAAAGAGCGAATATTTATTAAATAGTCTATTCAATCTTGGTTTATTTTGAGTTTATACACTTTTATAAATGTGTTTTACCCTCAATTGAATATTATGTTTAGTGTTTTATTTATAGCATTTTATAATTGGTACCTGTGTTCGTACTATATTTTCCTTGCGTGGATCATCTATATCTATACAATGGGTGGGTTACTCAGCCCATTGTTACTGAACAGTGTTTGTTACAAGACTTTTGGAAATTTGCGGATTTATACATACGGATTTTCCTCGGTATAACGCTGCATTTCTTATTTGGATAACGTTGAACAAAATCGAATAAAATTAAGTGAACTTTGAATGGCGTCTTAATAACAGGTTCTTGGGCGCAAAGTTCAGTCATTGTGTTGATAAGCAGTTGTATTTTGTCTAACAATTTTTGTTTACTTACCGACGAATCCAAAGTCCAAACTCCAAAATTGAAGATAAAAACTTGACTTATTTTTTTTTTCATATAAATTAAATATGACCTTTACTTGAACTTTTGCTCTGAATGCAATCATAAAACCAGATGAAAATTACAGTTCCTGATTTATCCACCTGTAAGCCATATTTTTAAGTAAGTAGAATTGTAACTGACGGACTACTTAGATTTTTCAGCCACATACTCCATTAACTACAGATTTTTTTATTTAGGATTTACATTATGGTCGATTATCGCGCATTTCCAGTTCGTGCGAACCATCCAATAAATTATTGCAAAGATTTTTTACAGTTTATTCAAAACAGCTGTAAAATGATTCATCGCGACCTACTGTCTTATCTCTATTGTTTGAATATTAAATGCTAACATCACTTCTATGTAATGAGAAGCGTCCGTGCAATCCACAATTGTATACAATCAATACCTCCTTCCTGTGTGACTGTGTACTTCGTAATATCCGTCGTATTGTCATGCCAAAATGTTTGTGATCTAAGCATAGTTTAACGAAAATGGCCGATAATGTTGCTACTCTGCTGGGACACGACACAGGACCTTTATGAGAGTGGGATTAGTGGGCGTTGATAGATTATGAATTTGCTTCTTAAGGCGGCGCTAGTCGCGAGCTCGAACTCATTGGCAGGCATGGTCAAAAACCATGATATTTCACCGGAAATCGAGCCATATTGTTCATGTGTGCGCGAGCGTCATCCCCCCGTGGAGAAAACAGGGGAAAACTTGAGATGCACGATCATTCAGAGTAAAAGGCGCGCGTAAAAAAATACGAAAAAGCCTTTGGCTGTTGGGGTTTTATGAAAAAACCACTGCACCAATTAATTTCAAATAAAATTTATTAAATTCTTCGATAAATTTGCTGTGTCGGTACGGACTTCGTTTTGGAAATTTGATGCTTCTTTAGCTTCTAATTTACACCTAAAGTTGTGTTAAAATTAGCAAAAAAATGAATCTTTAGAAGCTCGAACTTTTCAATAGCTTCATATTTTACAATTCTGCTTCCGTACAGATAAAATTAATAATGAGACAAAACGATACCATGTTTAATTTTGGATGTACTTTGTCAAATAGTGGAGTAAAACCCCAACGAAGTTTCTATGGAAAAAATGTTGACTTGTTTGACCTTAAGACATGGAAATACAGCATGCAGTTTTAATTTTTGTTTCTTAATGACATAATTACTGCATAATTACGAGTACTAAGCTGTTGCCAGCGGCTTCACCCGCTACAACTCGAAAATTTTCCCACGGGAACATAAAATCTAGATAAAAACTATCCTATGTGTTAATCCAGGTTATAAACTATCCGTATACCAAATTCTAGCCAAATCCATTCAGTGGTTTTTGCGTGAAAGAGTAACAAACATATCTACATACACATAGGTACATACATCCTCACGAACTTTCGCTTTATGATATAAGTAGGATGGTTGCACCAAATGATGTGTTCGTATGTACATACTGTCTTAATGAAATATTATAACAATAGATGAAAGAAAACTTTCACCCACATTCCCACATAAATAGGCAAAATGCGAAAAAACAATCATTAGACAAGATAGTGGTCAAACGCGAGTTTGACCACTATCTTGTCTTGCGTGGCACGCTTGCCAGAAGTAACTTATTCGCTCCTGATTTTGAATGCTGATATCATCACAACGTTTTCTTCCTCCGAAACTGCTGGTTCGAAGTCCAAATCCACGACCTACGATTGGGGGCGCAACCACTGTTACCACTGCTTAATGACTAATACTTTTAACAGAATAATAAGGCGCCTTGCGCTTCGCTAATCTGTCATGGTTTGCGGTTTTCCCCTTACTTTTTGTAGGTTAGGTCCCTACTCCTGACCCTCAAGTATTTGATATCACAATTAGTTATGTTACTAATGGAAGAGAACATTATTTGCTATAACTGTGTGTTTATCAGGAATTGGCGGATGTCAAACCCTTGTCCAACTGACATATTATTTATTATTGTAATTGACCCCTCTGTTGCTATACATAACCTGGCGAAATGTGGTATGAGGCACACCTCCGTCTAACCCTTCGGTGAATACGGGCGTGATGTTATGTTTTTTTTTATCAATCTTCTGTGAAATCGTTTCATAGATAAAATAAATCAAGAGAAAACAAGACAGCATGTCTTCTATTTTCTCTTAGTTCTCTCAAGAAATAAGTAACTATGTTGTGTTGTGTTTGTAGAATTCTTACACAATAACAGCCACCCTGTTATGTAATGTTATCCACTAAGTCAAGGACTATTTTTTACCCCCTACCCTATTTGGCCTATTGTGAGAAACTTTTTATTGATTCCCGTAATATTCTTCCTTTGGCTTGCGATGCGAATTTTGTAATATTTCTGTTGGCTCTAGGGAAAAATCTATTAAAATTACATTTGTAATTCTTCTTCTCATAAGTGGAGTATCGTTCACAGCTGTTCAAACAGTATTTGTGATAATAAGTATATTTATTTTCTACTTTACTCCACTTTGGCCCTGAATTGTGAATACTAGAATCCATGAAGACAGGCCTTTGCCCAGCTGTGGGATGATGTCGGCTAGCAGTAGGTATCAGTATTTTCTACCAGCTTTTTCCTCCGGATTCGATCACGTTTATTTAGAATTTGTCAATCGATTCGGATTGTACATGTGGCGCCATCTATTACCAATTGAACATATTTGTTTACTTGGGAGCAATACTCAGTTTTAGGCTGTAAGATATGTTCACCTCTGTATACCTGACGACTATCAAAATCGGCAGGTTCGATACCTGACCAGGAAAATTGATTTTTCATAAATCTATTGACGCAGTTTAAGTTTTCGAAAGAAAGGCCCTTGAGAGTACTTTCACTATTTTTGAAAATCATCATATTTTAGATAAAGCCAAGAGATAAAAATAAATAAGATATATAAATATATTTAAAAAAAGCTATTGTAGATGGCGCCACCATAGCTTAATCCTAATCCGACCAATGACGTAGTACTATTTTGAAGTACCTATAAGCTTTGAACTGATTTGAACCAATGACGATGCTTGGAACAAGCTATACTAGCACCATTAGTTCCCCAGTTGCCATCCCCATTGAAGGAATATGGCGGATTTTAGTTGGTAAGAGTCTGACAGTCCTTACCGCTCCACCCACGGTCGGAGAACATGTTTAATGAATTCACAACGCCAAAAAAAAAAACAATGTAATTGAGTTAAAAATATCTCCATTACGTTATTACATTATCTTTCAAGTTTAGATACACAATGCGAAATATACATGCGTATGACTATTTTTGTTTATGCAGACGCAACAAAAATGATAATGTTATGTAAACAGAACTAAAGGAATGTGAAAATGATTAAAATGCATGTGAATTGCTTACACTGTTTTGTGTTTGGTAAACAAATAAGTACAAACGGCATCGCGGCTTTGTGAGACAAAACAAAAGATTCAATAAAAAAAATACCTACTTTTTAAGGAGCAATATCAAAGTCGGTTAAGGACCAGTTCTGTTATTAAACCCTAAACATATTTCAATCATTAGAAATAGATTTAAATATTGAAAAAAAAAATACTATAAATAAAGTAAAATATAATAATAAAGTAGTAAAAAAATACTATAAATGTATCTATTTCCTTTTTTGTTCATTATTGTTAACTGCTGGGAAAATCAGCTATAAAAAAAAAGTCTAGTAAAAAGAAAAACATTTACCTATCTATCTCTATCTTTTTGACTGACATTATCGCAACAATCAAACAATAGTATAATCGTATTATGAGCTATTACACAGTAGTATAAACATTATTACTATCTTCAATCTGTTTTGATAAGATAACACACTTTTTACTACATCTGAAGCAATCTAGTTTCTTATCGACGGATGTAATAATAGATAACTATGGGCTCTTATCTATTTAAGTATCAATAAATTATTAAGTATTACATAAACACTTGAGTTAAAGACAGTAATTTCACACGTTCGTATGTAAAACGGCGCCTTGAAACATTAAATTGTACTTTATGCACCTTTACAAATAGTACCATTTATTTTTTAAATGGCGGTATCTTGAGTTTGAATGATTTTAAAGATAGAGTTGCGAAAAATTTGACTTGTGAATAGTTGATAAAAAGCAGTTGAATAGCGGTATGTTTTCAATTAACTATGTAATTTGAACTTGGTTGCTACGCAAAAATTAAAAAAGTACTTCTAAGGAAAATCATAGTAGGAGAATAGGGCAATGGATGAACTGTATAAAGGACGATATGACCCATAACAATCTTTACACGACGAGTAATAGGCTAGCATGCAAGGAGAAAATATTTTAGGCAGACCCCAAACAAACCCAGATCAGACCGGAGTCTGATGGGTATGATAGGGATGATAGGAGTATGATGATGATGTATAATAATAATAATATTCCACAACTATCACACAACGCCATCTAGTCCCAAGCTAAGCAGAGCTTGTGTTATGGGTACTAGACAACTGGTAAACCTACTTATACAACATTATTTTTAGTATATGCGAAACCTGAATATAGTTTGTTCAGAATCAGTAACTGAATCGATTCCAATAGTTTTTACACAATGTTATATTTTTCAAAAAATTTTTAATTAATTTTTATTACCAATTAATTACAACACAATCACCGTACGGTTATGTATCTATTTCCAAACTATTATCACGAGTGTATAACACAGGAGACGCGGTTTACGCGGTTGTACCGCGAAATAATCATGTTTTTGAACGGAAAACCCGGTATTTTACAAGCTTATAACTATGTGATTTTTCATGATACGGTTTTAAAATTTTGTATATAGATTCTTTACTCAAAAATATTGGACAGGTGTATCGGGTTTCGCATAAACAAAAAATAATGTTGTATATTTTCTAAATACATACATAATAGAGAAATTACACCCAGACACAGAACAAATGATCATGCTCATCACACAAACATTTGTCCTAGGTGGGAATCGAACCCACGACCCCCGGCACATAGCAGTCAGGGTCACTAACCACTAGACCAACAGGCCAGTCAAAAATAGTATAGGAAATGGCAAGAGATAATATCATCCAGTTTAGTATAGAATCTAAAGAATGTAAAGAAAACAAACCGGAGTTTTTTTATACCAACCAAAATAAATAAAGCCACCTGCAGACATTCCTGAAACAACCATTCCTGAAGTATCCGTAACCCCAAAAACTTACAGAACCCAGAATATATCCTAAATAACCTTTAATCCTTTCCTATCCTAACCCTTCCTTCCATCCCACAGGATCCAACAGCCACGCATGTTAGGCTCCTTTTTGAGCACCTTCGGGCGGTCTTCTCACGAGGAAATGCACAGGCGTCTGATGTTACTACGTGGTCAGGTGGCCAACACTGACAAGTGAGAGAAAATATAGCGTTAAGTTGTGGGTAGTTGTAGAATATTTGTAAGTACAGCTTATTGGGAGTAGGAAGCAGTCGCCTCCTTTTGCGAAGCTGTCATGCTAGCGAAGAAGAGACGCGAAGGCGGGACGCGTGAGAGAACAGCGTCCACGTCTCAACCAAGCCGCAGTGGTAGACGCCCACGGCGATGGTTGTCGCAAGACGATCTCCGGCCAAGTTCCACACACGCCTCAAAGAGTGTCAGCACAATGTCGGGGCCCCCCTTTAGAGGGTCAAAGTCTCAAAGTCAAAGTCGGAGTCGCGGTACTAAACAGCAACTGTGACCCTGGAATTTAAAGAGCTATTAAAGGACACCGAGGATTTTAGTCAGTACAAGTCTGACAGTACCTCCTGCCCTGCTCTGGGTGGAAGGACTCATAATGATATTTTCCAGGCTAAAAAAAGTATAGCTTATTGGCATAGTAGATGTTGACATAGCAATAGCCGAGTAATCTTTGATGAAAACACCTTGTTTTTCTGATGGCGGAAATTTCTTAATTTGAGATTATACGTAGAATTAGTATGACAGGGCTTGGTTGTTACGCAAAGGGGTTTTAATGTTATCTCATTGAAATATCAAATTAATCTTATCAGGTCTTAAAAATTAAATTGACTTCCTTGTGGGTGAGTGTTTTGATCTTGGTAGTTCAAGCGTATTAAGTATCTATTGATTTATATAAAAACAAATAAAGTAGCCTATTAATAAACTTAGGTATGGGTAACGTTGTATAATTTACATTAGTTAGATATTTTACCTAATTAAATTCGATTTATTTATTTAGATACTGGTAAATCAGTAATGCTATTATATCTACCTTGTAAATGTGTTTAAACGGTTTAATAGTGAGGGTTTACGGCGGGCTATATACCTTCTCCTTTTTTTCCTTACCTGCAATCTCTTACTAGTATTGTACTCATCCATTATACACAAATATCACAATGAGATTAACTTTGATTTAAAAATTACTTTCATATACTGAAGTATTGAAAAATAGTATACATACTTAATATTTGCAAAAAAAAAAAAACTATTATTGGCGGCACCTCACTTTTACGTATCGCAGTCAACCCGATGCCCCTGCAATGTGCACACTGAACATTTCGTTATCCGTTAATATCACCAAAATTCATCAAAATACTTGTGATTACAACACCAGGATTGCACAGCCAGTGTTCCTGGGCAAGCTGGTGGAGTACTACAGCCCTGGGAACAAAATGAAACAAGAGGAGGCCTACATGTACGCGGGCGCCGTGGTCCTGTGCTCTGCCCTCAACGTGTTCGTCGTGCATCCGTATATGATGGCCATCCTGCATATGGGCATGAAGTTCCGTGTCGCTTGCTGTTCACTTATTTATAGAAAGGTGAGTTACGGCGCATGTTTTTATGTAAGAAATTATTTGATTGTACAAGACTGGGATGTTCATCATCATTTTATCCCGAAATCACGCACTGTTATGTATACGCCATTTCTATTAAAGTTTTGGGTTCTGTGAGTCCTTCGTTCAGGTGATTACATTAATCCCTCAGCACTTGTGATTAGCCGAGTGCCTTTTCACGTTACCGAATTCGATTTCACAAAATGTTGATTTAGCATTTTTTTTTATTTATTGTACCCAGCAAATGTCAGGTTAGTTCGTTCACAAATATATTTATCTCCTCCTAAGCAGTATTACAAATTGTAGTTAAATAGTACCTTCGTTGTTATCAGTCCTCAATTTCATAGGTTTACAGCATTTTCGCGTGTCTGATAGTTTATCGTTAATTTCATTACATTCGAGACCTTATTTATTGACATTCATACAATATATTTTTAATTGTCAGAAGTTCTTCTGTTTGTTGTAAATGATTGTTTATTTTATCTGTTAAAATTGTTAAATAATGTGTACTTTACGGATTACTTATCTGTACAGTAGAAGCTCTAAACTAATATTGAAAACATAATGTTGGTTTGTTTAATAAACTGAAGTTTTACAAACAAGTGGATAGATTCTGAAGATGCAAAAGCCGAGTCAAATATAAGTTATACTAAAATGGGAAATATTGTCGGGATGTTTACACAAATGGTTTGTAACCTTATCCAGGTTATTTCGTTGTCATGGATTTAATTTTCAAATCCGATCGTGTTTTTAAATTTTCTGAATAACTGCAGATATTTATTTCCAAAAAACTTATTCAAAATCGGTCCATCCGAGTCTAAGTGCTTCGTTTACTACCAAACAACATCTAATTTTTAAATAGAAGTAAGATTATTTGCCTCTAGCTAGACTAAATAATTCGTAAGAAGTTTCCTTAGTCAAATTCTGATACAACGTTCAGAAATAGTTTGGTTGAAAATGGGAGATCTTCACCTTGAGATCTTTACGGTTCGCTAAGCATTTAATTATTAAAGCCTTGACAATACTCTGTTTGCTCACATGAAACATTACTTTGTATGACAATTTTCACATTATTATTTTCGCAAAAAATGAATTAAAAAAAAAACGTTTAGGTTATTCATAGGTAAAGTTTACTTTATCATATACTTACAACCTTACTCACTGCCTTATGCCAGTAGCATTGCTTATGTCGACAATTATTCCATGGGATTAAAAGCGTGTGTAAAAGACTTTATGCCAAATAATATTAAGATCCGTTTAGGTCTTCTGTCATGATTCTATAACAAACATCCTTCTATTTGTTATTATGGGGTTATGCGTCGTAAAATCATCAAATGTGTCCTCTAGCCCTACGAGAAGAGGAAGAAACTTATTAAAGAAATAATTTAATTTATTTTCTTATTGACCAAAAATCCAACCTTTTCTTTCACTTGCTCTTTCATTTTCAGCGCCATGGTGTCATTTTAAGACAGATTGAGAATCGATTTTGATGAATTTTGTTCACTTTCCAAAGTCACGATAACCTGCTAAGAAAGTCCCGCGACCCAACATCCATCCATTCATCCAAACTTTGATATCTTTAAACGAGCAATTCTTGTATATTTATTTATATACACATATAATCAGGATCTCGGAAACGGCTTCAAGGATTTTCATGAAAGTTAGAGATTAGGGGTTTTTCGGCTCAATGAATCGATTTATCAAGGTTCGAGAAAAGATCGGTTCCCAAGATATAGACATTTTAAAAACCTAGCGAAGCTCGTTCAACCAGATATTCTATAATAAACCATTAAATTTCTTACATTTTTCCAGTCACTACGGCTATCAAAAACAGCGCTGGGCGAGACAACAGTGGGCCAGGTAGTGAACCTCCTCTCGAACGACGTGAACAGATTCGACGTGGCCATCATCTTTCTACATTATCTATGGATAGGGCCACTGGCCACTGTCATCATTACGTACTTCATGTGGGTCGAGATCAGCTGGGCAGCAGTCGTCGGAGTCGGGTTCATGCTGGCATTCATACCTTTACAAGGTAAGATATTTAAAAAGTATCGTCTATGCGATTGAACTATGAAGGTTAATTTGCTGACACCGTATTGTGACGTCATATATTATCGTCAAGTATTTTGTTGTTTAGGAAGGCCACATACAGTCGGCCAAGAAAGTGGTGTACCACCCTAAGGTTGAATATCGCTTGCAGATTCATAGGTGATAAAGATTAGTTTCGCTTGCAGATCGATCTGACAACTTCTATTGCTGTCTTTATCTGATTATTGATAACGACTATTACTGTTTGTAACGTGACAGCTGTTCTTAGTTTGAACTTGATGGAACCAATGACGTCGTAAAATCAACGGCGGGGGGCTGTAGATTTTGATGACAAAATTGTATCTACAAATTCAGAATTGTAATCAACAAGTTACACAAAATTGTAAAGGCACAAGGCGAATCCACAAACCTACAATTTCTGTAAACTTGTAATTACAATATCAATAAAAAACAAGCTGAAAATAGATTTATCCTTTTATTAAATTTCTACAATCAATTTTAAAATACTTATAACAAACAAAAACATAGCATATATAGTAATATTTAGAAGATATTGAAAATTTTAAAAAATTAGAAACGGGTGTAACCGCCGTTGGCCTCTATAACCTCTAAAAGACGAGACCTCATTGAACCAACAAGCCGTGAGCAAATATCGGTTCCCCGCATTTCCTCCCAAATATAATTACAGTTAGTCACTGTAATTATATTTGGGAGGAAATGCGGGGAATAAGAGCTTGTTTGGTTCTTTCATTTTGATGCGACCATCGTTGGACCATAAGGCCCCAAAGATTTTCTATCGGGTTGAGGTCCGGCGATCTTGAGGGCCACTAAATTACCCTCACGTCAGTGTGTGAACGAAACCAGGCTCTTACGATCCTCGCATTATGAATTGAACAATTATCTTGAACAAAATCAAATTGTGGCACTTCGTTCTCCGGGTAAACATTACGGACTGTCGGTAGCATTGCATTCTGAAGCACGTCGATATAATTTACAGCCGTCGCTCGAGGAGGTAGAGAACACAATTCTCCTACACCATCCGCACTCATCCAGCCCCAAATATTTACGGAAATTCGACCTGATTCTCTATTTGGAATTACATGATCATCTTTACACCGTGTTGAATTATATCGCCAAAGGTGAAGACGTCCATGCTGACTGGATTTAAACGTTTTTTCATCACAAAACACTGTATTAGACCAATCAAACTCTAAGTGCTCTCTGGCGAAGTTCAGACGAGCAAGTCTGTGAGCATCCGTCAAATATATTTTCTTGGCGTAATGCCTGTGGTGCAACCCCATGTAATGTAGATGATTCCTTATTGTTTGGGCACTCACATCGAACATCTCCGCAAAATGTTTGGTGGGCTTAAAACCATTGATTTCATATTCCCGTCTCATGAATTCTCTATCGTTATTGGAGAGTGCAGGCCGGCGACCACTTCTTCTGTGATCCAACAAACTTCCCTCCTCTCCTTCACGACGAATCCAAAAGCGGACAGAACGCCTCGATATATTCAAATTCCGGGATATCGCACTGATACTGCTTCCCTCATTAAATTGGGCAATTATTTGTGCTCTTTCGGCAATGGTCAAGTTGGCAGGCATTGAGATGATTTTATATGCAGTTGATTGAAAAATAACATGGAAAATATATCGATTTTTTGCATATATTTGACAAAATGTCAATTGTCAGTTTTCTTTTTCAAATGGAATTCGGTTGTCTATTTAAATGGTTTTTATTACTTTTGTTTGGAAACATTTCAATTGCTTTGTAGAAACTAATGTCCTTTTCATTTATACTAAAGGTTAAAATGTCATGTACTTATATGTGACATATGACGTATGAATACTAAATACATAGGTTTACGTCATGATAATGTTGTCTCTTTCAGTAATATCTTTTTATAACGAACCTTGTTGTAATTTTCGATGACCGGGAAACTAAATCAAAACTGGTACACCACTTTCTTGGCTGACCGTACATCAGTTTTCTTTTTCCGTTCGGAATTTGAAATGATGAATAAATACACGCACCCAAAACATACGCACACATTTGTATGAATTCACTATGTTCGAATAGAAAACAGGTCAGGATTCCTGATCAGGAAAACTGATGTATGGGGCCGGCCTTAACGTTCGAGTGACAGTTGACAGATGAATATCATTGCCATCACCCTTCATAGTTGAACCACAGGTTGAACTGTATATCATCATTTTATCTAGAATTTAACCTGTAAGTGTCCCAGTTCATTAGTCGGTCAGGTCAAGCCTGGGTGCCGTAACCAACTAGTTCTTCCATGACATAATTTCGTATATCATTGTGCGAGCTTATGGAAAGATGCTGCGTCGTCTACCGTGAAATAACACGACCGTCGACCTCCGCGGCGACATGTAGTGCTATTCTCTTTAGTGGATTATTATCTATGCTCCAGAAAATAAAGTTGGAAATGTATTAAAGACAAACGGTAGCTTCAGCGCCACTGCGGCGCTGTCTTATCTGGAATAGAATAGAATATAGCGTGCTGCCTAATACTCTTGGACACAAAGAAATATAAATAGCGACTACCAATTTAAAAAAAGCGACCATCAATAGTAAACTTAGTATTCTGAAACGTATATTCAAATGACCAAAACGTCTGTCGTCGTCAATATTAATTTAAGGATGATTAATTGATTTCTACTCTATAGTTTAGCTTTAGATCGATATCCAACAATTGTAATTCCAAGCGGTATCCTTATAAAACTATGTAGTCCCTTATTTTTCAAGTATTCTTTGACAAGTAGTGCCACCCTTAAGTATCAAGTAACATTTGACGTACATAAAATGATTGTTTGTTCACGTGTGCAAGAAATAGGTCAATTTATATAAACTTTCATTAACAAGTTTGTTTGCCATCTTCAAACATTTCTTATTTTGTTGATTCATCGTGTTAAAATAATATAGTGTGCCTGAATATTAAACTAATCGTCTTCGAATTTTTGGTTCTAGGACATGCCGGTTTCCTCACGATGTTTTCCTTCACCGTTTTTGAGAGCAGTGGTGATGAAATAAATTACACAAAGTAATGCCCCTGGCAGGGTTCGAACCTACGACGTACAACTCGTAAGTCGGAACCGATACCACTGGGCCACCACTGCTCTCCACTGCTCTCTTTCTTAAATCTAGATACTAATATTATAAAACTGAAGAGTTTTGATTAGTTGAACGCACTCGGGAACTATTCTAATAAAAAACTACACGTGAAAATCAACCTTGCTACTAAGAAACAAAGATGCAATTCGATTGACTTGACGTTGTCGTTTGACATCGTGTTTTGTTTTTCATCTACCCATAGATGACAACGTGTTTTATGTCTTATGTCATAGTGATAAGGTTGATTTTCACTTGTAGTTGGAATTCGTTCGAATTGCATCGTATCGCGCCATAAGCAAAGTCGCTAAGTACACATTTCTTCGAATTCAAATTCCTTTATTGCCCACTGAATCTGAAAGTCCTTCGGGTATGACACTCGTAACGACGAAATTATACAAATTTTATGACAATCGTAAACGCGAGTACGAATAATACATCGTTAGGCACTCCAATGACCAAAACAACACTTATTTAAACGATATTTGTTTGTTCTGTATCTTATGTTGAGAACAGTGGTGGCCTAGTGGTGTTCAGCCAGGTGCATTACTTAGTATAATTTATTTCATCACTACTGCTTTCAACAAAGGTGAAAAGGAAAACATTTTGAGCATACTGAATGTCCCACAACCAAAAATTCGAAGGCATTTGACATCTACCAACCCGCACTCGGCCCGCGTAGTGGATTATGGCCCACTCCCTCTCACAGAGAGGAGGCCTGTGTCCCAGCAGCGGCTACATTAGGCTGTTCATGATTTATCTTATGATACGAGTATGTTCTATGGGACGCCCCGTATCTAAATAGAACATTCAAATACATTATGGTAAATCCATATTGTATTTGTTTTAGCTCACGTTAGAATTGCGTGAAGATCTATGATGTCATCATAGGGCTTTCCCAGTTTTTGTTTGAGTTATTAAAACAACAATAAACCTAACCTATGCTACTACTTCGCGGGAACGTATACGAAGGATATCGTAACTCTGCAATGTAAATGGCAACTGAATGAACGTGTCAAGCTTTAGTCAGTGAGAGTCTGACAGTCCCGTAAGCCTACGTTACACTAGGGGGGCAAATGTTGCGGAACATGTCCCTCAACAACTACTTCAAGTGTCCAGAAGAGTCCCGGCCACACTAGTCAAGTAGTCATAGAAAGGCGCCCGAGGAAGTGTTCGCTATAAGTGCAGCGTACATAGTAATTAAATCGAATGTGTTGAAACTTAAGAGAAAGAGAAGGCGTGGATGCGGAACCTGAAGTTTATATTCTATGTGATATCGATCAGCGACACTGACGCGGAGCACGTGTTCTGTCTCTCGGGGTGGGAGAAAGCCACATGCCCCGCATCACGTCAAATGTTGCGATGCAAAGTTGCAGCGTCACGTATAAATATTAGGTGTTGCGCGTCGTGTTTCGGGACAAAATGTTCTTTAGAAACAGGTAAAATCATCAAATAAATCCTTCATTCGATGATTTTACACAACAAAAAAAAACTGTCTTTCTACTGCAAAAGCTTTCGTTACACAAGGTTATCACTTTTGCATTTTCTGGCCAATTTATAATCCAAAATCAGTCGTCGTGACAGCTCGTCTCGTCTCTCAGTATAGTTCCTATGCGTGACAACCTTGACCCAGTTTTATTATTAGCCAAGTTATATTTTTAAGCCAAAATCACTGTGATTCTGGCTTAAATAAAAAATATTTGTATAAAAAGTAACAGCTTCCAATATTTATTTTGTTTGACAGCTTATTTGGGCAAGCGCACATCAGTGCTGCGATTAAAAACGGCGCTGCGGACGGACGAGCGCGTGCGTCTCATGAACGAAATCTTATCCGGAATACAGGTCATCAAAATGTACACTTGGGAGAAGCCGTTTGCGGACCTAGTCGCCAAAGCGAGAAAGTAAGTATAATAGGGTAGTTTCCAGGGTCAAAATAATTACATTCTATTTAGTCCGTATTTTAGATTATAAAAAAATATTTGACACGTATTTTTTCTTTTTCGGTTAAACAAAAAATAACAAAGATAATATTATAATTAATATAAATATTATAATAGCCTATTTAAGTTACCTGTCACGTCACCTTGCGCGAAAAATGCCACGCATCATGACGTCACACGTAACTTTAATTGTTTGTGAACGCACACACGAATCCACGGTACAGGAGAAATTCCTAGATCATACTTTTTCTTATTGATAGCGTGGTAAATTAATTTCTTTATTTTTAGAGCACATTTTATGATATTACACTTGTAATTAATTAATTCTTCATTTTTCTTACCCTAATTCTCCCCCTTTTATCACCAGACGAGAAATAAAGCAGATCCGTGCGACATCATACATCCGCGGAGTCCTGACCTCCTTCATCATGTTCACGACTAGGATCTGTCTGTTCTGCTCGATCCTCGCGTACGTGCTGGCGTATAACGTGATCACAGCCAAGCAGGTGTTCGTCGTCACCAGCTTCTACAATATACTGAGGCAGACTATGACTGTGTTCTTTCCACAAGGTGAGTTTATATTGTGAAACTAGCTGTGCCCGCGACTTCGTTTGCGTAGATTTCGGTACTTAACAATTTATCTATCTACTATATAAAAATAAGTCGGGTTTTCCTTCCTGACGCTATAACTCCAGGACGCACGAACCGATTTCCACGGTTTTGCATTAATTTGGAAAGGTCTCGGGCTCCGTGAGTTTTATAGCAAAGAAAAACATCTGGTGGCGAAACGGAGTTCGCCGGGTTTGCTAGTTTTTATAAAATTGACAAAGATTCATACAAACTTTCATCCCATATTTTAGCCCCTTGGGATACTTGGGGGTAGAATTGATCAAAATTTCTTAGCGGATGCCTACGTCATGACATCTACCTGCATGCCAAATTTCAGCCCGATCCGTCCAGTGGTTTGGGCTGTACGTTGATAGATCACTATGTGTGACGTGGTTGAAGTAAGCAACAGGGGCGCACGCGCAGACTAAAGAGCAATTTTAAAATGCCGCTCTACCTTTTCAGTACCTCTAAAGTTCTCTTTTAATTTTTTTTAATGAAAAACAAGCCGAAAATGTTTATCAAAATATCTAGTTGTCAAGAATTAGCAGATTTTATGGCCCCATTAATGTGGTCACATAGTGTGGGGTTTATCACCATTTATTTGTAACTAATGGGTGCCTACACACTAGACGATAAAGGTAGAAACACGACACTAAAATATCGTACGCTCTCGCTCATTTTTTCCCTAAAAGTAAAACTACATTTATGTCGAATCCTATAGTAAGAAAGTGCTAAATGGGTTAACTTTCGAGTCAAATCATAAACGTAAAGCACTATGAATAGGGCTCCCTCGATGTGTCACTCGTTGTGTTGCCTGCCTAATTCTGACTTTATTTCAGAAGTTAATAAGTAAACCTGTTTTTCATAACCCAGGTATCGCCCAAGTAGCAGAAGCAACAATATCAATAAAGCGATTGCAGAACTTTATGCTTTACGAGGACACGAGCAAACCAGTGCCCGGTCTAGCGGAGATACAGACTTCCACCAAACGTAAGGGCTCGCCGCGCAAGTCTGATGACGTCATCAAAGAAGTTCTTGAGGAAAAGAGCGGAGGGGCCTCGCCTGAGCCTACGAAAGAAGAAGAGGCTAAAGGAAATGGTGAGTACAGTTGGATGTGGTACCTATGAAATTCATCGCATTGGCTTACACAATAGGGTTGAAATTGAATTAAATCAAGACTATTGACTGGAAAATTTAAAGTAATTTATATTTGTCTATGATTATCTGTTTGGAAAGTAATATATTTGTTTGTTTAACAATCTAGTCTCACTAATAGCTGGGCCACACTAACGGCATTTCCTGTTGATTTTCGCGATTATAAATCGTCTTTAAATGTTCGTATAAATGTTTTTTTTTAATTATTTTTTTTTAATGGTATTTGCATTTCCCTATAATGTGGCCCAAGTCTACAAATTATTAGCTTTAGGCTATAATTTCTCATTTGGTTTAGGGATAGGGTACTTATTTTCCCAGTAGCAATTTTCCGTCGTAAACCTTATACTCCCGGGCGAAACCACTGTAAATAGATTGAATTAGGAAAAGATGATTCACGCTACACCACCGTGCCGTGTCCGGGCCGAGCCCCGTTCGGGCCCCGCAAGCACTTTCAAATATTATGGTATACTTTTTGTGATTCATGCCTGACCGTACCTCGTCCGGAGATGTCGATGGATAATGTTTCCCGGCTCCAGCAAGTTTCGGCCCCGGCACGTTGTAAAGGATGAATTCACGCTATACTGCGCCGGAGTCGGGCCTCGGTGTCAACCTCAATCAAAAATCAACCTTATCACCACTCAGGAAACGCAACACTTGCTCCACTGGAATCTGGGGAAGAGGACGACCATGAGTTGGCAGCGCGGGTGGAGGAAGACGCGCGGGGGGTGCGACTAAAACATGCGACTGCCAAGTGGATCGTGTCGCATCCGGAGAACACGCTTACAGATCTGTCGCTCACCATCAAGCCTGGCAAGTAAGTTCTTTCCTTAGCTGTCTTTTTTTTTTGTTTTCGTTCTAATATCATCAAGTGAGTCCTCCCACCCCGGACAGGGCGAGAGGGACTTTCACTTGGTGTCCTTCGGTAGCCCTTTGTGTACCGGAGTCGCAGTATACGTATGTTCCGCAACTTCTTTAGCTGTCTTTGATCAAAGTCGCAAATGCTTGATCTACAAGAGTAGCGAACTCTTGTTGCTTCAATGTGAAATTATCACGGCTCTCTTGTCCCAGCCTCTGCGTAGTAGAAAGCCCTTTTGTGCCATGTTTTCCTAATCCATGGAGATCCAGTACTAGCGTTTCGATTTTCTGCACGCGTTGCACCATAAATAAATTCAATTGTAATTTCTCTCAATGTGACATCGATAAATCAGCAACTTTACCGAAAAAAAAAATGTATTCATATTTGTTCACTAGAATAATTGCAGTGATCGGGCCAGTGGGCGCTGGCAAGTCTTCGCTTCTTCACGTATTACTACGAGAACTGCCTCTACTATCGGGTACCGTCCATGTCGGTGGTAACGTCTCCTATGCTAGTCAGGAACCATGGCTCTTTGCTGGTAAGCATTTTATATACTAAGTTTTTGTGAGTACATTTTTTATATTTTATAATGTGTACACGAAGCTTTAGTATTAGTTATACAACATGTAACGTTAAATGCCCAAAACCTCTCGTGGGGTAACTCAGCCCATGTTACTAAACAATGTTTGTTCTAAGACTTTTGGAATTTCGCAAAAACCCATCCAGTAAGAAAAAGTAACTTTTTAAAGTGGGAATTGTATTTTTTTTTTTTTGTGAATTTCCAAAACTCTTAAGGTCTTCACACACAGCAGCTATAATGTACATTAATGTATATTACATCCTGGGATGTATAGCTTTAAATTACCTTAAGGTATCACACACACAACAGGTAATGTAATGTATCTTTCCCTACATTTCATAACATTCTTTTCGAAGAGAGATGTACGAAAATGTATTGAGATGTATTAAGATGTATCGAAATATAAATGTATATTAAAACGACGATATCTCCGAAATTCCGTTAGTTAGCCCGCTGGCAGTTATATCAATGGAATCTTCATTAAATTAGCTAACTAGTTATATATGGTTTAGTATGGTTTTGCCTTGTAATGTATTAGTAATGTAACGTGTGTTCAGTGTGAGGGAATTTTTACCAGTTTCTTGCGTAAAGGTAATTAGAATTCAAAAAATAAACCATTATTTCAAAATGTTATTGTTTTATTTCCACAAATACACATTATCTTACATAAATAAAACAAAAGAACAGACCTCGCCATACATTTTTTTCATCTCACAAGTTATAGCTGCAGTGTGTGGTTTCCTGACGGTTTCTATGGAAAGATGTAATGAGATGTATCGCTATAATGTACATCTTTACATTATAGCTGCTGTGTGTGAAGCCCTTTAGATTTTTTGTTTGTTCAGTAACATAGGCTGACTTACCCACGAGAGGTTTTGCGCATTTAACGTTACATGTTATATAAATTAAAAACGGTATCGTAACACTTTCGTACGCTAAACATAACACATTTTTAATATCAACCCCTGTTTTTTCCGACTCTATGAACATACGTATTTTTCTGAAACGATCACTCGCCTTTACATTACGGGAGCTTACTGCTGACGCGATGCGACGCAATTCGACCGATTCCAACTACGAGTCAAAATAATCCTTACCACTACGATATACAAAATAAAACGTGCGGTTTTTTACGAAAAACACGCTCGCCACGACGACGTTAGCCGAATTGCATCATTATAATCGTAGTAAAAGTGCGATTTTGATTTTTAGTTACTAGAAGTTGCAGTATCTTCTTAACAACGATCACATCTCAGCTGCAGTCTTAGACGTTTCTTCAGTCTATTTACGTGCACTGTCAAAACAAATATTGTATCGCTACTTATTCCACAGGCAGCGTCCGTCAGAACATTTTATTCGGTCAGGCGATGGACCGTCCACGGTACAACACAGTAGTACGGCGCTGTGCTCTTGACAGGGACTTCGCCCTGTTCCCGCACGGGGACAAGACTATCGTCGGCGAGAGGGGCGTCAGTCTCAGTGGAGGTAAGTGTTAAAACTTATCGAGAAAGAAAGAAAGAAAGAAAGAAAATAACTTTATTTGGCAAGCCATATGCACACAATTAGATATAATTACCTAAATACGATAACGCCATGAAAGATACCGTGTGCCGAGAACATTCTATTCATAAAGTCACGACAAAATTGTATAATGGCCGTTTTTTTCCGATTGGAGGGCCGTAGCAGTTGCGGGGCGGATCGCAACGGGAATTGTATTTTTTAACAGGCGCAACTCCATGTCATATGCGCGTATTTTGCGTGATCGCAAAGGGTAACTGAAAGCATAAGTTGAGTTTTAACTCGGACATTACATCCGCACCAAAGGGTTAGGAGTGAATATCGAGTCGATTGCCGATTTACGTCGCACGTATTTACTAATGGAGTGATGCGATGCAATTTGACCGTGAACTTCAAAAATCTACCTTCTATATGAAGGCGCTGCAAACCAAAGACCAAAGATGTCGCCAGTGACGAGAGAATTACAAACAGAGAATCATGTGCATTGTCATTAGCACGTAGATGCAATACGAAATTGAGCAGATCTGTGAGCGATATCGTCAATCCGTGCGACTCCATTAGCAAAAACTAGTGATTGCCCATACATTTTTTTTCGGCCGGACGCTTGTGTGATATCTGAACGATATCGTCAATCGATGCAATTCTGTATCACGTGGTAAAATCATCAAATGAGTCCTCCCACCCTTACTGTCAGACGCCCTTTATGTTCCGGGATCACGGTAATGGTAAGAGTCTCGCGACCCCGACAGACTTTGGCCCTCTACGAGGGGGGCCCGTCATCATGCTGACGCTCTGAGGGGTGTGTGGAACTAAACGAGCCGTCGACCCGGGCATGGTCCATGGTCGGGCAACGAGTTGCCCTTTACTCGCCGCCCGCATACCCGTTTACGTGAAAATCCCTAACTCTAATTTCCACATCCCCAGGTCAACGTGCCCGCATATCCCTCGCCCGCGCAGTCTACAAACGCGCCGACATCTATCTACTAGACGACCCACTATCCGCAGTAGACGCGCACGTTGGAAGGCACCTGTTCGAGTCGTGTCTCATCGGCTACCTGCGCAACACCACTCGGATCCTCGTCACACATCAGCTGCAGTTCCTCAGAGACGTCGATCAGGTAAGGCACTGACTGTTCAGAAACCAGATCATACTTTTTTTTAGGTGGTAAAATCATCGAATGAGTCCTCCCCGCCCTGGGTGGGGCGGAAGGGGCTGTCAGGCTCTTACTGACTAAAATCCACCCGTGTTCCTTCCTATACCCTTTACGTTCCGGGGCCACGGTATCCTGGGTTAAGAAAAAACCTGCGACCGCAGCAGGCTTTTGGCGCGAAACACGACCGACCGGGCTTGGTCCTTGGTCGGACGGCGAGCTACCCATTACTGACCGTCCGCAAGCCCGCTCCGCCGCTGTGCCCTCTGCTAATCAGAGGGACACGCGTTGGAGCGTCCACACGACAGGCTATTCGCATACGGGCAAAGAGACCCCTTTGGTACACAGTGCCTAAGGAAGAGTTTTTGCCCGCATCCCAGGGTGCACCGGCCCGAAAAACTGTTCTTCCTCCCGGACGTATCCGAGAGGGAACTCCAGTCCACGGGCGCACGTGGAGGTTTCCTGTCATAGCATCCCAAGATTTTTATTTTACGAGCTTGTATGAAAGTTCTTAGCAACACTGTTTATGCTGCAAAATTGAATATATTAACCTATGGCTACCTTAAAACTCGATCACCAGACCAGCTCCATATTACCATAATATTGCTTTGTCAAGCGATATACATATGCATGCAAAACATCAGTTCAATCTGAAACCGGAAAGTTCTCAAATATAACTTGCAAGGTTTGATTACATACAAGACCTTCGACCTGGACAAGTGAAACAAAATAAAAACATGTAATTTATTTTTGGAATCAACAAAGTATACATATAGAGGAGGTACTTAATAATAGTCGCACAGGTTGATCTTCATGTCTAAGCCGCGCCTTCCAGAAAGCATAAAGTCCTGGATGTCAGACCAGAACGCCTGATTGTCAAACTTAATAAGGGATATCAAGGGGTATTACTGTTTGCAACAAAGTACGTTAACCCGTTGGTCCCGGCTGTGAGCGCCCCGGAAGTCTGGCAATCAGACTTACCAAAGTACTAAGTGAAAGTAACTTATTTAGACTGTTGCTATTAGCAACATATTGGTATTTAGCTGTGCCGTCCATTATAGAATCCGACTGCAAAAAAGATCTACCTATCAAACTCTAAAACACACTTACCTTATAACAAACTTTATATTATTTCCCTAGATAGTAATCCTAAAGAACGGCGCGATAGCAGCTGCGGGTAACTTCGACACCCTGAGTGCGTCCGGCCTGGACTTCGCGACCCTGCTGGCGAGAGATCCGGAGGAGGAAAAACCCGCGCCTGACCCTAACGCGACTGAGGCTGACACTGAGTCCATGCTGCAGGGCAGCTTCCGGAAGAGACAGATGAGCATACACTCGGTAAGGAAGAGACGATCACTATAAGATAGGTAAAATATTGTATTTTTTTGACGTGATGACGTTTTATTATTCGATGGCCGGCTGCACGCACTAAAAAGATGACGTCATGCGGCGTTAGCTGTCTCTGTAGCGTTCCATAGCAACGGCGTGTCAATTGTTTGTTTATAGCAGCGTAAGTGCAGTATTTTCTTATAATGTTGTCACGTTCAACTATCGTCAGTAAACCGACTTTATAGACAGCCGATTTTATTGTCATGATTATTAATATCGTGGTTCTAATTTTCTTTTTTTTCCTACAACGCTTTGCTTTTCGCCAGATTGAAGGAGAAGCAAAGGTATGAAACTGCTATACAGCCTAATATGAAAAATAGAACTATTAATATTTTAGAATTTAGAAAATGAATGTTAATTTGTTCAAAAAGTAAATTATTTCTTTTAAATAATTATTGACCCCGATATCTTAGGACTAAAAAAAGTCGCTGCCGACTATAGTCATTGAACCAATTTGTACTTAGATTATCTGTGGTAGTTTTTGATACTGCTCATGTGCTGATAAATGAGAAAAAAGCGCGCTGACTTGGGAACGTGAAAAACGTTTCATATTGAACCCAATCGCTGGCGATAAGAAGCAGTTTTCGTGAAAGTGTATTGTAAATTATTATCAATTAGGTCTGACAAAAGGTCACATTATTTTATAGTCAGAATGCTAGGCTGCGTTTCCACTGAGGCGGAGCGTAGCGGAGAGCAATTCACCAATCACACGGCTTGAGTGGAGAAGAGATGTGGATTCCAAGCCATTTTCGAAAGATACCTGTATGAAATATCATTTCTTTATCCCTGTTTAGGTGAGTTCTGTGGACAATTTAACGGCAACGGCGCCTCCTGCGGGCGAAGCAGAAACTAGGAGTCAAGGTGCAGTGGGATGTAAGGTGTACGGCGCGTACCTGGGAGCGGCCGGGAACGCGTGCCTCGTGCTGCTCATGTTGCTGGTGGCCACGCTGGCGCAGCTGCTGGGCTCGGCCTCGGACTGGTGGACCAGCTACTGGTCAGTACTCCACACAATGTATAACACCTGCTTCATGACGAGAGGTCGGAATTAGGTAGAGTTATTCATGTTCTGGAGCAGTGGTGGCCCAGTGGTATCGGTCCCGGTACGAGTAGGAGGTCGTGGGTTCGAACCCCGTCAGGCGCATTACTTTGTGTAATTTATTTCATCACCACTGCTCTCAAAAAAACATCGTGAGGAAACCGGCATGTCCTAGAACCAAAAATTGGAAGACATGTGACATCTACCAACCCGCACTGGGCCCGCGTGGTGGATTATGGCCCACTCCCTCTCACAGAGGAGACCTGTGTCCCAACAGTGGGAACATTATAGGCTGATGATTTTGATGATTCATGTTCTTACACTGATTTCATAAAATCATACTACCATAAAAGCCTGTGATTTATATTAAAATAAAGTTATTTTCTTTTACACAATTTATTTGTCTAATCTTTCTGATGTTTTTATTATTATTATTTATTTGTAATACTGTTTTCCATACAAGATTGTCTATTAGAAATCCCGGGAAGAGTCATATGAATATCAACATTTCGATGCAAGTACTTAAAAAACTTTACCTAAATCCGTCCTCTGTTAATAACTTATGGCCATATGTACAGCTTGACATAAAAATGTAGAAAACCGGAAGTCGCCACTGTCTTCGCGCTGCCAGCACTGTGAATATTTTTTTTTTCACTTACTACGTTAGTTTTATGGCATAATAATATATCTAACAAACCTGCGGTCTTTGTTTACATCAAATATCAAAGATTTTAAAACGCTTTCAGAAATAAAATTTTTAGTTCCGTTTCAATCCGTTCTGGCCAAGCTGTACCATGTGTAACAGAGATAGCGCTCTAGGAAACCGAAACTAGCCGATAATCTCTTTCCAAAAATCAATATGCATTGGTGATTGAACTTCCATTCTTACGAAACAAAAATGAAACTTATGTCTTCTTCATTAATATCAATATTTCCTTGCAGGGTTATTCTAGAAGAAGCCCATCCGATCCAGCATGGGCTGAAAGAAGTCCCGCTGACTGAAAGAAATGAAACGTTCGCGCTGAAGGACGCCAACAACTACACCAGCCATCTCATTGAGAACACGTACTTCGAGACTGCGGGCATCAGTCGATATGACTGCATTTATATTTATTCAGGTGAGATTTGTTTACCTACCATTTTACCCGACTGCGCTGCAAGGAGGGTTATGTTTTTTTAATGTCTTATGTTTTGATTTTAGTCACATTGCTAGTTTGAACCTTGTGATTGGGGGAAATATTCAAATGGTAGCCGGTTTTTGGGCAATATACCGGGAAGTGTGGGAAGCACCCATGATCACAATCCATAAATGGACGTCATTTTAGACACCATTTCCTTTTATAATACTTAACACTCTTCTTTTGTCCCAATTACACAATACACCGTCTTACTTTTAGTTGACATAGTGATGATTCCTTATTTGAAAATGTAGCATTATGGGTAAGGGTTTGTGTGTAATAAAATCTTTGATTAGAACATCCATTAACTTCCCATGAACCTTTTTTCATCATCGCGATTATTAACGGCATATCCTATATTCCAATTCCTTTTGCTGTCTGTTTTGCTGCATATGCATGATTGCATAGGATGGGATTTGCATCCTGTAACGAGCCTGGATTTTTGTCGCGGAATTAAAACTAGTCATTTTTCATAACATTTAATTTCATGGACTTCCGCAAAGTAACGCCTGATTCCATAATTTAGCAATGATATCAGTTGATGAACCTTATAATTTCTATTCCAGCGATGGTGATAGCGCTGGTGGTGGTGTCTCTACTCCGTTCCTTCATGTTCTTCACGATGGCGATGCGCGCGTCCACTCGGCTACACAACAATATGTTCTCGTCCATAACGCGGGCTCCAATGAGGTTCTTCCACACCAATCCTTCAGGCCGGATCCTGAACAGGTTCTCTAAAGATATGGGAGCCGTTGATGAAGTGCTGCCATCTGCTTTGCTGGATGTTCTACAAGTAAGTTTAAAGTTATATTTGGACAATTGTAAATGTAGGGTATGTTTATTTTTATTTTTTTAACGTGGTAATATCATCAAATGAGTACTCCCACCCCGGGCAGGGCGGGAGGGACTGTCAGACTCGTACTGTCTAAAATCCACAGTGTCCTTCAATAGCCCTTTATGTTCCGGGGTCAAGGTGATGGAATAAGTCCCGCGACCAAAATGTAGGGTATGTAAGGAACTATTGTGATTTGTCTCGGGCGCGTACGTCAGAAGGTGCGAGCGGTAGGTGTATAGTATAAAGTATTCTGTCGCTTAGTTGTTTTCGAACCGTCAACCCGAGGAGGCGCGTGGAGGTGTGACAGCGAGCCAAATACATACACTAATAATGTAGTGGTCACTAAAGTAAATATGTTTGATTTTTCACAATACGCAAAGCTATGTAGAAGCGTTTTAACAGACTTGAAAAAAAACCCGCATATTTATTAATATTTGTTTGTACACCGATTACTCCCAAGTTTCTGGTTCGATTTCTATGATTCTCGATTTTATGTGAGTTTTAATGTATGTAAACGTACCCATGAGCACAATACAGTAGAAAGTCAAAGTATGATGTAAAGTTTAAAAAAAAAACTTAACCTATGTTAGGTCATTATAAATAAACGAATAAAGAGTGAATGTGATTTTAATGCTGAAAAAAAAAATTAATTGCCACAGTAGTTTTTTAGTTCATTCACTACAAACACACACACACACACACAAAAATACAAATCTTTCCTGTTTATAATATTAGTGTGTCTGTGTACAGCAATCACGTGATAAGTAAACCTGTGCCTGTTCCAGATCGGGCTCTCCCTAATCGGTATCGTGGTAGTAGTAGCCGTGGTGAACTACTGGCTGTTACTACCGACCTTCGCCATCGGCTTCGTGTTCTACGGTCTGCGCATCTTCTACATCTCCTCCTCGCGCAGCATCAAGCGCCTCGAGGGTGTGAGTGAGTCATCTCTGACGCCTAGCGCGACCATTTCTTTAGACTAACCCTCGGATAACATCGGAACTAATCGGAATTTTTCGTGTTCTACGGGCTGCGCAACTTCTATGGGCCGTATTGTCACGTCTTAAAACCAGGCTTGTGCCAGTGAGTGAACGAGATGGCGCTAGACGACTTGTAGTTCTGCCTCTTTCACTCACTGGAACAAGCCTGGTTTTAAGAACGGTTTTTGAACAACCATACCCATAAACCAAGCATTGACTCAAGCTAACCTTATCGCCATCATTTCACATTTTTTGTAGATAAGATATTTTTAAAGAAACGAAAAATACAGTTGCAAGCAGGGTACGATCCTGCGTCTTCTGGATGGGTACTCCAGACTCCTTAACCACTAGGCCATCGCAACCACTACTCACACAGCTGACATTTTTCGTTTCTTTAAAAATATCTTTGTGAAGACGCGACGCAGGCGTTATTTCGTATAATAATTTAATTGTTGTAGTTAATTCCTCCCAACGTTTTAGACGCCCATTTTTAACTCGTAAATTATACTGTATGCTTAGTGCATTGGTTGAGAGTTCTCACGGCCTTGAAGCGGGCCAATAAGAACTCCAGACGAGACTAAACGTTGCGCGTATCTTAATGAAAAAACTCGCAATAACAATACTTAGGGTTGGACCTCATCTGGCAGCACGGAATCGCCTTTTTCCGTCGCCCTTTCTCTTTCTGTCGCTTAGAACTGCCATTTGCTAGACCGAGACAGAAAGCACAATGCGATAGCACGCGGCGGAATCCTCGAGGCGATCGGCATCACGGACAAAATGCAATGGTCGGCAGGGAGAAAGAAAGAGAAAGGGCGACGGAAAAAGGCGATTAAAGACTAAAACCCAGGTCATCAAGATTACCATAAACTATCGTACTTTAATACAGTGCTGTTATTACCTCCACAGCTCGCAGCCCGGTATTCTCCCACTTGAACGCGTCGCTACAAGGCATCACGACCATCCGTGCGTTTGGAGCGCAAGAGGCTCTAATACGAGAGTTCGACAATCATCAGGATCTGCATAGTTCTTCGTGGTAAGTCAACGTTAAAAAAATGTGTGTGGTATTGACGCCAGCTTAGGTTATCCTACCCAAATTTGACCATTTAAACATTAACCTTCAAGGATTGTGATAAGGTTCAAAATCTATTAAACAAATTTGAGAGATGGTTGATATGCTGGCGTCTGTATTAGCCTACCCTCGCCTTCGGAAATGTGTAACAACAATCTCTATGCAATGTTTCTGAGCTAAGTTTTCTATGGGAAAAATTGCAATTCACTTGTAGTGTGATAAGGTTGCTCTGGGGGGGTATTACAACGTCATAAAACCAGGCTTGTTCCAGTGAGCGAACGAGATGGCGCTAGACGACTTGTATAGCTCTGTCACTTTCACTCGCCGGAATAAGCCTGGTTTTAAGACGTTGTATTTGTATTGTATTGTATAACGGGCTGGTATCCGCAACTCCACGTGCGGATTAAGACATTGTCATACGCCAGCGAAACCGTAGGCGGCAGCCGGGCTGAAATAGTAGGTTATATTAAATATGTACCAGGTGCCTATGTTATACAGACATAAACTTATAACGGAGGTAATAATGTAGATTTATTTGCTGTTAAGTACGAGTATTTTCAAATATATTCTGATACTCTGCTAAATCCTTACAACCAGATACAGTGTTTCACATAACATTCCGCGTTCATTATGCATTCAGAACTTACTGACGCCCGTTTCTCAATATTATTCTGTTCTTTGTTTCCAGGTACTTATTCATCGCCAGTTCGAGAGCGTTCGGCTTCTGGCTGGACCTCGTGTGCGTGGTCTACATCGCCATGGTTACGCTCAGTTTCCTCGTCTTCGGGCAAAGTAAGTGTCATATTTTTCATAATAAAGTTTTTTCTTTTGTAGGTCCACTGTCCATTCTTGTTTGGTTCCCTGAAAATATGCTCAACTTATTTATTTTTTAAATTATGTATCTCCGCACGGGTGCTATCTATATGGTATTATGCATGTTTTATACATAAATATCCTTTTGAATCACTTTATCTATTAAAAAACCTTCCTTAAAATCCGTTGCGTAGTTTTAAAGGGGATAGACAGCGGCAAGCAACTTTATTTTAAACTACGCAGTGATAATTGGAGTCTTCAAGTCTAAAGATTATGATAACAATAAATTAAAATTAATGATTAAACGAACTTACCTGTACGTGAAGTTCTATCATAATTATACGAGATGTTTCGCCCGAAGAGATTAGCGGTATTATAATTATTCGTAAGTTTATTTACTTGTAGTATCGCGTTATTGACTTCCACTCGATCACTATAGTTGAGAAAAAAGGTGTCGCCACTAGCGACACCAACCTCAATTTAATTATTTTTTTCCGTTTCCTGTCACCTGTCACTGTCACCCGCACTTGCGAGGTCTCAACAGTTTTCTCTTCATTACGTTGAGAGATTTATATTTCCGTAACGCCTGGGGCTACTTGGGGAGGGCGGGAAACTCCCGCTAATCTCTTCGGGCGAAACATCTCGTATAATTATGATAGAACTTCACGTACAGGTAAGTTCGTTTAATCATTAATTATACTCCATGTTTCGCCCTCGAGATTAGCGGTATTATAATTATTCGTAAGTTTATTTACTTGTAGATATTTAGAGCAAGTGGAGGAAATATCCATAACTCTAAAAATAAAGTAATTCATTTATATTAATTTTAATTATAACCCTATATCATAGGTATCAAAAATCAACATAATCAAATATTAAGTTACAAAATCAAAACCAAACCACTTATTGGATCTAAGCCAGAATAATAAGAATTATATTCAATTATAATCAGACTATTTTCTAGGTATACAACTGGATATACGCAATCATGCGTATACCTAATCACAATCAATGAGAACAGAACGTGCGTGCTAAAGTTGCACTATCTTCCAAATTGAAGATTGCCTATTGTAAAATATTGCAAAGGTGGAAGAGTTGCCACTCCATCCAGCCGTCTGTCTTATCATAATTCAGGATTTAGTTCTACAAGGTCAGATGAGAGCAGTCTCATAAAAAATGGGTACCATGGCTGAGAGGGCCAGCGAGGAATAACTATATTATGCCTAGGCTTTAAGTATTACAGTCACAGGCGGAAGAGCATAAAACAAATATTAAACCAATCCAAAGTAAAGGCGTCAATAGCATAAGCCGCTGGGTCCCTATGCCAAGATACGAATACATCGCATTTTTTGTTTATACGGTTGGCAAATAATCTATATCTGGGGTTAATGCATATTTAAATGCATATTTTTTGAAGCAGCTCCCAGAAGGTTCCCATTCTACATCAGGATGGGTTCTTCTAGATTTTCTGTTTGCAGTGAAATTATCCTGTGATTTTATGTATGAAGCTACTACTAAAATCGTGATTCACACCACTGCCATCATTATGCTTTTCTTGACCCTGGTCAAATGATTGAACACTTCCCATTCGGTTTATAAATGCGGTAGTGTTATCAATGCGTACAAGTACCCGACAACTAACATGGTTCTTCGCAAAGATCTTAAGAGCGAAAAAAGGCCGGAATAAGTTCCAATTGATTTATGCAATATTTTTTCAGTATGAGAGCACTGACCACTAGCCATTTGTTCTCCACAAGCAGCTCCCCCACCCAATCGTTGAGGCGTCAGAATATATTTCTAAAATTAAGTTATCATCTCGGATTTATGTCCGTTTATAATATAAACGGTAATGACATTTACTTGTTGTAGTTGTCATTGTCGATCAAGTTTAAGAACTTACAACGTTCCAGTTTTTTTGTATAGGAGTCCATATTCTGTTGTGGGACATGCGGATGATAATTAACTTATCAATAAAATTGTGCGAATTGCCTTATCTTGTTACGTTTAAGTTCTAGCTCGTTTTTTGTACGAGCTCTTTTATCTGCAGGTAAACTTAACTGCCACTTGTGGATATCTACAATATACCCTAAGTACTTGCAAGATTAAGACAGTATGAAAATGCTTTTTTCATAATTGATAATGAAACCTAACGATCTTGGTAATTTTAATAACGACCGGTTTCATAAGTTCAGTAAATATGAACGGATATGTACAAAGACCAAATGCTACAGCATTGAACTCGTACAGTTATTTAGGATAGACTTTAATTTAAAAGTACATATGCATCTTTTAAGTCTAAAGTAGCTACATGCAATCTTTAGATAGCAACTTCAGAGAAGTTCGATTGTCTTTCAACTTAAAATTGTTATTTATGAATTTATTCAATCCCTTTTAATTTAAAAATAAATCTCGTCTTGTCATTTGGCTTAGGTACAGTAAACCCTTGTGACACATATTGGTCAGGACTAAATTCACATTCAGAAACAGCCCCAACAGACATTAAGCTAAGAGCAGAGTCAGATTATGTATTTTCTTAAAACTGATTTAGATCAGCAGGGCTGATTAACCGGACAATCAAATCTGATTTGGCAGCCCTTTATTCATGACAAAATGTATATCGTCCATTGATGGACCATTGACTATAAAAAAGTGCAAGTCTGTCTGCATGACGTACCTTGTCTACTGGCGCAGGTCTGCTTGGACCGCTGCGTGTAGCTCTGCAACGAGGTTGACCGCTGCCTGGCGTTCTGATGTACAGGCGGCTGGTAACGTTACTGCGAGGCCATCGTCTGCCTGCGGGCCGGTGTCCTCGCTTCCCAGTTTAAATCATTTTTGTTTGAAGAGCCCTTATTCTGGTTTAAATATTTTGGTTAGTGCCAATTGATCTCTAAGATCCTTTTTGCTGTTGTAAAGCGCCAAGTGGCGTCTCACTTCCATTTTTATTCATTTTACTTAGCTGGTCAGAAATTATTTTGGCCAATATGTAATGCCGGCTGCTATTTGCTTTTGCCTGGCCTCCATAGTCTTGTCCCTTTTGACCTTGATTTCCGTATTAAGCTGCGGTGCAGCTATTTATTCTTTATGAGTCCTTTTCGAACCGGAAATCAAACTTTTATGTCCGGTCCGTAGTCTTGAAAGGCTGAAGGCCTAGGACTATAATTATGATGTCTGCAGAGATAGCAGCTTCCTCAAAACTGCTGTCAGTCGGAGTATCCGATGATTATTATAGGGGTGGTCTCCTGCTCTGGCGAAGCAGGCGGTTTTGTGATCACCACAGTATTTACGACCGGGTTTGGTGCATTTTCGTGAAATGTAATAATAAACAGTAACACTACATCCTTCCGCTCTAGATAATTATTAATCAGAGGGTAGTACTGTATTAACCCACAAATTACTATGAAACTTTTGATCTTTCGAAAATTAATTTATAACTGCAATAAATCAGCTCATATGCAAAATTAGGTGTCTAGGACTAGGACTAGGATTCGGATAAAACCTTGTCATCCGAGATCAAATGCCACAATGCAATCATATGATCACCTTAGGTAGTCTTGGTGCACAGTGTTAGACCCTAGGTCCAAGTTTCGGATCGACCCTAGGTCATCCTGGTGCAACGAATGCTAGCCATTTGGTGTAGACGGACCCTAAGTCGTCCTGTGGCATAGTATTAGACCCTAGGTCTAAGTTTCGGATCGACCCTAGGTCATCCTGGTGCAACGAATGCTAGCCATTTGGTGTAGACGGACCCTAAGTCGTCCTGTGGCATAGTATTAGACCCTAGGTCTAAGTTTCGGATCGACCCTAGGTCATCCTGGTGCAACGAATGCTAGCCATTTGGTGTAGACGGACCCTAAGTCGTCCTGTGGCATAGTATTAGACCCTAGGTCTAAGTTTCGGATCGACCCTAGGTCATCCTGGTGCAACGAATGCTAGCCATTTGGTGTAGATGGACCCTATGTCGTCCTGTGGCATAGTATTAGACCCTAGGTCTAAGTTTCGGATCGACCCTAGGTCATCCTGGTGCAACGAATGCTAGCCATTTGGTGTAGACGGACCTTAGGTCGCCCTGGCACATCGTATTAGACCCTGGGTCTTAGCTTCGGATCGGCCCCATGCCATCCTTTGTAATTTTCACAAAATTGTAAAAAATATAAAAAATGAGGGTAGGTACTTACTTGAAAGATTTTCAGTCGGAATCTCTAGAAGAGCCCGAAGATGATCCTAACGAAGATAGGCTTGATGGGCTCGATTGAGAAATACACTTAACAACAAAAACACTTTCGCACCGCGATTTCTTAATTCGAATATTACAGATAAAATAGTTTAAATTATTATCATGGCGGCGCATCGGCATGATTTTTTATTCTTTGTGCGAAGTAATGAACCGAAGTGGATGAGCACTAAAACACGAATGAAGAGAAAACTGTTGAGACCTCGCAAGTGCGGGTGACAGTGACAGGTGACAGGAAACGGAAAAAATTAATTAAATTGAGGTTGGTGTCGCTAGTGGCGACACCTTTTTTCTCAACTATAGTGATCGAGTGGAAGTCAATAACGCGATACTACAAGTAAATAAACTTACGAATAATTATAATACCGCTAATCTCGAGGGCGAAACATGGAGTATAATTATATTTTCTATTAAACATTTCCCTTCACTAGGTATTTCTCCTAAATTGTGAGTGCGTCCGTCTGTAAACATTGTCACTCAGACCACGAACAAAGTAATAGATCATACAAATATTTGTTCCATCCGAGAATTGCACGATTAACCACCACGACAACCGTACCGCGTCCGTCATAAATTCTATTTTAACAGCTCAAAAAATTCTCGCCACGCCAAACGCGGTGCCCGTCCGTAATAAACAGAAAGAGCCCAACGAATTCATTACAGTGTGTTTTGACTGATATGTTTCTAAAGCGAAGTTAACTTTATTACAGGTGAGTACGGAGGTAACGTAGGTCTAGCAATCACACAAGCGATGGGTCTCACGGGAATGTTCCAGTGGGGCATGCGACAGTCTACTGAGTTGGAAAATCAAATGACCAGTGTTGAAAGGTAAATAAATGTTTTTATTTATTTTAATAATTTAAAATGATCGTTGAGCGTTCTTCGAGACAAAGATATCAGCTATCAGTAAACGGGACGTGCTCAAAGGTGCCTTAATATTCGCTGTTCGTTCGGTGTGGACGGCATTGTCCATTATGGATCTCGAGAACTTTCGTCTCAGAAACGCGAGCCTGAGTTTTCGGGCTGCCTCGCGAGCCGCACATCTAAACTGCCTCGCGAGCTTGGGTGCCCGACTTCTAACATAATGATTTTCTCCCCAGAATACAAGAGTACTCCAACATAGAATCGGAGCCACCCCTCCAGTCAGCCCCGGACAAGAAGCCCCCTCCGTCGTGGCCGGAGTCAGGTCGCGTGGAGTTCCGTCACGTGTCGCTGTACTACTCGCCCGACGACCCGCCCGTGCTGAACGACCTGTGCTTCGTGGTCGAGCCTAAAGAGAAAGTCGGCATCGTCGGCAGAACTGGCGCTGGGAAATCTTCGCTTATCAATGCTCTGTTTAGGTAAGCAAACATTAAATTATGATGTTTATGAGTAATCTGGCAATTAATTTAAAAAAGGGGTGGCAATAATCTTTTTCATTAGGAATAGCAGTTACAAATTGTGACAGTTTATCATGTGTTAAAAAAATTTAATGTCGAATTATAAACTAATTAGGTATTCTTAGCAGACCAAAAAAAATCAGGAGGTTCTCAATTCGACATTATATGATTATTTATACTTAGTTATTTTAGTGTTTCGCAATCGCAAACACTATTTATTGCGTCTCATATAGACAAAGATCTGAAAACTCGTTTTTAAACCGAAAATGGGCTATTAGAAAACGAATGACTACCAAGTCAAAGTAAACCTTTTCAGTACCACCTTTTTTCTGTATTCTGTTCCCGTTAATTCAGCAATAAAACAAAGTCCCACTAACCTATCAATCCTTCGCTCACCAGGCTAGCAACACTAGATGGCGAGATCATAATCGACGGTCGCGAGACGTCGAAGTTGGGCCTGCACGAGCTGCGCAGTCAGCTGTCCATCATCCCGCAGGAGCCCGTGCTGTTCTCAGGCACCATGAGACACAACCTCGACCCCTTCGACGAGTACCCTGATCAAGTGTTATGGAGAGCACTGGAAGAGGTAAGTAATGTTGCTCTTATAAACGTGGTTTAGCGAGCGTTCTGGCGACCTTTTAACCGAGTCGATTGTCGAGTTACATTTTTTTTTATATTCCACAACTATCACTCAACGCCATTTAGTCCCAAGCTAAGCAGAGCGTGTATTATGGGTACTAGACAACTGATAAACATACTTATATATTTCTAAATACATACATATTATAGATAAATTACACCCAGACACAGAACAAATGATCATGCTCATCACACAAACATTTGTCCTGGGTGGGAATCGAACCTTCAACCCCCGGCAGCAGTCAGGATCACTAACCACTAGACCCACAGGCCAGTCACATCTTCATGAAGAAAATATTTAGACGACCATCAACTAAAGCGGTCGCAAGAAGATCGTGAAAATAGTCGTAGCGATGTTCGGCTCTATGCTTAGCTTTACTTTTACCGTGGTAAAATCATCAAATGAGTCCTCCCACCCAGGGCAGGCCGGGATGAACTGTAATACTTGTACTGCCTAAATTCCACGGTGTCCTTTAATGGCCGTTTCTGTCCCGGGGTCAAGGTAATGGGTTAGTCCCGCGACCCCGGCAGACTGACCCTCTAAAGGGGGGGGGGGGGCGTCATTGTGCTGACATTCTGCGACCCGGGCTTGGACCGAGTCGACAGCCCACCTCCAATACTTGCCGTCCGCATGGTCTCTCTGTTTGGGCGTTGTTCCGTTGGACAAAAAGATTCTTAACATCAAATTGATGGTATATTTTAACTGAAACATGGTTTACCCAGGTGGAATTAAAAGAGGCAGTGACGGAGCTCCCAGCAGGCCTGTCGTCCCGCATGTCGGAGGGCGGCGGGAACTTCTCGGTGGGACAGCGGCAGCTCGTGTGCCTCGCGCGGGCCATCGTCCGGAGGAACCGACTGCTGGTGCTGGACGAGGCCACCGCTAACGTAGACCCGCAGTGAGTTATTAGTTATAGAATTGCTGGATTCTCACTTGAACCGTGAGTTTATGATGTTTAAATGTCGGTTTTGTACTGCAGCAGTAAAGTTGTGTAGACTAAAGTCGTCGGGTATCGGACATTTTCATGGCATTATGTACTACGACACTCAGAAACGTTATTTATGTTTTTATCAGTGAAAGATTTTCGCAGTTCGAACGAACAGAGGGTCTAAAACGGCCACATAGCAGTTTTCCAAATGATTCTTGAATGAATATTACAAAAATAGCTGGAAATCAAGTTCGTGCGTTCCCCGCAACGGCATTGGCTATTCAGTCATGAACGTGATTCATTTGGGATATTCTAAGTGGTCATTTTAAATCCTCAGGACTTTCACTGCGTCAACTTTGTAGCCGTTCGCTTCGGTTCAAAACGATAACTTCCCAAAATTCTCAACAGTATACTTCCCATTTCGTCTTTCAAACTTATAGATAAAATCTCAAATCCATTTAGCTAATAAAGCGAGCTTCTCATAAAAATACGCGCTGTAATTATTTGTCTCTCCTAATATACCTCTTTTCTTCAGGACTGATGCGCTTATACAAACTACAATTAGAAGCAAATTCGCGGAGTGCACCGTACTTACGATCGCACATCGTCTTCACACCGTCATGGATTCGGATAAGGTAAATATGAAGCAACTTACACAACTTTATCATGCCACCGCACTTTATAATTGCAAGCAAAGTAAAGCCACATCTAGCCAACATCTTATCTGCAAGAAATATTTACGAGAGGTTGTTATATTATGTGATAGGTTCGCGGTTGACTACCATCTCGCTTCTCGCCTGATGTGGTTGACGGTAACTTGCCTAGAAGGAACCTATTCTTTCTTGGCGTCAGTACCCGTAAGTATAGCGATCAGGAAACACAGACTACGGCAGGAAATTCTACTCTGTAGTTGCGAGCACAATGAACTTCCATAGATTCATTTCCAAACTGCACAACGTGATGCACGAGCCGATTAACTTCTCTGTTTATCTGCATGTCTAAAACGGCGACTTAGCAATATTCCTAATTCACTTCATGAATCTAATAGAAGAATGGCCAATAAGGCAAAGACGTTGTTAGGAATGCTTAGTTAATCATTAGGAATATTGCTGGCTGTGGCCGTTGTTTTGTACCACATAAAGTAACACTACTGTTTACCCACAGGTGTTGGTAATGGACGCGGGCCGCATGGTGGAGTTCGACCACCCTCACATTTTGCTGCAGAACTCTGACGGCATTCTGCGCGGCATGGTCGACCAGACCGGACGCGCCATGGCGGAGACGCTGTGTAAAGTAGCCAAAACGGTACGTAGGGCTTATTTTATTAAAGTTTTAAGGGTTACTATCTAAATGTCACTGGTGTTTGTTGGACACGTTAGTGCTAGTGTTCATAGAGCAGCAATAACATGATGGAATTCTCCTTTAACCTTTTAACCGCCAACGTCGGTTATATCCGACAAATATTTTCGGCCCATTACACCAGAGTCGGATATATCCGACAGAGAATATTCACGATTATTGTTATTTTGTTTGATTTTATTGCATCTATTCTATATCTCTCTGTTTATGTAGATAGACAGATATAATACCTACTTTTTATTGTACACCATAATATTTTACAAATCGGAGCTAAGAGGAGCAGAAAGAGAGGATGTCTTTCACCGATTCGTAGCCTGGCTTGGGGGCACTACAATTGATATGAAATCTGGTTAATAGTAGATTGTATGACAAGGGAGCAAAATGATATTTTTACGGCGAGGGCGCTTTTTTGAATCCAGAGCGAAGTGAGGGATTCTACTGTAGAATCCTGAACGTAGCGAGGGATTCAAAGTACGTCGCCCGAGCCAAAAATATATTTTGCGCCCGAGTCATACACTCTACTTTTCATCACCCACTATGAGAAAATAAAAAGCGCCTCATACTTTATTGTAGTATTACGACACTTTTTCCGACTGCGCGACGCAAAAGGAGGGTAACGTGTTTATTACCATGGAATGGAATGGAATGGAGTGGAGTGGATCGGATCGGATCGGATCAGATCGGATCGGATCGGATCGGATCGGAGTGGAGTGGAGTCGCGACGATTATTTTTGTTGAGTGTATACAGTAACTTCGTTCCATCCGGGTGTCCCTTGACACCTCTCAAGTTTTTTTTTAATAAAACAAAGAGTAACAACTAAATTGAAATTAAATATTATCTAATATAACTAGGTACTAAAAACTTATATTTACATTTGAGACATTTTCGCAATTATGAAAATTACTAGCTGTTGCCAGCGGCTTCACCCGCTACTACTCGAAAGTTATCACACGGGAACATAAAATCGGGATAAAAACTATCCTATGTATTAATCCAGATTATAAACTATGTGTGTACCAAATTTTAGCCAAATCCGTTCAGTAGTTTTTGCGTGAAAGAGTAACAAACATCCATACATCCATACTTACAAACTTGCACCTTTATAATAGTAGTAGGATAAAGATTCCATTGAGAACAAGGCGAAAACATGTGAACGCATCGTGGAAAACAAAATACATCCATGCCACTGTCCGAAAAAAAAAAACAATCTACAATTTTTATTCAGCCAGCGACGCGGCTTCACTATGGGCCGTCATTCCAGCCAGTCTTTATTCAAACACTATTTGCGTTCGATTTCTTTGGTGCCGAGCACTAAGATGTTCCAAATTCAAAAAGTGCGCGGCAATGTTCTTTTAGGCGCACTTATAAAGAGGATTAAAAACTCATTTCTGCCCGCTAAAAAACGCACTTAAAGGCGAACCAAGTCGTCCTTTTCGAATAGGTGGGATGAAATAGTAGATTGTATGACAAGGGAGCAAAGTAATATTTTTAAGGCGAGGGCGCTTTTTTGAATCCAGAGCGAAGTGAGGGATTCTACTGTAGAATCCTGAGCGTAGCGAGGGATTCTTTGGTAGAATCCCGAACGTAGCGAGGGATTCAAAGTACGCCGCCCGAGCCAAAAATATATTTTGCGCCCGAGTGATACACTCTACTTTTCATCACCCACTATGAGAAAATAAAAAGCGCCTCGTATTTTATTGTAATATTATTATACGGGTTAAAAAAAATGCAACAACTAACTTGAAATTATCTAATATTAAAACAACTAAAAACTTATATTTACATTTGAGACATTTTCGCAATTATGAAAATTATATAGAAGATTCCATTGAGAACGAGACGAAAATATGTGAACGCATCGTGGAAAACATTAAATTACAACCGAAAAAAAAAACAATCTACAATTTTTATTCAGCCAGCGACGCGGCGTGCTATGGGCCGTCATTCCAGCCAGTCTTCCTTCAAACACTATTTGCGTTCGATTTCTTTGGTACCGAGCACTAAGATGTTCCAAATTCAAAAAGTGCGCGGCAATGTTCTTTGCGGCGCACTTATAAAGAGGATTAAAAACTCATTTCTGCCCGCTAAACGTTCCCTATAGAAAACAACAGTTTTGGGCGCACTTAAAGGCGAACCAAGTCGTCCTTTTCGAATAGGTGGGATGAAAAAGATTAAAAAGGCTTGGTATAATCCGGCCCGCTGCCGACGAGAAAGGACAGTGGGAAGGATAGGACCAAGTCAAAGTCCACCCCGCTACATGTCGATGACGACATTAGCGGACTCGATGGTACAATTTTTCCCATCTAGCCCTATGACCAACGACGATATAATACTAGACTCGTAATAACAGGCGACCGATGTCTGCCAACACATTAGGCAAAAAAGTCTCATATTCGTCTCATTTCGACCAATCCTGTGAGCCGTAAACATACGTTGAGACAGCACAGACCTTGAGTTAGCCAATCACAACGCAGTACCCCGTCCCCCTCGCTTACGTAGTACCTCAGCAACTTGGCAGAATAGTTTGTGTTCTATAAATCGTGCATGCGGAGTCTAGTATTATATCGTCGTTGCCTATGACAATGCAGGGCCGTATGAAAACAACCCAATTGTAAACTACTGAGGTGCTGATTAAAAGACAGTCTCGGGTCAGTTAGGAATGTTTTACATGACATCATTATTTTGTAGATACAGATTGTTCTAAAAAGGTTTTTTTAATCATAAAAGGATTGTGTAAGGAGTCGCTTACTAATATATTTTCTTTTATTTCAGGCTTATGAACTCAAAATGGGGCAGTCACCGGCGGGCACCTCAGATTGATACAAATTAATATTAATATTTTTAGGCTATGAATTAATTGTTCCTACAATCGAAATATTGTACAAAGGATCTGGTGATAAGGTGCATGAGTTGATTGAGGGACGCATGCGAAACATCACGGTTATGTCCACATAAGTGAAATGATTATTTTTAATTTGTAAAATATTTATGATCAACACTTCCACGACTAAAGGGTTTGAATGAGGAACTCGTTTCGTGCGCCGATGCAGAAACATAACTGCATCGACCGCGCGAAAGTATAAAAATATTTCACGGTATTTGTTTCGCAAGGTACTTTTTATAGCTTTATTTCTCAACAATTAATTATTATTGAAAAATGGTTCTCGGTAAAGACCCATTTGCAATAATTAGTAACGTGAAACGTTTTTTACAACATACACTTATAAGGCCCCTCACGAATTATGACATAATTGCAGCAGTTAGTGTGTGGAGGTATGTCAAATTACTGTGTTAATGTTAACATGAACTCGCCAGTACTTTAGGTAATAAAACTGTTACTACGCTGTTCCTAGTACTTTAGAATTGGAAGTGTTGGTCAAATGTCACAAAATGTATTAGGTTTTTTTTTTAAATTGAAATAATTTTTAAGAATATGTTTTATTATGTGACTTAGCTAATAATTATGTTTTTATAAACGACAAGTGAGATTTACAAGTTTATTTTAGATTATTATAACAAATTCCATTCAGGTGTGTTTGTGGAAAACTGAATAATTTATGAAACATGTTTGCATTCAATGCCAAATGTAATCTCGAATACCATTAAAATAGATAGATAATTTAATAAATTAACGGTCCAATAACTTTTGAGCTTTAACAATTAGTTACGAGGTGCTATATTTGTATCTTGTACTTATGGTAAGTGATCGGCGACTGTGACGTCACGTGACGAGCTCTCAACTATGTACTTACTATTCGAAATCAATCTTGTGAATTATATACTTAGATACTTAAAGTATCGATACTGAAGTGCTTAATTTTGAGAACTTATATTTTTATGAATATCACGTAATTTTTATCCAATTATAATTTGAAACGTTATTGTTAATTTTGAATGTGATGATACAATGATTAGTGAAAACGTAATGTGCGCCAATAATATGTAAGAACTTGTTATATGCTTGTTATATGTTGGAATATTGCAACAAAAGTAAAACAGTTTTTACGTATCAATAGCATTTGTTTTATTTACATACAACATTTCAGATAAGAAAATAGATTCTTATTGAAGAACTCCTTTTTGTTTTGAACCATCAGCATCGGTTTAAGTAAACTAAAAACAAACTAAGTAATAATATTTTTTACGGAATGTATCGTTTAAACTATAATACTAAATGTTTACATTAATCAGTAACCTGCTAAGCTTCTTCATACAACTAAACACATGTAAAAATACTCTTGTTTATAATAATATTTACATCAATAGTACTTACAACACACTAATATAAAAATGTAAAAAAAAAAAACATAAGATCAAGTAAGAGCCAGCAGTGTACAAAACACCAAACTTAAATTGTGTTTAGTCTTAAGGTGATTGCGTCGATGTAGCCCGCGAAATTCAAATATTTTTACGTTTTTTGCAATTTGCAGGCCAGTGACATGTTGTAACTTTATAAATATTTGTGTTGCGCAAATAACAAGTATAATTTTAAATATAAAAATTGTCAAAAAATTCGCTCCATCAGCTCTCACATAGAAAAGGTGCATCGTAGTTAGATTTCGGAGATTTTAACATGATGCACCTTTTCTATGTGAGAGCTGATGGAGCGAGTTTTTTGATATTTTTTATATTTAAAATTATACTTGTTATTTGCGCAACACAAATATTTATAAAGTTACAACATGTCACTGGCCTGCAAATTGCAAAAAACGTAAAAAAATTTGAATTTCGCGGGCTGGTTGGAGCATCCCCCTTAACATTGTTTTGGTTTGAAATGGTTTTTATATACTACCGTCTCTTTACAACATCCACACTTCGATATCACAGAACCCTGAATCGTCGCAACACATTCTACACTCCGCTGTTTCCAAACAACATAAATTATTACAATAATAAAAGAAGATAAATTAAGAATTCTTTTAACTAAACTAAATCGTTACCGACAGTCATGAGCAGGCTGACATGTCGACAACACGGAATCCATCCGTTAATAATACTTGAAAGAGAAAAATACACAAACGAAAAAGTAAGACAAAAAGATAAATAAAATAAATAGTAGAATACAACCGCAAAACTTAAAACAAATTGTCATGATAGCTTTCCATTGGCACAAGAGAAATGGAAAACAAAACGATGTTAATGTAATCAGACGAAAGAAAGATACTGAGATCTTAGAAAACTGTATACAGGTTTCATCAAATGGACTTACTATCTAACTACGATGATAATGTGATATTGGATATTACAAAATAACTAATAACTACTCACAGTCTTCGTACGAATAATAAATTGGCAGCGCGGGAGCGTGTGGGACCGTGCGGGTAGTGTTCACGCGGTTACTGTCGAGTGTCACTGTCAACTGTCAAGCACTGTCACTGTCACACAGGAGCTGCCGGCCAGCTGACACGAGCTGCGCGTCTACACGAGCGCCGTGAGGCTCCCCGAGCGAGAGTATTTGTTGTCTTCTGTTTCAGTTGGGATTGGCTTTGTCTGTAATTAAATGTAGGTGATATTAGTTTTTTCAGAGATGAATCGAATGGTGCATAATACACTAGCTAAAATACTTGCACCACTTTTTAATACCATAGGTACCATAAGTTAATCTTAAGGCTCAATTTAGATTGCAGTAAAACTGAATGGAAGCGAATAAAGTCGGAAGGTATACGCTTAAACATAGCAGAAAAAAAAGAAAATAATTATGTTATTTCGGAAAAATATAACATGTTGCATTTAATTAATTATGAAACGAAATACTACGTAAGAGCTTGAAGCCGTGGGAAATAAGAAAATCTGCTTCCATCCCATTTCTTGTAAAACTAAAATTGACCCTAAAATGTTAAATATCACATTGTTAACATGTTGTGCAAGTAGAAAAATGTACAACAGAGTGCAAAAAGAATCCCGAAATAAGAAATTGTGTTGATTTTTTTAAATAATTAAAAAGGAGCGTATTAAAAAGTAGTGCAAACATCTTCAAATCCAGCGTGTAGTTAGTAAGTGCATCGTGTTACCTCAGTAACGTGTACATACATCGTTGAGCGCGGGCGGCAGCGGCAGCGCCAGCCGCAGCGCCGTCCAGAAGGCGCGCTCGTGCACGTGGCGCCACGCCACCAGCCGCGTGCCGCGCAGGGTCGTCACCAGGCTCTCGCCGCCTTCTTTAGCCTCGCGTTTTAGTTTGGGCAGGTCCTGGAAAAAACACAAGATGTTTGAACACAACTTTTGCACGCCATTCGTGTAAAAATAAACGAATCATTTTGCCTACTGGGACTGCCATAGTAATGTAACTTTTTTATTATTCTTACACCACCCGCAGTATTTCCTCCTTTTTATTTTCGTACAGGCCCCATCCTAATGGCGGCTCCACATTAGTGCCGTAAATTCACGCCGTGAATTCTCAGCACAATACCGATACTGATCGGGGAACAGACGCGAACGTGCGTGAACCCCGCGAAAACCATCCACATTTTCGTTTGCGCCTGTTCACGGGGGTTCACGGCACTAATGTAGAGCCGCCTTATGGATGCGTAGAAGATATTGCGATAAAATCGCCATTGTTACCATAGTACCCACGATTTTATAAAACAATTATGTTATACATAGAAGTACAGTGTCTACCTATAAGATCACTGGCTAAAATAAGTCCACGATCGTTATTATAACACGTTAATTCTACTTTTAAACTTATTAATTTACACATCTTAAGGCTCTCATATTTTTATTCGCGACTATCAGGGATAATGCGACCTTTCAACAACGAGGCGCAAGCCAGACTGTCCGTTGGATCCAAAAAATTGAACTTACTCAAGGTTGAAACAAATAACAAAATGAGGGTAGCGTGAAAAATACTGAGATCAAATTAATTTCTTGTGGATCAATATCATTTCAACAAAATTGTTATAGGCTTCTTTCTAATGTATCATTTATAATTTCATAAAAAACAAACGGAATAATCTAAAAATAAGGTTACCATAAACTAAAAATTACACCACACTAAGTAAACCCGATTTAATTATTTTGTATTATACTAACACCATTTTAATATACTTGACTACACGAACAAGTATGTATTTATAGGCTTATATTATAGCCTCATATTTACTAAGAGCTGCAATTAGAAACTCCATTAAAACCCTATAAAACGTAATAAAGAGTTGTCGCAAAAAACAGACTACTAAGAAACCGAGACAAAACAAGGAATATGCAGTAACATCTGCCTCAAGAAATGTGTCATGCTTGTAAAAAATACTTCTTACGCATCGAGCCGTCTTTGTTACAAAATATCTATGTTGGGATTCTTTCCACCTACTTATTAAAGAGGATCAAGAAAAATGTCGGGAAAACGTTAATTTTCCTATGTACAGTCACGAGCAATAGCATATACACACTAAGCAGTATTCAAAAGCGATTTTTTGCTACCATATTGATTAAAGTTTTGCTTTTTCATTACACTTCTATTTTGGAAGCCATACTTTTACGAAATAGGTCGTATTTCAAAGTGGAAACCGGTATTTTACGAGAAAATTGCGTTTGGATTTTGTTAAGTGTTTACATGTTATTGCTCGTGACTGTCCATAATTTACCATGTGACGTAAACAACAAAGTTCCAGGAAGTTGTTTGTATTTTCGATTACATGAAATGAGGTTCCTCCCTTTTAATTTATTAAGCCATATTTTTCCCTTTAAGGCACAAACATGTCCGAGACTAGCTTTTAGACTAGAGAATATTATTGTAATAAAAAAATAATAAACAAACAGCGACGTCATATGAATTGAACCTATATCATTATAGGTTCAATCCATATGACGTCGCTGTGTTTGTACAATCGGCCTGCGTTATTTGTCGAACCTTTTTCGCCTTATTCAATTACATAAGAAAAGTTTATTTTTCAGAATCGCCGTGCATTGCGAAAGATATATTTTATACATTATGCCATATTTGTAGATAATGGACATAAGAGCTTTCATAGTTTTCGCCCAAATGTAATTCGAAAACTAAACCTTGGAGAGACAACTTTTGGTAATCTAAATGAGAGCCGATTTTTTTTTAACAGACACGCCTGCAATGGTCATATACAAGGAAAAAATAAAACTCTATAAATAAATAATCACAAACCTGTAGTAAGACAACAACGGGCGGTAGAGGGAGCGCTCGCAGTTGCCGGAGTGCCGTGAGGAGTTGCTGCGGCGAGTGCTGCGCGGGAGACAGCACGGCCACCAGCGAGCGACACCGGGCCGCCTCGCCTACTAGCTCGCTATACCCTGAGGACGATCAGACATGGTGGATATTAGGAAAAGATTAATGATAAGGCTATTGAACAACGTTGAAAATAGAACAGCATTTCCGCGAGGATGACGCGATCGACTGCTGCGCAGCGTATCGTGGGTTCAATCCCCGCACGATACAATTATATGCCTGATTAAATACAGCTTGGCAAATTAGAGTAGAAAACCGGAAGTCGCCACTTTGCTCTCGCTACCAGCGTTTTGAATTTTTTTTTTCTTATTCACTTATTACGTTAGTTTTATGGCACTATAATAAATCTAACAAACATGCGTTCTTTGTTTACATCAAATGTCAAAGATTTTAAAACGTTGTCAGCAAACAAACAGATTAGTTTCGTTTCAAGACGTTCTGGCCAAACTGTAATTATGTGAAATCAACAACGATACAGGAGAAATTACTAGTATGAGGCAATATTTCTTTTTAAGAAAAAATAATTTGTTTGTGGGATGCACAGAACCAAGAGATATCTATAGCAGAGAAGGAGGGGAGGCTTATGGGTGATTCCGGGGTAAATGATGATGATGAGATGATGATCCGCGAGGAAGAGATGACGGGTTATGTCATCATCAGCCTATAAGTCTCCTAGGCTTATTTAAATCCTTGCGTTTAATATATAAATAATATGTTTTTTATATAATACAGAAAACAAAGTGAAGTGAGTGTTTTTCGAAGCTATGTAATTATTTACCTCAGTTGCAATCGACATTTCATAGAATAAGTACAGAAAAATCAATAATAATATTAATAAAAATGTTACTGCTTTTTTTTCCTTCAGTGGAAGTCAGCGGAAATCCAACATTTCTCAACTTCACAATAATCACTGATTTCTCGTTACTCACCCACGTTCGAATGAACCACTGTTTCTCTGAATTTGCCGCCAAGTAGCGTTCGTTAGAAATATTGTTTCGTACTTTTTTTATTGATTTTTCATTTGTGTTAGTCTGATCATAATTGCCTGTACGTGTAACATGTTCTGTATAATTCGTTGAACTTAATTTTTTTTTGTCTTTTGTAACATAGCACAACCTACAATGTTCCCACTGCTGGGACAAAGACCTCCTCTCTGTGTGAAAGAGATTTAAGGGCGCATAACCCGAAAGTTGGCACCGTCATTAACAGCTGTCAAATATTTACGAGTTTTAATTAATTTGGCAATGTTTCTGTATGGAAATAAGAAATATGGCTCTGTAGTGCTCTAGAAAATTGATATCTGGAATGCAATTAAAACACTGAATTTGATGTTATAACCGTTTATAAAAGGCATTTGGAAAGTTTCCAAATCTTTTATTAAATCTAGAACTATTTATTCGGTGTTACGATACTAATTATTGCATTCCCTAATAATGTTTTGAGTGCACCTACAGAGCCATAATTCTTCTTTTCATACAGACAATTTGTAAAATTAATATTTGACAACTATTTGCGACGTTGCCAACTTTCAGAATAAGCGCTCTTAATCCACGCGGGCCTAGCGGGGGCTGGAAGATGACAAGTTTTCAAACGTTTAACCTAATCGATCAATTCAGCCTATATTTTTGATTTCTTTGAAATGTCTTTAATTTATTTATCTTTATCCACAAAAGTGTTTTTAGACTGATTATTTTCTAGAATGGTAACTCATTGAATCAGACTTGGAATGCCTAATAAACAGTTGGGAAAGTTTCACCTCTTTGTTCTAGCAAACTAAAATCCTTTTACAACTTTACTGTTATTTTAGCATCGTAACTTATTTACTTTATTTCAGTTAAGAATAAAAGAGATTAGAATACTACAAACAAAAGTTTTTATAACTATCACGTGGTATTTTTCTTTCCACTAAATCACAAAGTGTTGTAAAGTTGTCATCTTTTCTTTCGTGTTGTTGATCAAAAGCTAATTTTGTTTTTATTTGAATTTATTATAACAAGCATATCTTATCTTGGTGTAGATGATATCATTTAACCCATTATTTTATACCTAAACATGTTTGTTGTAGGTATAATGCGCTCCAATTAAGAAGGTGAATGTCTATGGTTTTCATCTATCAACTGACACTTCCAAAGTACGGTTACCTAAAGAATTACTCTGTGCAAAATAATTTTCAATATTATTACAAATGAATTTCGGTGCGTTTGCCAACTCGGATACGAGCAGTTTTTAATTTTCAGTTTCGCTAAAACACATTAATTTTCATCGACACAATAATGTCAAAATAATCATAGAAATTGCATAAACAAGAAGAATTGTTTGGGAATTGATTTTTAAATAATTTCTGAAGAAATTTTTATTTATTACAGTAAACATTTTAATAAACTTTATTTTAATAACATAATAATACTAACTTAACAATGGTGTTTAATTATCCTGGAAACTTTTATGCTGTCCCTATAAAACTTTTACGATTTGACAGGTGTGCCGCCAGACTCTTTAGTTGGTTCGCACGATAAGTCCCGACCGCGTTACGTCTGGGTCATTTCTTTTCGGAAAATCCACTGATTGTGTCGAAAATTGACCCCACAAAAAGCGTGCCGAACCGCAGTTATTAAAATAGGTAAAAAATATAAAATACTTACAAGTATCTGGCTGCGTGGAGAGCGGTACGGCGTGGACCCTGTACTTGTATTTGAGCGCGAGTGTGGGCAGTAAGGCGCCGCGGACCAACTCCCCGTCAACAGCTGTCCAACATACAAGCACGTCGAATTCCTTCTCTAATACTGTGGACAAATATACAACGTTAAGTTTTTGTTACTGCCATGCTGGGACACGCCCAGAGTGTCCAACATCGCGTGGCGATTTCCTGTTATAGTAGGTGCTGGCTTGCAAGTAATGATAGCTCGCCGTCCGATTAAGAACCAGGGTGAAGCGAGCCTTAGGCCGAGACTCCACCAAAGCTGTGCGAGTCGAGACGTGTTTTGAACAACCAATAGAATTGCGTTGCCGGAGTCGTGCCGGAGTGGAGCTGTGTCAATAACGCAATTCTATTGGTTGTTCAAAACACGTCTCGACTCGCACAGCTTTGGTGGAGTCTCGGCCTTAAGGAGCTTTCAGTAAACTGACGGGACTCCTATAGGACCAAATGCCTGTTAGGGTAGCGGGACGCCTATTTCCAAAGCCTATACCATTTCAGTCACGAGTCAAACTGTAATCGATTAGCTTTTGTTTGTGCATATTTCTCAACAAAACCTAATCTATCTCAGTAAAAAACTTGACTCAAATAGATTAGCTTTTGGAATTGATATTTTCAATGAAAATGCACGGACAAAACCTAGTTCTATATAATTCATATCACTCGAATAGCTAGACTTTTGGCGAGTTATTTTAAAACATTACGTACGAACAAAACCTTGTCGAGTAGAGGCTCACTAGCTATATGAGTAAATTTACCTCGGAATTTAACTTTTCTTAAACTTTATAGTACTACTTGATTATCGTAAATACGACTGTGGGCACCCCGACTCGGACAGGTTAGGTTAGAAGGGGATGGCGGGGTCTGAAAGACCCCGCCATCCCCTTCGTGGTTATTTTTTTTTAAACCACCCAGAAGTAGGAGCACCGCGAAGCGGTGCTCCGTTGACGTTTTCTAACATTTTACTTAGTTTAGTGAAATTACATGATCATTGACTTTATATTAGTATTTTTTGTCATAATTATCACTAGATACTTTTCTTGATAATTGGATTTCGTGAAATCCCTGATTTCCTCATTTCACTGCGACATGTATAAATAAAACCTGGTCTTTTTTTTTAGAGTTTGGCTCGTGCGTGACTAAAATGGTATAGATTTTGTCCGTGCATTTTCTTTGAAAATATCAAAACAAAACCTAATCTATTTGAGTCAAGTTTTTTACTGAGATAGATTAGGTTTTGTTGAGAAATATGCACAAACAAAAGCTAACCGATTAGAGTCCGACTCGTGACTGAAATAGTATAGGCTTTGGAAATACGCTAGCGGGACCGTCTATAAAGGTAACCGCTGACCGGAACGTGAAGGGCAACTGAAAGAACAGGGCAGTATAAATCTGACAGTCTCTTACACTCTTCCCAGACCGGAGGACTCATTTGATAATTATACTACCCAAAAAAAAAGCTTCTTGGTTTATCTGCCTAAGTCTTACAAAATGTTATAGGATTTATTAATCAGGAATCTCTTGGTATTAGTCATGGAGTCTAGATTTGCCAGTTTGATAGCAATAGGCATAATGAAAAGTACTGCTGAATATTTAAAAATACTTATTGAATTTCTAAAGGCGGTTTTGATATTAATACCGACCAGCTCATTTCAATTGGAAGTAGGTTAATATTGCGCACGGTAACAAGCTCTTTCAATAGAAAACAGGATAATTTCACAAGTGGAATTTTTCGTTGTCTATTAATAACTTTCTTCCTTATTTGCTTGTAAAAAGAAAACGATACCCCTTATTAGGCATTGCTCTTGTATCTTGAACTCACATACACAAACGTCCAAACCTGGAACAACTACTTGTAGATTGTAGAAATATATTTTCTGTGCGGAAATCGAACCCGCGACGGACAGAGCCAACCGTACCGTTATACAGAATCTTTATTTACTTTACTTGCAAAATTCAAAGTCAAATAGTTTCTGTCGAGAAACAAACGATGATAAAAATAATAAATGTTTGTGCCATGATACATTTCGCCATTAAAATGACACATATAAGCATAGATAACAAGAAAAGTATTATTCACTTTTACTAGCATTCCTTAATCTTTATTTAAACAGTGTAACATAAATGATACACTGTTTGTGTGTTGTCATGAATAAGTGCATAAAACTCCGGTAAATGTTCGAATTTTCACCTGACTTGACTTATTTAAATCTTCGTAGAATAATTCCTAAATAAGCTCGCTCAGTAAGTGCGATTCTGTATACTGGGTGTAAGGGACAACCCTCCACAAACTACGAAATGAAAATAAAAATCAGCCTCACCATAGAATTTTTTTTTCATTCCCTGTCCTAAAAATATGGAATATTGCTCAGTCTCGTCTACTGAGCAAGCCCTGAAAGTTTGTGGAGGGCTCCCTTACCAGTATAACGTTAATGAGCTAACAAGCAAGCACAATCAAACTAGCGAAAGTATGGAATCACTTACTTAAATTCCGTGCGATCTAGAGTCTTTATTAAATCTTTTCATTAAAATCTTTATTTTTCTGTCAGTTTTTTAGTATGTTTTCATAAATAGCGTGTATGGCGAGATAATTATTTATATTATACCGAATGTGACTTGACAAAACAACCAGTTTCGAAAATTGATTGTAACAAAATATCATTCATGTCCTACGATCATTAATTAAATGTGACTAATGTTTCATGTTTTTTTCACACTATCATTTACTCCTTTTTCTTTCGTACTTCTTGGGGCCTACCATGTAGCACGTCTTTTAGCGAGAGTAGTTCTGACTGTGAGAAAGTGACAGAGCTATACAAGTCGTCTGGCGCCATCTCGTTTCCACAGTGAAACCTGTGCTCTGTTAGATTTTCAAGTCGGTTCAACGACGAGATCGTGCATTTATGCAACTACTATTACCTACTGAAAAGAAGCAAAGTTGTGTGTTTTTTCTTTAATTTTTTTATTTTATTACAGATCTTTTTTAACACTTTTGAAACTCAAAGATATTTTTAAAGAAGCGAAAAATTCTGTTGCGAGCAGGGTTCGATCCTGCGTCTTCTGGATAGGTACTCCAGACGCCTTTAACCACTAGGCCATCGCAACCACTACTCACAACGCTGAAATTCTCGTTCCCTTGTTTTTCTAACGCTGTTTACACGCGATATATCTTTGCGAAGACGCGACGCAGGCGTTATAGCGTTAAAAAAAAAAAAAAACTTTTGAAACTGTTAATCTGTCAAATAAACTAACATGCACGTCTGTCTATGTTAAATTAAATTGTCTGTACTAAAGAAAAATACTCAGAATTGAAGTCGAGTGAGACTGTTTTTTCAAAGCAATGGATATGGTGTCATCAACAGTAATATTTGTCTTAATGACGCACGTATATAATTGAAGTTAGATAATCGTCGTATTTAATTTCGACAGCCATTATAAACTAGCTTAGAAATGTAGTTTGTTTTTATGTTAGCCAATATTTTCAAGTAAATAGATAAGTAGACGAACTTTTTTAGACTTTTCCACCAAACGGAAAAATCTAAGCACCAGTTTTGTTTAATGTCAATGAATAAAGGACTGTATTAGTATTGTTTTTAAGTACAATGTCCCACGCAAACATTAAGCGTACCCCGTTTATTTCCTTCAAAGTCTTCAGTCCTTAAATATTCGTTTCGCCTCGTCCGCATTCATACATCAGTTCTTACAAGCAGCCGGTAGCGAGTACTATACACCCGTCGAGTTTTTAACAACTACGTATTGAGGAGACAATCATCATCTGCTTAGCCTTTTCCCATATAACTATATTGGGGTCGGCTTTTAGCCAAACCGAATGCAGCTGAATATCAGTATTTTACATGGAGCGACTGCCTATCAGACCTCCACAACCAAGTAACTGGGCAATATGATACCTCATCAAAAGACTGGTTGTCAGACTTTAGAGCTTCTGACGAATAGTTACGACACTCAAAGATCTACAAATGACAACCGAGACCAACGGCTTTACGTGCTTTCCGAGGCGCGGAGGAAACTCGCTATGACAGATGGTCACCCATCCACAGACCAACCTCGGCAAACGCGGCTTAATCCAGAAGATTGGCCTGTGCGGCTGTAATTATTTACCCACGAGCTCCCTATTGAGGAGACAATATTAAAGTTTAAATTTAACTTACTTCGAAGAAATCGCGTGTTCGAGCATCATTTCACTCCCCCTATTTTTATTTATTTGCGATTGGCGCTACATGACTTGGTTTACCAGACGAAAGTTTTTGTTTTCAATAAATTCGCTTCAGTAAAGCCTAATTTGGACGATTCGAGAACTTCTTGCAAGTTTGACTACATTGTGGACTATAAACATACAATGAGTTGATCAAACAAATACCGCAAAGTGTTCAAACTTACCTTCCATTTCTTACATTGTCTAAATGGGGCTTAATGTACAATCGATAAAGTTGAATTATGTCCCTCCGTAAGCTTATTTTACAGACATTCAAATACAATTAAGTCCACATTCGAGAAAACATACATATCCATGGTAAGCGACTTTGATCTTTGTCAATTTGACGGATACAAACGATTTATTGTCAAAATGGGTCATGAATCAATTTTGTCGATAGTACGTTCGAAAAGGTCGTAGAAAAAAGGTATCGTGCCATAAATAACTATCGTATATATTCAAATGACGTAATAACTGACCTCGTGCCCTCCTGGCGGTGGGCTGAGCCCTCGCCCTCGCATGTCTCGCCGCGAGCAGTAGCCGGGGGGTGCACCGTCGGTGTAGGGCTGCGGCTGACACGAGCGCTAGGGCTCCGGCAGCGGCACCTAGTGCCAGCGCCCGCCAAGGAACTGCGCCACTGCCGCACCATGATGAGTTCGGACCGTCTTCTGCACCACCATCTGTTTGATAAGTTATTGTTCAATATTATCATCATTGTTTTATTGTTTCCTCTTCTGAGACATAGGCCTCTCTTCTCTGTGAGTGGGCCATAATCCACCACGCTGGCCCATTGTGGGTTGGTAGATGTCACATGTCTTCGATTTTTTTGGTTCTAGGACATGCCGGTTTCTTCACGATGTTTTTCTTCATAAATTTATATCAATAATAATCATTATTTTAAAATTCTCTAACAAGTTAAAACCTATTGCTTGAATTTAATACCTATACATATACATATAATAGTAGTAGCAAAATATACGACGTAATTGATATGTTTTTTTATGATATGTATATGAAAATAGAACCATCGTGCGCAGGCTATTAGTGATACCCGAATTATACAAATTGCTATTACAATAACTTTTTTTAGCAGTCACATGATAAGCTGTGATTTTGTACGCCACTAGACTTTCGTCAATTTATAAAAAAATTAACCAAATGCAAACCTATTTTAAAATCTTTTTTAGAATGATCTTAATATAACATTGACTTTAAATGTCATCTTAGCTTGGTAATATAAAAGCGATTTGTGTTTTTTTTTGTCGGCGCCTTATTAACTGAACGCGTTCGACAAAATGTATCATTCAAATTAATCCTGGATTAGGATAAAAAGAATACTAGTTTTTCTATTCCTTGTATTCATTTCAATTGAACATTTAGAACTTTATTTTAAACCAATGAATACTGCAATATGCTCGTGAAACATAAAAAAACGCACAAAATACGGGTAACATATTTTTTGTTATTGTAAGAAAGGGACAAGCCTTTACTCGATCTCCAAGGTAGTGATGCCAACGGCAACATCTCTCCCGACCATAGATAACAGCTATGTGATACATCAATGTTTTGACTAGACACTGTTGCCATCTAGACATCAACAATGTCTGCCTACGCACCGTTTGTGCTCACTCAGGGTTAAAGTACACAGTACATAAACTTTTTTACTTGTAGGGCCGCTCTGGTGCTGGGGGTCTTAAAATACACTTTAACAGAACCATAAGAAGAAATGCTATAAAACTAGCGAAAGATTACTTGTTCACTATTTATTATTATACAGGGTGGAATTTTGTAATGCCATCTGGAGGAAAAGTACTCTTATTACTGCAGATAGAAAATTTTTGATTTTGATTCCCGGGTGTGGGAGAAGGAATCGAACCCACGACCTCCGGCATAGCAGTCAGGGTCACTAACCACTAGACCAACAGGCCAGACAGTTTGCTTTCTATTAAAAAATAAAGGAATGTTTCCTTTGAGTATAATTTTCTATCTGCAGTATTAAGAGTACTTTCTCTCCAGGTGGCATTACAAAATTCCACCCTGTACCTATATACTTAGTGCATTATTCACCTTTTTATTTATAGATTTTATACGAAAAGAAACATTCGAACCGCGATTGGTATCTTCATTAAGCCTATTCTAACCCACTATTGGGCAAAGGCTTCCTCCATTTTCCCCTAATTTTCTTTGTTCAGATGCGGAAAGACAGCAGTCTTAGTAAAGGAACCCGGCCATTTTTCCTTCGGTTACGAAATCCCAACAAGCAATAGTGATAAAACTATGAGTAATACGTTGTATATTTACCTTATTCACCCTAAATATATTAATGGGCACATAAAACATAAACATTGAACAATTAAACAAGGATATACTCAATACTCACATCTGTAGTGTACTGTGACGTAGTTCTTAGACACGACGTCATTGCTGTGCACTACGCAGACGTACGCGCCGTAGTCCTGCGCGGACACTCGGTCCACCGTCAGGTATGAGCCGATTATATCTTCTACGTCCTCCCTGTAAGCATAACAACATGATATAACCCTGTATCCCCGTTGTCCCCGTAGGCCATGACCCCGTTAAAGGGGACGAAGGGGATTTAATTAAGTAATCTGCAATCCCGGGTCATTTCGGGACACCCAAAACTTTTCGGGAAAACCTATGTAACCCTCGAAGGGTAAGGCAGATGAGTTAAACCGGCCAGATTCTATACTCTATACTAATATTGCAAAGGTCAAAAGTTTAACGCGCGAATCTCAGAAACGACTGGTTCGAATGAAATAACAAATGGTGTCCAATAGGACACTTATCAAGATAGGCTACAGGCTATTTAACATGACGCTACAAAAGTAGCTGAGCAGAGTTAGAAAATATTGTGCTAAATTCTGGCGTCTTCTGGTATCAGAACATATCATATACATATCATACGGAAGACGATCACTGCTGAACATAGGCCTCCCCCTTAGACCGCCACGCCGAACGACAATTCGCCACTTGCATCCATCGGTTGCCCGCGACTCACTCGATATCGTCGGTCCACCTAGTGGGAGGCCTGCTTACGCTGCGTCTTCCGGTTCGTGGTCGCCATGAGAGAACTTTTCTTCCCCATCGGTTGTCAGTTATCAGAACATAAGACGTTAGAAATTAGTATGGAAAAGTCCGGTGTTCGCTGCCAGACCGGCACCCAGTTTAGTTGGTTTACCAGCACATTTAGATTAGCCACATTTCGCTAGTTATTATGTTTATCATAAAGTACCAATAAATGCATAAATACAAACTTCTACCTAAGAATCTCTCGGTGGAATAACCTCAATTAAATTTTAGTCATCCCGGGATCAAACCTATGGTCAGTAGTAAGGCCTGCGGCTACTAGACAGACGAGACAGTCCCTGCAATCAATAATTCAATAGTTTTACTACTTCCTTATTGGTCGACAGGAAGCGATGTCTAAATATGGTAAAGGCCTAATGTGAACTGGCGGCGATGAGGCTTGAAAACTTAATTGCGTAATTCTATTATTCTAGAAGTCCGTCCGGACAATTCCAGCTCGACTCTCATACGGAGACTTTACAGCCTATACGTCTGGAATTTTCATACTTTTTAATAGTAGTTTTATTATCTATCTTTCTAATAGAATACTTAAATTACCCCCACTGCCCCCTGCCCCTTTCCCCTAGACCGGGGTGGATGGAAAAAATAGTTTTATCGACATTTGCACATTTCTAAAGAGTGAAAATAGTAGAAAAGGAAGTATACACAGCATCTTTTTCTTTCTAATTTCGAATGGCTCTCTCCAGGAGGTTACGAAAAAGGTCTTTGTTTAAAATTGAACTTAATATCTTTTCCACTAACTAATCTATCTAATATCTTTAAACGAGCAATTCTTGTATATTTTTAAATAATCAGGATCTCGGAAACGGCTTCAAGGATTTTCATGAAAGTTACAGATTAGGGGGTTTTCGGCTCAAGGAATCGATTTATCAATGTCCCAGGTTCGACAAAAGCTCGGTTCCCAAGATATAGACATTTTAAAAACCGAGCGAAGCTCGGTCAACCAGATATTTACTATAATAATCCTCGGCAAGATCGTTAAATTAAGGCGTCAGAAGATTTACATTTAATTTGCCATTGATTTTCCCTTATAACCTAAGCGTACAAACTTTTGCGAAACCTTTGATATTAAATAAATTATTTTTGATTCGTTAACCGGGTCATAAATAATTTGTGCAATTAACTCTGTCACTGAAACGGTTTGGAATCATAAAGATCATTATCTTCGCTCCTTATATGACTAACCAGAATTTTTATTTGAAATCTGCATACTTGTTGATTATCAAGATTTAAAGATTCCTGATTAACATAAATGTTACCAATACTAATCCTACTAATATTAAAAAGGTGAAAGATTGTTTTAATGTTACTCTTTTACGGAAAAACTACTGAACGGATTTGGAATACATTTGGTAGACAACTAGTTTACATATAAGTTAGATTAACATATAGGATAGCTTTTATCTCAATTTTATATTCTCGTCGTGAAACCGCTAGCAACAGATATGAGGTTTATTTATATGATGCTACTTTTTCTAGACAAGCATTCCATAAAACTCAGGTGGCCTCTGTAATTCGGTAACGGTGATCCATCAAATATATTTTCTAATGGCTGATCAAACCGTTATTGCTTTTAAATAACCGGTCAATAATAAAGTACTATAATAACATCATAAATATAAAGATGTGTATTTTCAGAGGTAAATGGGGCCCTAGGGAGGGTTATTGGCTATTTATGTATAAGGGGAGTGAAGCCGCTAGCAAAAGATATAGTTTATAATAGCTGTTGCCAGCGGCTTCACCCGCTACAACTCGAAAATTATCCCACGGGAACATAAAATCGGGATAAAAACTATCCTATATGTTAATCAACATAAAATCGGGATAAAAACTATCCTATATGTTAATCCAGGTTATAAACTATCTGTGTACCAAATTTTAGCAAAATCTGTTCGGTGGTTTTTGCGTGAAAGAGTAACAAACATCCATACATCCATACTTACAAACTTTCGCCTTTATAATAGTAGCAGGATTAATATGAGATCAATCTACTTACGAATACATAATTAAGTATATCATTTATTTAGAAACTTACGCCTCTATGAGATGAAATCACCTAGCAACTCCCAATCAAATTATACATAGTTCAGCAGGCGCTTATTACATTTCCAGGAAACAGAGACCTCTCCCCTTTCCGGGAAAACATCAACCTAGGTGTAGGCTATGTATGTGCTAAATCGTGGTAGGTACTATCAAATCGATCGCAGCACTCGATGTGACAGAGATTTGTGTCTCTGTGGGCGCACGCGCGGAGTAAAGTGTCTAGTTTAATAAGTAATATGTTTTTTTTTTTTAATTTTGATTTTAAATTCTCTCATAAACTAGCCGAAAATGTTTAATATCTAATTGGGAATCTTATTAAGAAATCATCGCGCATACAGCGTATATTAAACTATTATGTAATGTTTGAATTGAAATATAAACGTTTTCTCTGTAAAAGCGACAGCCATATTAAAAGGTCAACGTTTGACCTCTTGCTTGCAGATGTACTTGTATATGTACCTACGCTTATTACTTATTATATCGGGAATCCATCGAACTTTGTAGTGCCTCACGTTTGCACAAGAAATAATAAAGTCGAATCTCCTCTGTTGAAAGGCTCTTCGAATAATGCTTATTGTATTTACAAGAGGGTATATAAGTGAAACAATGAAATACGTAGGGCAGAGAACTTATAGAATCTGGCCAATTAATATCGAGCAAAAGATAAGTACGCAGTACATATCTGTGCCAAACTTTTCCCCGTCGAATATAAACCTTAATTATTCTGTATAGTTGGAAATCTATTGAAGGGGCGGATTGATATCGTTTCTTAAGGCAGTTTCTCTTTCCGCCCACAAACTTCTGTCTATCTTATTTCATATTATTCAAAGTAAATATTGACGTATTAATCTAAAGGAGTGGCTCACCTGGTGGTCTTAATTTCAGTCTGTGTGGGTAGCAGGTCTCCCTCGGTGTTGTTCGGCCACACTTTCCGCCATCGGAGGTCGCTGCGGGCGTCGGCCAATAACGACCGACCTGCACAAAACACATGATTAAAGGTTATCAGATCCTGATTAGATCATTGTTTCTTTTCATAGAAATGGAGCTAAATTGGATATAATGAAAGCTTGTATTGATAGGATAAAAGTAACAATAGGTGATCATTACGCTCACATGAAATTGGAATTGATTTTATGGTATTCAGCAAGTGAGTACTGTAGGATTGTAACGAGGGAAGATTACATGAAATTAGAGGTTTAATTATAGACTATATCGGCTTTATTACAAAACGTGGTTTAACTTAGACCAAGCTTTAAATCAAAAATCAATTTTTGAATTTTGAACTTTATCCAACTGCTATAAAATTCTAAAATGCACATTGACAACTTAGACCGGGATCTAAACTCAGTTTTTGTATTAATAACTTTAAGACAGTAGAAATAAAGTTCGAAATTCAAAAATTCATTTTTGATTTAAAGCTTGGTATAAGTTAAACCACGTTTTGTAATAAAGCCGTATGACTCCATCAGCTTCAGTCGCTTTTGAAAAATGTAAAAGAAATTTTAAATCCATACTCTATTACTTTCGATAGTCTTTACTAGGATAAAACTTCTACGGATTCAAAGCCACGCTTCAAAACGTCTAACAAAGCAGGTCCCCGTCGTGAACTGTGAATCGCAAGTCAAGAGTGCCACTTTCACCTGTCAGGTGGCGCTCCATTTCTTTATCCTCCATGCCTTTAAAGTTTAAAGTAATGTAGGCGTATTACTTACCGATGAGAGCCTCGCAGTACAGTCGCAGCTCGCCCCCCACCTCCACCCACTGATCTTTCGAAATGAACATTGTTCTCGGTGCGTCCGTCGGTTTTTCTGTGAATCGAATTCTTAGCTGATACATATTTTCCTTGTACGGAACCGCGCCGCTCACTCAATAAAGAACGGTTACTTTTTAAAATAAAACGTTTTTATTTAACTAAAGATGTTAGGTCACACGTATTGTTGTGAAACGAGCAAAATAACTGTTATAGGTTATGTGTAAGTCGTAATTTTAATAACCGTAGTCATTTGCATCATGACGATCTATTCTAGCTCAGCTGAAGTGTTATGGGATGGCTGTTTACAGCCGAAGTATCATAAAGACTACTATAATAATATAAATATAAATGTGTGTACATTTATGACCCGATATAATATGAAGTCTAGACCTCCCGCTGTGCTAAATGGCTGAACATAAGAGCTTTTCCGCGTTTTATTTCTCAATGCACTGAGTTACTTCACAGTCATATCTGCTGTAGGGAACTGAAAGATTTAATCAAATGCGGACTGAGTATAGAGAAAAAATACTTTTGGCGGCCTGACGAAGTATTATTTTACATAGGTACAGGAACTCGTTCAAAATAGGACAGGATTTCTATTTAACCTTAAATTCATTTAAGCTCCTTATTTCGCACAAGAGCTCCGAAGGTGAATACTAAGAAAGATAGTTGAAAATCTATAGCCTAAATATTGAAGATGCTAGATATATTATTAACATTTGCCATTATTGTAAAGGGTTGAAATACCCAGGAATTGACAGCAGATGGCCTATCAAGAGTTAGCATAATTATTAACTGCTGCATCAAATAAAAGATACGATGCTTTGGAGTTGTGCATGAGGATAAAAATACAGTTACTGAGATAGAGGTCAAGATTAAATTTCAAAATATATTTAAATAATATTTACCTAAAATATTGAGTTGGACAGTATGCGTCACGGAGTAAGTCTCATTTGAGAGGCGACAGGTGTAGTTGCCGGAGTCAGCCCTTGCGGCCCGTCGCGCGTACAGCGTCTGATTGGCAGCCTCGGGGTACAGAATGAGGTTCGACACCCCGGCTGACCAAGGGTAGGCGACACCATCTTTGAACCTGGAAGAAAATTTGGCATTTATTAAGATACCCTTGGGATATTCGAGCTGACAATTGGGGTGGACCTCCCAGGAGATGGGTTCACGAGTAAACATATTCATACACATTCAGTAACTTTCTGTCAAAAGTATACTCAATAAACGATGCATTACAAATAAGATGGTGCAGTTTACAGTTCCCGTTATTGGATTTTGCAATGGTAAATGGTAAAACCCAATCTTACGTGGTAAAACCGTGAAGTTGTTTTACAGTAAAACTTACTCATATTTACATGAGAATATTGTATTTAGACACAGCAAATTACCAGAAAGGAAGACGCATGCTATGCTTATCTTTAGCATTCTAGTCGATAAGCTAAGGCTACGGAAAAATGAAAAGTAAAAAACCATGTTGACTTTGCACGCAAACTTTTTGAATATTTCCACCAATTGCTCATACTTAAACACTTTTTTTTATTCCTCTTATAGGTACTCATGTTCGGAAGGTTTTGGACTTGTCCGAAATGAAGACTTCAACTTTTTATGATTGTTTACTCAAGCGTTATGGAAATACCGGATTTTAAAGCTGTATTAGCGTAACGCGTAGATAACAAGGAAATTATCGCGTTCTGTGAATTGATCGTTTTATGAGATACACGGCTGTAATGCTGCGCCATTGTGATTGCGCGACGAGATCAGCGGGCATGTGTACAAAGCAGGAAATAATTTCCAGTACGAACGCGACTAATGGAGCGCCATTCCGCCGGAGCGGGGTGGTGACTGGTGCAGTAGTGGCGTAATGTAGCCGCCGTCGATGACAGTTAAGTGATTCTGCGAAACACTGCATTGCAGTCACTCGTCAACGGAGAAATCAAGACTCTCTAATATTCCACAAATTGGTAAATGCGCGGTGATGACAAACTGAAATCCACGTAGACCAGGTACCTACCTACTACATATTTTCATAGGCAATCAATATAAATTATTTAAAACCACACATTCGCTTTAGGCGAAATCGAACAGCTGTAATTTGTTCAGCGATTCCGGCTTATGCAAACAAAACGTCGCGGGGCTACCGATTCCCGTGAACAGTAAAATTTTGCGGGAGCCGTTTTTGAATCGTTTGAAAGGAAAACAAACATTTGAGCGATGTTTCATCGCAAGGCCGCCTTGGAATTGTTTCTTAGAAGCGACGGTGAGTGTTATCTGGTGAATATCCTCTGTTAATAGAACACGTATAAGGGAATATACAAATTCGCAGTTCGCACTAGTCACACGCAGGTGAACATCGCCGTATCTTAATCCCGTAATTTAAGTATTTTCTGTGAGTACACACGCAGAGCAAATATTATGAAGCTAATGCACAGTGTGCACGGTGCCGTTGGTGTTGTTCATAGCTATTATTTGCACTAGAGTCGTGACAATTTCCGAGAAAACATATCAAGAGCGCATGTTTACAATCTTCATTCCACTTTCCAGTGTCCCTGGGAGAACGATGCGAATATTTTTAACTTTTTTCAAAGTAATGACTCACGCAACGCACGCATCAAGTATATTGATATGGAACGCGAATTTATGACGATGTATGGAAACTATTGACATGCGCAGCTTTTAAAATAAACCTCAGTAGGAGGCGCGTTTACAAACGACCTACGTATTTGTATAGAATTTGTGTAATCTCCTACGTAGGCCGCTGATTGTAATTTATGTTCGTTATTGTTCATGATTCATATTAAGTAGGCATCAAGTAAATTGCTGCAATAGTATTGCTATTTTATCATATAGTTCTGTGCATGCAACGCTCTGTTGTTGTAGCTGTACCTACGGGCAGAAACTGCATGTTTCTTGCGCCCGCGCCGCGCACCAGCAAATAGAGCTTGACCACGTCGGCACATCGATCTATTAGTACCACCAATTATTACAACTATTCCAAGTAAAAGAGCAAAACACAAATGTAATGATACTCATTATGACATCGTTAACCATTCTGACAGAGATCGTTTAATTTAATTAGTAACAAGTGTTCGATAAAAACAGCAGTATTTGGTTTTCTTCATGTTTCGAGCCGGAGCGTGGACAAATGTGGCGTACAATACGCGTGGCCATGCGGTCCAAGCTAGAACGTTTCTTTGCAATCAACTTTATTGGAATATGCGCCTTGACTCATAGTTCACTTGATATTCTGACGTATCGACAGCGATATCAGAAAGTATGTAAGTAATCCGTTAAGTATAATTAATGTGCTCTGTCTTGTAGGAGGAAAACGTCGTTATTTTAAAAGTTGAAACAAAAAGAGATCCCCGATGAGGTCATCCTCCGGCGGGCGTCGTCGGCCTCTCCTGTAAAAAGCTCCGAATATTTCCGAAATAACGCGAACCGGTCTTTGACCGTGTGTCGGGTTGCACTCCCTCACCGCTCACCACAAATCATTCGCATGCAGCCTCCTTGCGGACACAGAAACATACCTATAGCGCATGATATATGGCTATGCGAAGTAATATATTGTAGAAGGAACGAGCGGGTCTACCACGACCGCTTTGCAATATTCGTGAATTTCCAACAACGTCAATTAACAATTCTTATAACATTCATAAAATGGCACAAGCAGAATTATAATTTATTGCATGTCATATCTGAACATAGACCTACAGCATTGACTGAACGTTCCCTAGCAAAATATCAAATCAAATTGTTTAATCCTTTAATTAAAAAAAAATATCTATGTGTATACAAGAAAGATATAGGAGTTCCTACACCTACTTTTCGCTTTGGCTTTACTTGGAGAATATGGCAATTTTAACCAGCTTATGTTCAGTCCATGCTTTATGTCTGTGTTTATGTTCATGTGACGAGTACGGCCCCTAGAGCGATTTCTAGAGCGGTTTGCACATTAAAAACGCTATCCTGTAAACCTCGGTTTTTGACATGTCCTTTTGTACGTAGGGACCGTCGTTAAAAGCAATTTTAGCGCTATTCACGAATATTAAAGTTGCTAATGACGTTCGAAATTCACGAAGTGAATTACTTTTTAGGAATGTTGCTCAAGATGGCAGTTTTAGACCCACAGGTTCAAACAATTTATAATCACTTCTCAGACTTCCTTAGCACAAATACAACAGGATTTAACTTATTACAATAGTATTATAACACAAAACAGACTAACAAAATACGCGCCAGAAACTTCAGTTACAGTAAACCTAACCACACTCAGTTACAGTTAAAAGTGTTTGATCTACCTGCTTTGTAACCATAACAGAATTCAGTAAGAGCGGAATTGGCAACGGAAAATAACAGAGCAAAATGCAATCGAAAAACTTTATTTACTTTACTATTTTTTAGTTTCCAATGGTCAGAATTCCTGCATTTATATTATTTTTATTGAACGAAATGTAACTGTTACCTAGTAACCTATTTTTTTCTTGAAACTATAATTTGGAACCACGGAACCATAGTTTTATCATCTCTATTCCACTGTACTTAGTGTCGGCGCAACACGTTTTTAGGGTTTCGTACTAAGACTATCCGTCCGTCTGTCACCACGCTGTATCTAATAAACCGTGCTAGTTACAAAGTTGAAACTTTCTCAGATGATGTATTTCTGCTGCGGCTATTAGATCAAATACTACAAAAAGAATAAAATATATAATAAAGGGGGCTCCTATAAAATACATTTTTTATGCCGTTTTATATACATACGGGATCCTTCGTTCGCGAGTCTGATTCGCCAGCTGGTTTGTTTTCTTCCGTCAGACGTCACGGCATCATTTGCTCATCTTCCTTTCATAGTATTCCTAAAGACGGTCCCTCACCGCGAGCATTCGCGTGTAATGTAAGATTATAGGTAGGTACACACGGCTACACATCAAGCTATACAAAACCAGTTTATCGTAGACTCACTTTGTATTATCATTCCTCGCATACAACGATCAGCTTATACTGGTTTTGTATAGCTTGATGTGTAGCCGTGTGTACATTCGACTTTGAGCATTACATTATGTACAATACTACCTCCCTGACTCACGAGCATTCGCGTACATTTAGTATAGATTTGATACACGGTGCGCATTGTGATGCTTGATTGTCTTCACTCACTGATGAAATGTTCGAATCTGTAACGTTACATTACAGGTGAATGCTCGCGGTGAAGGAGCGCCTTTACACAATCCATCCATCACTTTTTGTCTTACTCTTGCACTCCATCCATCCACAATCCACATACATACCCTCTATTCGATTTAATTGATATTACTCGCATATCATGAATTCAGAAGAAACGTAAAAGTTTTAAATACCTTTTTGGTGTCAGCTATTTCTCAAAGCAGAAAGTTTTGATTAAAACGTATTCATCTTAAGGCTTCTTTCATTTTACTTCAGCATAAGATTGGTTTATCTTACTTTTTATTACATTTTATTTTAGCTTATTATAAGAAACTGCCTCCTAAGATACAGGATTCTCCTAGTTAAGGAGTCAGGGTTCAAATGTTGTATTATTCTACTTAAGTAAGCTAATAAACAATTTATTTTTAAAATTTTTCAGACATTAAATCCTAAAACTAAAAAAATACGGAACAACAACAACAACGGATTTCAGTAAATTTTGACCTGGGAGGAAGATAAAAGACCACAGTAACTATCAATATTAATATTCCTTGTACATTAAACTTTTATACCGGTAGGTAACCACAAAATGCAACCAAAGCCGGACTTCCTTTTTTGTCCGCCTTGTCCGATAATGTGGTATTGATGTCAGCTCCAAAATTACTGTAATCGGATACATCGGTAATTCGGTACATCATCGGCAAAACCCGATGAACTAGTATTTTCAAATTATAGACACACTATTGAGAAAGTATGCACTTATCATTTTTGACACGAGCAGTTTTAATGCGAATTTTACTTTTGGAAAAACTCTTAAGTTTAATGAAGTAATTAGCGTAAGATGTGACGTCGGACTTCTAATGACACTTCTCAAAGAACTGATAAGCGAATTCCCATTGTTATTTATAATCTATGCAATGTATCCGGCTTTTTGCGGGAGAGCGATCACGTCACCTCAACGAATCGTAGTTTAACAAAAAACGGGGAATTAGTCAAAGATATAACTAATGATTTGAAGGTGAACGAACTGTTTGTTATCTTTATAACAGACTATTAACAAGCGGATTCCTCAGTCCATCTCGAATTAAACAAATCCAAAGGAATACCATCTTAATGAGGTTGAACAAGAACATAGTAATTTTGAGTTGTAAACAATACCCGAATTAGAGTTGGAACAAAAAATCGTTACGTATGGTTGAAATATTTATGCCTGTGTATTTCCGAATTGTTCTATAATGACCTCAATCGTCCACCTCACGTCTATAAATGTTTAATGTTTGTATTCCCTCGATCAATGGCTTCTTAAGAATTTGTAACAAATGTCAATGAATAAAACGCCAACATCGTACTGAATAGATCATACGGAGGAATGTTAATTCATGAATGGTCCTACAACACGGCATACGTACTTTGTTAACATAATAATGCTGCACACCGTGTGAGTAAAGGGCGAACTCATTCCGTGTTACGACTTTGATGACATCATTTGAAAGACGATACGATTACTAGAGTTTTATGAAGAGGACAAAGAGAGCAGCTAATGAGAAGCGCACGTTGCATCAGTTCCTCGAAGTAATTAGGCTAGCAGCGGCCGCGGCCGGCGCGGACGCCAAATTGACACCGCCCGGAGGAACCGGCGCGGTGTACTCTCTACGTGGTTAAACCCTTTGTTGGCGGAGCCATTCGCATGCTGATCGTTTCTGTGAAACAACCGCAATTATACTTCTCTGGCGAACAGTTGACACACACACACGCCTCGTAATGACGTCGCTCCCCTGCATTACAGTGTAATCGCATGCCTGCCCCGCCACTCCACCACTTCGTCACGCACCGATGACAATAATAATAATCTCTATATGTTGTGGGAAATGGAAAACCACACATTCAACAATTGATATAATTATTAAAAGTGAAACACAAAAAAGCCTATCTGCTGTTTCATAATTCACGGCAATCTCTATTACGCACACATTTTCCAGGAAACACTTTTCATACAGGTGCAGGTATATCTAGAGTCGATAGAATTATTGTTTTTAGCGGAATTATACTCCACTCTGTCAGAAAAATTTGATAGAGTGCCTAGATACTGGAAATATGAAAATGTTTCTATTAGAGTAATGGAAGCGCATTAGTATTTATTGGTAAAGTGAATAAGCATGCTTTAGACCACAAAATATGATCCCATTTTCTATAACGGTGCTATTGCTCGTAATTGTAAAGCTAACAAGCAGAAAAGTAATGCGTGGAGCGGCTATAACCGTCGCGCACGCCTCACGCCTGCCGTGCTCGCCACGCCCACACCACGCCTGGGCCGCTGAGCCCGGCCGCCCGCCTGCCTCCACACTCGTTATAAATCCTACACTTGCATAACGATTTCCAATGAATTTCATGCGATGCAATTTTCGAATGTCAACGGATACATTTCGCTTAGTGATAAATCTAAATACAGCCATTTATTCTGACAGGCAACAGCTGTACAGGAGTAATGAGAATAAGACGCACACCGGCTCGTTTTTGCGGTACATGTAATTATATGTACAAGTGTAAGTACACGTTAGTGTTTGAGTTCCTATAATATTAATGACAGTGATGCGCCAATAACATGGAACATCGGAAACCAACGTTGCAGGCAACAAGTGTAGCAATTTCATACAGTTAGTGCGGTTTAGGGATGCGCGTCGGGAATACTTGAATGCTGCGCTTAGAAAAACCGCAAAGTACCGGGTGCGCAGCAAAAAGTTGATCGTATAACAGGTGAGCGAGAAACCGGCGGTATCTCCCGGCGACGACACAGCTCGTTCCTCGTACCGCGACAACTGTACATATACCACGGTGCCATCTCGACCGACGATACGATAGATGGTGATCTAACGATCGCTATAAAGTGACAGGATGAAGTTATGCGACCGCTCGAACCGCACATTACGATGTTACTATTGAGTGCACGAACGACAAAGGGGCGTGGCGGCCACAAAAAACGTAATAAACTGTATTCGTGGCCACCTTGTCCTATATGATGCAGTTTATTAAAAAATGATTCAGACTTGATACAGCGGATGCGTCACTGGCTGACCATAACCCAAATAGTTACATTTGCAATATTTTAACAGTTTCCTCGAAGTTATTACGTCACAGCTGTCTTTCAAGTAATTTCGTGATAACCGTAATCATTCAGAAACGATAATGATCGATCGCGGCAGTTATGGTTCTAGGAACCAAGAGTTCTATAGAATTTGGGGGAGTTAGATGTCTGAAACTATAATAAAGTCACAGAGAAATCATACAGGATGCTTGATTCGTATGTTATCGAGTAATATCTTAGTTTTATATATTTGTGTTATATACACAAAACAATAGAAGATAAGATAATCGAGGGCCAAGTCTTGAATGCATTGACGGGCACGAAACATGATTAGTACTCTCGACGGACTTCTAGTCCTAGTTCATCTAATTTAAGCACGCAAGGTGTATAATTATATACTATGTATCCAGCCTTAGAACCGATTAGTTTATAGTCTCCTTATACCTCCAACAAGAAGAAGCAATAAGGCAAAACGGCTTTGAACTACATCAATAGAATTATCCGTATGAAAAACGTACCGAGCTTAATAATTACATCGGGAGAACGTTTGTCATACCTGTCATGTTCATGAGCGGGAAGAAAAAGTTTGGAGAGGAAGGCGGTAGTTTGTATTTGCGTTCCTGGTGTCCTGGGAATGTAGTCTGTGGGCAGGTAATGACGCGTCCCGGAACAGCCAGGTGGTTCGGCCGGCTGCGTATGGGCAAAGAATGCCGACGCAGCTTCGCCACGCCTGGGAACATCGGCTGCCGACGTCCGCGACACATCTGTACAAGCCCGATTCAGCCACGGTAACTGCTTTTCCTAACATGTTACTTGTTACCGTGAAATTATATAAAACTTGTTGTGCGCGGATGTTTTTGCTTTCTCTAGTTGGCTTATCAAATGGTATTGCATGTTGATTGAACTTGGTCAGCTGTTTTCTTTCCTAGTGTAATTTTATTGAGTTCGTTATTGCATTCATGCGGGATGTTAAGTTTTCGGTTTAGCTGTAAACGCTTCCATTTTGTCCTGAATTCAATATAAATGACACAAAACACACACACACAAACACTAATTAAATCCTCATACAAATGGTTGCATTAGCTTTTAAAATTAATCAGTCTATTACGGGGTATTACAGTAGTGATTAATATGTAAACCTATTTGCGGAACCAGCAGACTGGAATAAAAAGCCTCCCCTAAGCATTCGGTCATTACTATTAGTGTAAGTTCACAAAGTGTAATTATGATGTGACTAATGGATTAATAAGCCGCGAATGTTCATAAAAAGCATACTTGCTAGGTACCTACTACGAATTTCAATGCGGCGTGAAACACTCGTGTGCACAGACTACATAATAAGGCCGGTGCACACTCGCGGGCGCCTGAATAGTAGTTAATTTCGGGCGGACACCCAGCTACCGGTGTTCAACGTACCTAGTCTACAGATACGCTTTGTATTTAAATGAAGTGAGTATATCGCGTAATCGGAAACAGGAACCATCCACCAACTATAGGAATCTATCACTTTATAAATGTGTCTATTGAATACAACGGCACTGTCGCCGTGCGAGTGACCACTGGCTACGAGCTTAGTGTCTCGCAGCAAGGACAGTAGCTTTCGACTAACGTCTGCATTTACCGTCCCGACTAACCGCAATTTTATTTGTAAAGAGTTTAATAATACGCCATTTATCATTTTCCTCGAAACAGTTGATGGTATTTATTCAAACAATACCCATTTTAGCATTCGGTAGCCGATCGCGGTTTCTTGGCACTACGTGAAACTGCAAGTGCACAAGAATTTATTATTGTTGGGAGTCACGCGACGAATACTAACAAGGGTAGTGGCAGCCAGCAGTGTCGTCCGTGCGTGCCCCGACGGCGACCACTCGATTGTGCGAAATATTAAATATTCAATTCCGCGAAACGGCCGGAAATGACTGTTTCATTATGCGCGTCGGGTGCGTAAAATGATCGATTTGGATGGCACCGGGCGCTGCCCGCCGGCTGCCGTCCGACCGCTGCTCTTCTCAAATTCGCACAATTCCTGATAAAGATCGTTCTTAGAGCAGCGGACGTTCCTAACGATTCAAATGCATTTAACAAAGGTTAGTCGGCCGAACACTTCTAAGTAATGACTGAATCACTCTCTTTATTCAATTTATTATGTTGCCAGTTTTTCGTAAGCATAATCAAGTGTTTTAGTGTTTAAATGAAGTCGTAAACATGCAACAATATCGTTTGTAGGTTTACATATGCAGCTGTAGCTTTTTGCAGAAAACGATTATTAAATGGAGTAAACGTGAGTAATATAGTGCGAAAACACTGGCAAATAGTAGTTATTATAAAATTATTCCGACATAATGTGTGTGCTGGTCGTAATATACGTTGGCCACCTCTGTAGATAGTCGCGACCGACGGACGCACGCCACACGGTGACAGCATAATAAGTTCCAGCGAGCACCGCTGCCAAGATGCACGTGCGATAACGTTTATATTCGATTTACGATATTATTTCATCGGTGCAGAGATGCCACATTATCATACATTTAGTATAGGAAATTGACATGGATACTGCAGTTGTCGCTACGTGGAAAATGTAATATGAGCGGCTAGGAAGCTCATGTGCGTGATTGCGTGTGGTGGTCAACAGCAGGCGGGCGCAGGGCCGGCGGATCTTACACGCACGCAACCATCTTCTCGCTAATCGGCCCATATATCGGCAAACATACTGGTGCAATTAGTCTTCCTGGTAGCCAGCGATACCTAATAATCCCAGCAACTAGCATGCGGCTATGTGATTGAGAACATCGCCATGTCAGCCACATGCGTCGACTCACATCAGGATGTTCAATATCGTTCGTTACATCGACATGCGTCCTAGAATTATTTATAAGGCTCTGCGTTCACTGCAGGATCAGGTTGGTATGCACTATCGAGTGAAACACTACTGAGTGTTATTGTAATAAGAAAAGGTTTGCATGCAGCGTGTAACCTTGAATTAGGATAATTCCCTAGCCAACAGGCTCGAGTTACACAGACATTATAATGAACAATTATATCTCCGGCAAAAAGCTTATGTAAATTGCGAACATGACATTGTGAGTATTATTAAATAACTGAGTGGCAATTAAGTGAGATACCAAGAAGTCACCTACGCGATTCATTTAACGACTCTCTGTCTTAACCTTACGCGACATTCTTTGTGAACCTTATTTCATTCAAATACAAATCATTTTATTCTTTGAAAACGTTACACATTCAAAATTGCCATTATTTGGGTATTTGATTGACTGGTTCATTAGCTTTAGTTTCATGTTAATTAATATTCATTGAAAAGGGTTTTGTATGCTTTTGTAACGCGTGGATTTAAAAGCCGCGTATTGATTTAGCTTAAATTGGAAAACGTGTACCATACTTTATTAATTTTAATACTTACATTTGTTTTAATTTAATTATAAGAAAGTAATCGTCCCTTTATTGTTGTTGTATACCTCAAATCATGTGGTGCAGTGACACTTATTCTCATAGCCATAAGGTTTATAAATAATTTGATAGATTTTACTGAAACCAACTACCACTTCATAAAGCAATCATATCAAGCACCAGTACTTCCTTAGATATAAGCTCGCCTAATAGACCACTAATAAAAAAAAAAACATAAACTCATTTAATTGCCAGCGGCCCACGTCTGGAAGTCTACTCTCAAAGTCCGTCAACGAAGATACGTGACCGTACGAAAGTAGCTCGAAACTTTTGACTGAACCCTATTTTTTTTAAATTCAGTAGTCTTGAAAACACATCAGGAGCCAGGACAATTGTACAATCATGTTTTTCTTGGACGTATCATGAATATCCATATAATTATTGAGTTTTGACCTATTACAGTAGAGAACTAGTGACTCGCCCCAGCTTCGCACGGATTCAATCCCTACTATACTATACATGTTATATATTGTTTTATGATAGGTAGTGATAACAGTAGTCATCATAAAATACTACACAAATACATCTATTTATACTTGGGCAACATAATTATTACTATTATAATAAATTGACATTATTAGTTGGTGTTGATATACTCACGCACAATTTTGTAGAATCAATTAAAGGATAATTAATAATTTTAAAGATCTTTGTATGCATTTATATTGAAACTTTCTAACCGATCTTAATGAAACGGTAACTAACACTTGTATTCTTAGTGGCTGACTCAGCTCAAGACAGGCTCAACATCACAAAAATTCGCCCCATTAGCTTAATAACGAATTTTCTTTCTAATTATTGTTACGGATATGAAAGCAAGTTTATTTTTAACCTTTTCATGGCTAAGAACGGATCCTTTTGAAATTTTGCACATTCTTTGTCGGGTATACAGAAACGAACATAGGGATTTTTCCCATATAAAAAATGTAATCACGAAAGAAGTACTTTTCTAGATAAAAACGAAAATAACTCATATATGATAATAGACGGCGCCACATGTCACCAAATTGATTGACTAATTCAAAATTTACGGGAGTGAATCTGCGGGCTACTATGCATATGAATTGAAAAACGAAACACAACGATTGGAGTTTATCATAAATCATTTGTCAAATGTGAAGATGTGGCTTAGAATACGATTTGGTGGGAGTTATGAACAGTTTCCATAGCAACCGATCAAATTAAGCAGTAGACTTGACTCGAATTTTGGATTACGAGTGTAAGTCTCGATGCCTACGCAAGTAGGGGTGAGTTCGTAAGGAAAATCTGACAAAAAGCTACCTAACAATTACTTCGAAGAAAATTTTGTTATGAATAACTTTTAATTTGGCTTAAATTATAATAAACTTTTTTTTTGTGTTTTGGATTTTTCTCTAAATTAAAACAATAAATTTATTATTCTAAACAGTTAATCGCGCGGAATTGGAATAAGTGATTCCATACTTTTGCTTGCTAGTGTAGTTTCACCATGTCCGTCCGTCTGTCCGTCCGTCCGCAACCTAGCTCAGAGCTGCTTCGTAATAGAAAGCTGTAATTTCGCATGAATATAGGTAGTGTATATAAGTTGACACGACACGCCGACATAGTGGTGAAATAACTTTCGCAATATTATGTTTATAGGGTAACTTCTTCTTGGTTTCATTTTTTCTCGTAGGTATTCCGTTGGGTGGGATGTCATTAGATATGAATATTAAGACTTATTAATTCGCAATTTCGCAGAGCAAACATAGAAATTGCACAAAGTAGAGAGGTCTGGAAGGAGACGAGTTGTACAAAATACCGATGTTACACATATATCAATATCCAACTGGCTACTTCCTTAGTCATTTTGTGAAGGAGCTTTTAATTCAAATATACGCTCTACGTAACTGAAAATGATGCAATAAGAACGGTTAGCACAAAAACTAGACCTAACCGTTGACACACGTGTTTATGACTCATTGGGCGACAAAATATGTTCAGAATTAGACACTAAGTAGGTAGTTATGTATAGAAGACTTAAAGACTCCAAGTGAGACTTTCACTAAAACCATGATTTATGATGTGTTGAAGGAAGACTATGAATGATGCGGAACCGAGCGAAATTGCTAGTTCAAAAAGATGCAATATGCGGCAAAAGTTGACAGATTTAGTAAGCATAACTAAATTCTAAACGTTCCTAAATCACAGTAATAGAAGTCGAATATGAAAGCCGCAATTAAAAAAAAAAAATTGCTCGATGAGCTCATATTTGAAGGATTTGGCGTTCTTTTAACACACGCTACCTACTCAGCTCAAGTTTTTATGACGAAAATGCTTTCTGGAAAATCCTCTAGACTTTCCCTATCAGTATCATTCTATTGATATTGTTTTTGCAATATTTCTTCAAAATAAAAAACTTTCATGTTATCTTTTAAACATAAGAAACAAATAATTTGTTTAAATAAATCATGTTTCTAAATAACTGATAGTTTTGTGTGTTTTTATCGGCGCGGCGTAGGCGTTGAGCGCACGTAGACTTGCGTAGAGGACGTTCGTAGCCTCGTAGCACAGGCTATACGCTACGTAGAAGCCGCGTAGGCGTCGTAGCAGCGGCTACGGAGTTACGTCTACGGCGCGCGAACGTTATGCATGTTGAAATGGATTTTAACGTTGAAACAATAACATGTTATAATTTATTGTTTTGTTAATATACGACTAGAGAGTTAGGGTTCCAGAACTATTAAAAATCCTTTGATCATTCACTTCGGACATGAATGCTTTTCAAACGCAGTGTTCAAAAGCGCTTTGAAAAAAATTATGCAATCAAGGAACGAAACGAGTTCTTTAGTTTTTGTTTTGCGTTTCAGGCGTTATTTATCCGCTAGCATGATTGCACACCACCCTCGCAATCGTCAGCTACTTATTTATATTTCGTCAAACGCTTCCGATTTTGGAGAACGAGTCAACCGAATATTCGCACACAGATTTTCGCGATCCCATTATAATTGGCTATTTTATAGTATCAATATCAATAAATAACAAATCTAATAAGTCCATTATTTAGAGTTTTGAAAAGTAACGGACATATATTTTCTTTGTACAAACATGAATATTTACCAACCTAATAACGCATCATAACTAGAATACGTGCTCCTGGCGTCAGTATTCAATAAAAATGTGCTAAACTGTGACGTGTTGCCAATTATAAATCCTCATATCTCCGGCACAAGACGACGGAATAAAAAATACGGGACGAAATTTTTTTGATGATCTATCTAACTCACGGAGACGGACTAATTGGAATTTTTCAGTCAGATACCCAATTAAAAGGTTTGGGTTAAAGACCTCTTAACTATTGCAAATTAATATGAAATATGATGATTATACTTATGATATCGAACATTGTATGATTGTACTAACAACTAAATCGAATATGATTCTACATCAAACTGACACCTCGTGTTCAATTACACGTTACCTACCATAGTGTCAATGTATCTACTCGCAGCTAGCATGAATGAATTCGAATTCTCTTTAACAATGAGTAAAAAAGTGTTGTCGTGTGTACCGAGAAGGCGACACGTCGGCGGAGGTCCCAGGACGGCCACGATTCAATATTTGCTCGGAGGAGGCACGAGGGGCGGCGACCGCGCCTGCGAGATGCTGGCCGAATGTTAATTTTCACGATGAAGCCATTTGTTGGACGTGCAGCGGCGTCATAACGAGCCCGCGCCACATTTCTCGAAACCCATACGATTCGACGACTGTGCAATGTCTATTGTTGCATGAATTATGCGGCCGAGAATTAAGCGCTCAACGCAGAGGCAAGCCCGGCTATCGATCGATTTACAGATTCAGTATGCGTATCGACGCAACAAAAAATCGCATTCCTTACGTTTAATATTCTCACTCCAGAAGCTAATATGTGACATTCATTTTTATCATGACACCGCGTTCACAATGTGGCGTTTAATATGTATCTCCCCGTCTCGTGCTCCCGACTCAATATCTGGTTTCCCATGCGAGCGACATTCCTCGCTAATGTCCGACACGGTGGTCTTACAATGAACTTTTTTAGCGTTAACACTGCATGGCTACTTCATACAAGAAATACCAAATCGTTTGAAAAACTACTATCATTGTAATATGCATTAGTAATCCAAACGTCGACGAGTAGATTAGAGAGCATTACACGCTTATTAAACGCTCAATGGTTGACAAAAAATAGAGAATGGGGAACGCACTCGACGATCCATGTCATGTCAATATTGGTTATTGGAATAGAACGTATTTGTGAAGTAAAAACACCGGCGTGTGAACGGACCGGGGCCGGTGGTGGCCGCGGTCCGGAGCCCCACCGTCGGATCTCAACAAACTGACATTTCCGTTCGAAATCATTACCGTTCACTAGCTTTCCAAAGAATGAAGTCGCTTAAATTACGCGTACCGGTAAAGTCACGCGTTCCTGTTGTACACATCGCGATGAGGTCTTTGACTATTTGTTCCGAGAAAATAAACGCAATAGTGTTTTAAACATGGACGTAGTCGCATCGATCATATTACAAATTGTAATTTATCGAATTTCATTACGTTTCAAAAGTAACTTAGTAGGATAAAAAGTGCCAGTGTGGTTGTGGTAAAAAGTGTGGCACATCAATGTGACACGAGTGTCACAACAGACGTTGAGAGACATTTAATGATCGTGAGATACAGTCACCCAGCCTCCCAGGTAGCCGCCGCTCATCATAACTAATTTGTGAGGCATTCGACGACCGTCTCCAAACTGAACTCGACTTGCCCCTAGGCTTCATAGAAGCCAGAAAGTTTCAACGATCACTCTAATATTCAAATTTTTAGAGTCGGTATTTAATTGGGTCGAGTGCCTAGAGCTTAGTTCCAAACAAATTGTTTAATTTATTGAAGGACCTTGTGAATGAATTATAAATTGTAGGAACAGATAAATTCATAAGGTATGAGTAGACTGAGTCGTTTCGAAATCGTCTGACATCTGAGTAGACTAGACACGAAACGATTTCACTTACAAAAAGATCCTTAATGGGGCTTCCTAATTCCGTTCTATTAAATAATTATTCATGAATTCCACGGATCAAACGCTGTTGAAGATTAAATTCTTTGAGTATCAAGTGGCGAATAATGGAGCGTCACAAATGTTACGCAAACACCCTTCACAGAAGTCCACGGCGGGAGCAATCTTCTACGACAATACATTATAATTGAGGGTTCTATTCACACGGAACACCTCCTTGTCTGCTACAACAACCACGGTGAAATATGTGAACAAAAAATATTTACAAAGGAATTGTTACCTACTTTGGAGGGGAGAAATA